>CP092878.1:50708503-50768972 GCA_030710605.1 Cordylochernes scorpioides
TAAGAAATACGCCATTAATCCTGGTGCAACAATATTTACAAAAATATGTTTGCGTAGTTGTGAAATCAGGATGATCAAACCAGCACACAGTTTTGATAAGGATCTCTATTTACGATCTATTAACTCGATTTATTCTTACAGGACCACACAAACAACGTAAACAGAGAGCAGACGTTGTTCTCGGCGGGCACATCTTGCAGACTCCCGCCAGCCGTCACACGCGAACGATTCCCCTCAAGCCTTGTTTTGTCCCAACGGACTCCGATCTAGGCCTGAACCTAGGCCTCGCGTCCACCAGGACGTTGTCGAATATTTCTTTCATCGACGTAACACCACTCTACTCCTGAAAAACTGCTTGTCCCAAATAGAGCAATCTGTTGGAAATAAAGAAGAATAGTAATCAATGATCTTGAAATACTTTTAGACTGACAACACTGTAATATAAAAACGAGAACAAAGGAGTGTTTTGTTTTACAAAATTAGTAATTGTAATGTAAATTGTAAAATGTTATTTTCTCTCTCTCTCTTTGAAAATAATAAAATTTAAAATACTTTCATGAAAGGTAAAATCGCCTAATTCTTTTAAAACACTTCAGCTGTAAGTTAACTTGTTTTTTGTTGTTTCATTGTCTGAACCATAAGAGATTCCCAAAACAATCCTCTTCAGTATTAAGAAGTTCGTTTAAATTCCTGAATGTCTTGTGTTTGCATGAGATTTGTCAGCCGTCCTAAAGTATGGCCGGAATTGGCGTCATACCTTGTTTGTTGCACAACGTTCCAAACTCGGGCCATTTGTCTACTCTTAGTCATTATCGACGCCTTTCTGTCGTCCCGCTGTCGAGTGACAGTCCTATCACGAGGCGGTGGTTCTCCACGTAATGGTGACAATAGGCTTGAATCGCCTGCCATCACGGCGTCATAACAATACGATGACAAAAAAACAACAATGTATTCAATATTTCTTTGTTTTATTTAAAATCTACAAGGTCACCTTTCGGAGTAGATTAATATAATCGTCGATTGTCGTGGTCCATTTGGATGATGAAAGCGAAAAATAAAACACGGCTGATTCCACACTCGTCTTTTCAGTGATACGCCAACCTATGCATTCTGTGGCCACTAGACATGAGTCGGACCTGGAGGCTGTTGTTGAGTTAGTACTGCCTGGAATATAGAAGCTCTATCTATGCTACCTTCCCGTGGTAGATCTGTATAAGACCGGTGGTTTTAAAAAGCTATATGTGTGTGTGAATTAAAGAATTTGAGGTGGCGACATCTAGTTTTCTGGTAGCCTAGGTCTCAGGGTTTATGACTAAAATATATATAAACCTAATATATATAGAAAATATATGCAAATCATATTTGCAATATTCCCCCCAAAGAAAACCTAAAAATGGGTTTATATTTGAACACTTAGTTAAAAGTGTAAGGTATCAACTGGAATAGTGAAGGGATGATAATGAAAAAATGGCATGTAATATTTATTTATCACTAGACGGGTGACCCGGGCTTCCCCCCGAGATTGACCCGTGTGCATATCTACCCGAGTGATATATATTTAGATAGGATTTTTGTTTATAATTGTTTGTTATTAGCATTATCTATTTGTTTGCATCAGCATAATTTAATCTAATATTTGATAGAGGACGCTGTTCGTGAGCTAAGTAGAATAATTTTAATATATAGTTTTAATAATTGATTTATATATTTTTTAAAATAGCCTATCGTCTTACTCGTATTTTTTACCTATGTATGGAAATTTTGGTTTGAATTAGTGAACTACTGCGAATTTGTATACCGGACATACAAACAAACATACATACAAACATTGCTTTTTATATATATATATAGATACATATTTTTTATATATAAAAAAAAACAAAGGCCAGAACAAAAATTAATAAAAAATACGAAAGCCATTGTTTACATACAGTAACGCTAATTTTGTAAAGTTTATTTTTTTTTTTTAATTGCATTGGTTGCACTTACCGTAACTTAGTAATATAAATTTCTCTCTCATTACTTTTGTAAAAAAAAGTGACACTCGCATAAAAAGATATTTAAAAAAAAAAAGTACGCAAGCAACTTGAAAAGAAATGCAGAACGCCCATTGGTCGCTTAATTGGCCTTGTGTTGTTACTTCGCCTCGTATTTACTCCGGGTAAAAAAAAAAGTTCTTAAAATGAAAAAAATAAATAGCCAAAAATACTAATCAAAATGTAGCCGAAAATTTCCTCAGGTTTATAAAAAGCGACATGCAAAATTTGGTACCAATTAGCTCAGTAGTTTTTGAGTTTATCGCGAAACAGACAGACATTGACTTTTATATATATATAGATTATCATATTGGTTTAACAATTTTAAACAATATTTAAGGAAAAGACAATATATAAATAATTCGAATGTATAATAATTAGAAATATTATACATAATTATTATATAAAATAAACGAATTAAAACGTTAAACATAGAAAACTATATAGAAATACCTATCTTTAAGATAGAGGTTGTCAGGCCGGTATTCACATTTCTGTAAAAATATACATTTTGGGCAGTTCGAGTTTGATTTTCTCAACGGTTCAACAAATTTATTTTGTCTTGGTCTGGAGAATAAAATAAGTTGCCAGGCAAATTGCCAAATGCTTTATTTTTATTTCTCCTCACGAAGACAAAATATTTTTGTTGAAACGTTGAGAAAATAAAACTTTAACTGGCCGAAATGTCTATTTTTAAAAGTAAAAAGCTACACTGGCAAATTATATATGAGAATAATAGAAGTTATTTATTTGTAAAAGGAAACATTCACGCACTAATGTTTGCATTTGTCATAATATAGATGGCGCGTTATTGCTTTGTATTAATATTATATTTGTTGATTGTGTGAAAGAATATTCATGTAAATAACCATACTTGTGTAAATAAAGAATAATAAAATACGAAAATTAAGAAAATTTTCAAAATACTAGAAATAAATATATGTAACAATGAATATTTAAAAGTAAAAAAAGAAGGCTCATTTGAATTTTAAAAATTGAAAAGAATGACAAAAAATATAATTAAAATTTGCAAAGGTTCACCATGATATATTTACATATTGGTAGAAACACTAAAATATCATATATAACCAATTAGTGTTAGAATGTAATTTAATAGAATGTATAAGAGTTATATGATACCTCATATGACAATGGAAATGTGAATAGAAATAGAATATTGTAGTAGAATATACGTATATAAAGGCACATAATAAAATTGTTAGAAAGATTTAATATTGTTAGGTTGTTTTCTTGGCCAAAACTGTTTTGCATATGGCGTGTTATATAAAATTTCTCTGAAGGATGAAAATGTTTACACACTTATTTACATATATATTAATTTACCAGAGATAAAAATATATTATATAACCTTTATATAGTGAAAATTATCTTCAAATATTTATATATTGAGAGCTTTATATTTAAATGGCACACACATATCTCAGATGATTGAATTCATATTTACAAAATGATTGACAAATATGAAATAGAGAATTATAATTGATTAGGGTTTGAAATTCTAAAGGCTTGAATGCGAATACGCTAAATTAAATTTTTATTAATGTGTAATAGAAATTTTAATTTTGTATATTTGCACCCAAACCTTTAGGCTTCTTGAGAAAATACCCAGATTTTTTTTCAATTCTTTTGAATTTTTTTTTCACATATATACATATATTTTTAGAATTATTCACAAAGAAATATTGGTCCATCGAAATATTGGAAAGATAAAAATATTTATAAATCAAAATATCATCCTCATCCTCAAATACACAAGTGTATTATATTGTATTATAGGTTACTTTATGTATCATTTACGAACGGAAAAATACGTCCGAGTAGCCTAGTGGACATGGCATCTGCCCGGTAAGCGGAACATTGTGGGTTCAATTCCCCATCCCTGGACACTTTTATATTTCCGTTCATCATTACTTTTCATAATTCATCCTTTCATACCTCATCCAAAAAGGTTAGAAATAGTCGATATTTCACCTTGAAATAAAAATTTGATTTTTTCGTAAAAAGAAACTTATGCGGTGTAACTTCAAGTGTCGTTTTACAATCACAGGCCGCAGTGTATTATATTGTATTAGAGGTTACTTTATGTATCATTTACGAACGGAAAAATACGTCCAGGGTAGCCTAGTGGACATGGCATCTGCCCGGTAAGCGGAACATTGTGGGTTCGATTCCCATCCCTGGACACTTTTATTTTTCCGTTCATCATTACTCTTCACAATTAATCCTTTCATACATCATCCAAAAAGGTTAGAAATAGTCGATATTTCACCTTGAAATAAAAAAAAATATTTTTTCGTAAAAAGAAACTCATGCGGTGTAACTTCAAGTGTCGCTATACAATCACAGGCCGCAGTGTATTATATTGTATTATAGGTTACTTTATGTATAATTTACGAACGGAAAAATACGTCCAGGGTAGACTAGTGGACATGGCATCTGCCCCGTAAGCGGAACATTGTGGGTTCGATTCCCATCCCTGGACACTTTTATTTTTCCGTTTATCATTACTTTTCATAATTCATCCTTTCATACCTCATCTAAAAAGGTTAGAAATAGTCGATATTTCACCTTGAAATGAAAATTTGATTTTTTCGTAAAAAGAAACTTATGCGGTGTAACTTCAAGTGTCGTTTTACAATCACAGGCCGCAGTGTATTATATTGTATTATTTATATATATTTAAAAATATTTATGAAAATTTGTTTTATATTGTTAAACATTTTCTTGATATAAAATTGCAATGGTGGCAATTCATCTAAATGATGAATAAATTTTATGCTTACGAAGTCAAAATCTTCAAAATATTTTGAAGACAGCGATGACATCAGCTTCTTTATAAAATTAAATATTTTCAAATATTTTTCAAAATATTGAGCTAATTTTGAAAAATAAAGGTTATATTCATGATCTACGGGTTGGAATTTACTATAAACAACTTTCAAATATTCAGAAGGAAAAAGTGTGTGTATTAGTGTTATAAGCTTGCTTTTGTTTGAATAAATTGATATTTTTTGGTAATGGAATATGCAGTCTGAAAAATACTATAAAACAGTTTGAAACACGCAATTTATTTTAATTGATATAATAATTTATAATCGAGGATAAAATAATAATACCTTACTTAAGGCGTGAAGAATAAAGAAAACAAAAGACGTATTTACATATCTACAGAAAGATTTGAGCCGGCCAAAGGAAAACAACAACAATGGGTTTATATAGTCTGAAGCCACGACGTCTGGCGGTCTTCTTAACAGAGTAGTTTTCTCTAGAAAATATATATTAATATAAATTAATATGTATATAATATATAAATAATTTTAATAAAGATAATATTCTCTAAAATTTATATTATAAACTAGGACACACACTCCTCTTGTAAAAACACATAAAGAAGCAGAGGTGAATAGAGGAAATAAAAAGGTCGCAGCACTCCCCTTATCTATTAAGTCCACAACGACTTGTAGTCTGCTACCAACCTATCGATCTAGCTGTATCAGCAGACAGAAATGACTTCTTCCATTCCAGATTAACTCCTCACAGATTTCATTGTTTTATTTTATCTCCCTCTCTCATTGATCGATTTATTTATGACAGAGCTACTTGACCCGACTCATATAAACCCTCAGTTTATTTAGTTCCATACGAACAATGTGATTTGTTGTTTTACATTTATTTTAATTATAAATAATATTGTCTCACGTTTGTGATTTTATAATTATTTTTTCACTGATATTTGTATTAATAATAAAAAAGGCATATCCTGACCAGGAGAACATGTGCTTTTCTCTTGATTTATCAAGAAATTAGGTTGGCCAAATATCAGGGAACATGCTAAATCGATGTTTAGTTGATTTCTGTTCCACTAGATGGCGTTCTGCCATCTAAAAAGCACATATGCCCCTGGTCAGGATATGCCTTTTTTATTTTTAATATCAACACCTGACCTTTTTTTTTATTTTTTCTATATTGAATTTGTATATTAAATTAAAAGGTATTTTTTATCATCATTAAATGAAATGTATTTTATTTTTAAAACCAACGATATTAAACAAGAATAACAATGTAATTTGCATCTACCTTTTTATAAAACAACAACAAACTCAAATTAATAATGTAAAAACAAATTTTAACATTTAACACAAAACCGTTACAATATTTATAAAAACATGAAAGTTCAACAGATATTTTTGCGCTTTCTATCTAAAAATTACTAATTTTATTTATATAAATACATCCACCAACAATAAACATGATTCAACAAAGAACATATATTGACCCTTACAGCTATGGATGTAAAAGAATAGCCAGAAGTTTGAAAATTATAACAACAATATATCAACCTAACCAAAATTTAAGAAGAATATTCCGTCACCCCGATACAGAGAACCAACGTCCTTTATAAAATACCTTGTAAATCCTGCCAGGTCATCTATTATAAGATAAACAAGCAAATCTCTATCAGAAAGAATTAACCAGAATAAATCAGCGATAAAATACCATAGATCAATATCCCTACTTGTAGATCACGTCTTCAACAATAGTCACACACCAGACTTCGATCACACACTTATAATATGTCAAAATAGAAAAGGAAGGCATTGCCGATTATATTTAGAAAGCTGGAACGCTCTCAAAAGAATATAAAAATAGTACAAGGGTCAAAGGTTTTTTCAATAATCATTAAATAATTAAACTATTCAAAAATAAATTATACCATTGAAACCTACATGCATTTTTTGCCTAACATAAACATTATCATGAATAAACTTTTTCATAAAATAGTAACAATGACTCTAGAGGGGGCGACTTTGTTTGGAGCGGCAGCGGTAACATTGCATCAGACACAATGGAGTTGACTAGAGATAGTTTATGCGCCATGCTCTTTTATGATTATAAAAGTAATTTAACTTCTAAAGAATCCATTGAAATATTTAGGATATAAAGCTCATTCTCTTTGAACAGTTTTTAATTGGTTTAATTACTTTAAATTTTGAAAAAAACATACCTTGAAGATGAACCTCGTTCAGGTCGTTCACTAACAGTAGTAACCCAGGAGAAAATTGAGCTGGCAATTTTTTTACTTAGAAAAGATCAAAGAATTAGGTATCAGCAGTTATAGAAAGGTTTGGGCATTGAATCGGCAGCAATCAACACCATCATTAATGATAATTTAAAATACAGAAAACTTGTTAGTAGATGGGTACCTCACACCTTGACTGAAGACCAAAACCCTAATCACTATAAATGGTGTAATTTATGTTGAAAAAAAAGAAGACGAATCAAAGGCTGTTTTAAATTATTATTACAGGTGACAAAACTCGAATTTACAATTTTCAACAGAAACAAAACAGCAATCTACTCTTAGGGTCTCCTTAAAATAACCTCCTCATAAGAAGGTTCGCAGAACTCGAAATGTTGGAAAACAAATAGTCGCTTGTTTTTTTTTAGAAAAAGTGGTTTCATTGATATTGTGAAATTAGATTATCGAAAGCCAATTAATAGTGACTGGTATACAACAAAATGCCTTCCAGCAGTATTTGAAAAAACAAGCGAAGCAGACCAAGAGCTCAAGGAGTCTTTCTTCACCAAGACAATACAAGACCGCACACCTTAGCCCAAACATTAGACTATTTAGACAACTCTGGTGTCCAATTAGTCACTCATCCACCATATTCACCAGACCTAGCACCTTGTGACTTTTTTATTTCCAAAAGTTAAATTATTGTTTAGAGGGATAAATTTTGACGACGATGATGAAGCACTGCAAGCCTATATCAATGCCATAAATTATATCCCCGAAGATGACTGGTGTAAGTGCTTCGATAATTGGTTTTCACGGATGAAATCTTGTATACGTTCTAAGGGTGAATAAATTGAGAAACTCTGACAATTTGATAGTTGCAGCTTCAATGAAAAAAAAAAGGTGATTGCAAAAACATTTTGGAGGGACCCTTAAAATTGGAGTGTAAAAATTGTAGAATACAAATCGTGACACATACACGCGCACCGCGCGTTTCATCACTTTATTTTTGAACCGGTAAACATAATAAATTTCAAAAGAGATCAAACATATTATAATATAAAACAATCTACTCTTAAGAAATAATGCATATTAAAATAAATTCAATCATTAAATATACTACAAATTGCAAAATATGAAGTATGGTTAAAATCGGTTTTGTCTCTAAATTATCATTTAACTTCAAAAAAGCCAACATTGGAAGAAAAAAGAGCTATAGACATAATTACCAAGTGTTTAAGAGGTGAGACAAGAAATTTCCTCTTTCACAACTAGCTGAGAAGAAGAGGGAAAGAAAGGAGAAAAGAAAAACAAAACATTACGAGGAGCATCTGTTCCAATATGGAAGGGTGAAAATTATTTAATCAATGTTTCTTTCCTTCGTGTCATTGATTCCCATTTTCTTGGGCACAACTTGTTTTGATGCTCATAACTTTCTTTATTTCACACTATGTGATTTTTAGTAGCCATGAAGATATTTATAATCTTTTAAAATATGTCTCTATTTGAAATTTATACTTTGTTCGGTGAGTTTTAAGCTAAAAATGAAACGATATATATATTCGTATTAAAAAAATGGAATCCGTGAATAGATCTTTAAATGAAAAGGCATGTATTGGATCAAAATATAATTAATTTAACCAATATTTCAGTTGGCTGAACGCCAACCTTTTTCGAAGTATTATAACATATTTTAATGTGTGTAAACAACAAAATCAATATGTTATAATACCTTGAAAAAGGTTGGCGTTTAGCCAACTTAAATATAGGTTAAATAAATTAAATTTTGATCCAATATATGCTTTTTCAATTGAATACATTTGAATGGTAATTTTGCAAGAGTGGCATGCAAGATCGTGAAGCTCCAACTTATATTAAATCGTATCAACAACCAAGAATTTGGTTGACAAAGTGATATTTTGATATAATTGTCGCAATTTATTGGCTTCTCTTGCAAGATATTTGTCAATTAAAGATGAAGGTATTTATTATCCTACAAGTTAAAAAAGCAAGCGAAATAAATTAATATTTACAAAATGCTATCATATTTGAATTACTTCTTTCAAAAAAAGACACATCGGCTAGTTAAAATTTAATTTTCTCAACGTTAAAAAATATTTTGTCTTCGTCAGGAGAAATGAATAAAAATAATGAATTTGGTAAGGCGTTAAAATTGTTCTAAAAACGATAACAATTTATAAACGATATGCCTTTTTTGATTATAATATATGCATACATATTTACAGCACCTATCAAATTATTATTTTAAAAAATGAAAATAATATCTGTCCAGAAATGTGTTATACTTCGATTTATTCTCCAGATAAATACAAGTTTATAAATTCAAGTTGGGTTTAGTAAATGTGCATTTAAATAAACAGCCCAAATGAAATCACACAATACGCAAAAGAGTAAAAAAATAATTGAAAATAATCCTTTACATAGTAATTTTGGTCGACTTTCAGTTGTTCAAATGAAATATGAAACAATTCGAGGGTTGAAATTTACTTTATAAAATAATAGATTTTGGAATAAATACAAGTTTATTATAATGATAGTTTAAAGAGAACATAAAGGTGTATATGTTACAATATTATTTTGAACACAAAACAAAGGTTGTAATATATTCCATGAAATAATATTATGATATACTAAGGTGGAATTTCTTAACAAAATATATTAAATATATTAGCTAAATGAAATTTTATTAACCTCTTTATAATGTTATGCTTAGTGTTAATATTTTATAAAATAATTTATGTATGTGCAACTCCCGTCAGTTAACCTTGAATGAAATAAATATTTTAATATTTATTTTGAGGTATATATTTTATTGAAATATAAAATTATATTAAATATTTCATTTATATATATTCCACTCACAGATAATAGATACAAATATATATCAACACAAGGTATTCATGAATAATATGCAAAAGCCAACTACGACGCCGTTTCGGTCTGTTGGCCATCGTCATCGTGGAATTGGCTATTATTGATTTATCAAGAAAAGTTATCACATGTTCACAATTTTTGAACATTAAGCATTATTATTTTTTAAACTAACACTTTGTTTGCATAATATATTAGTTTTTGTTTGCAATCACTGTTTTTAGCAATTTTCTGATACCTACAATTTTGAATAACGAACATAATTTCAAGGTAAAAATTAAATTTCAGTCATCAAAACGTTTTTCCTTCTTCGGAAGGGATTCGTCTAGGCATGAAAAAATAAAATCGCAGTTTCATAAATGGCATAGCCGCTTTAAAAGTGAACGAGAAAGAAGTTCAATCCAGGATGATTAAAGAGTCGGAAGACCTATAGAAAGAATCATCAACCAAATTACAGAAATATTTTCGAAAATCGAGAACCCTTCACAAAGAACACATTCCAATATTATATGCATATACATGAAAAAACGAAAGAAAAAATAAAAGATAAAAAGATCAGGAGTTGAAATCAAAAATAAAAATGGTATATCCTGACCAGGAGCACATGTGCTTTACAGAAGGCAGAGCGCCATCTGATGGAACAGAAATCAACTAAACATTGGTTTAGCCTGTTCCCTGATATTTGACCAACCCAATTTCTTGATAAATCAAGAAAAGTCGTCAGCGTGGACTAGGCTGAACCACTGCGACCAAAAAGATTTCTTGGTCCCAGTAGCTTCTTGAAAAACCAAGAAATGGGTATTTAAGGCCAAACTAGCGTAAACCTGCCTTCTGTAAAGCACATGTGCTCCTGGTCAGGATATACATATATATTATAATATTTTGAGTAAAATTATAATAAACTTATAGAGAACTATTTAAATTGTAATTAAAAAGTATATTATATGTTTCTTTATTTATTTCAACACTCAAAACGCGATATCCGGGTAGGGATTATTACTTCGATTTACATTTTTAAGCAGAAAAATTTATAAACATATCATACAAGAAACTGAATTAAAAAAAAAAGAGAAACAATAATATATATTAGGAACCTGAACCTTTCAGGTTAGAAAGATAATCATAAATATATTTTCAAAAATAGTTAAATCTATGACAATTCTCTATGGTATTTACAAATTCATATAGATCTTCAACATTATTAACTGTCTGTTGTCTAGCGTTAAAGAAGAGTGGGCATTCCAGCAGTAGGTGTCTCGAGTCCTGGATTTATTTGCCAAAATGACAGCTAGAGTCCTCAACCGCTCCAATTGTTGATAAAAATCCCTTAAAAATTCCATGGTACAATGTGAACAAAAACACTAAAAAACATCTAGTTGTAAAAATGGCATTGTTTCATAATAATCAAGCGTATCCTTTTTAGACATACGAATTTCAACAACTACTGAACGAAAATATTATATTTCACGGTTAAACATAATAAAAAGAGGATGTTCATTATATTACCTCGTGAAAAATTAGGAAAGATAAACTTCAGGATAACACGGCAATTTATTTAAGCCAAGAACAAACTATGAATGATAAACAAAATATAAGCAACAAGGGAATTTTTCCAGAGCAGCAAAATATAACCATAAAAATGATACTCTTAATAAAATAATAAATACTTTGCTGATATATTTTGCACAAAAAATATTATTATAACTTCAATTTCATATTTATCATGGAGAAATAATGAGTCGCGAGGTAAAATAAAATTGTTATAACTAAACTAAAACTGAAATAAGTATAGATAAAAGGCGGTTGTGTATTTCTATGCGGTGTACAAGTAACAAAATAGTTAACTAGCTAGATACATTAACAAGATACCCATTAAAAAGGCTAGTTTGGAATGTCTCCCTCCAGAGCAATGTAAGGGCTTAAGTAGTAGGTGATTATTGACTGAAATTGCCATTTTAGAAGCTTCTACAATAATTTACATTCTACCTCACATACATTTATATAAAAGGATGCTATATAAAATCATTTGACTATATTCAGATATGATTTTCAGTACAATGCTTCAAATAAAGTTCTTCATGGTGTGAAATATATTTAATTTTATTAGTTATTATAGCATTGGTTATCTCTCTCTCTCTCTTTGTTAAAAATTGTAATAAATAATATTATTTTATTATATAAAACATAACCCTCAATTATTATATTTATATATAAATGTGATGGGTGAAATCGATTATAAAAGAAAAACACCTATTTGAAAAAAAATATATATATGTTGTCTATAAAATTGGCCCAGTTATTTGACCGGTTAAATATCTCTTTGTCCTTTTGTTTTTTTAATCTAAAAAGGATCTTCTTCGAAGTCGTAGCCACCTTAAACTGACGATGGCCACAGCTTTAATGGCCTCCTGATGGGTGTTCCTAATTTGCCAACGTATCATGTGTTGAATTTATCATTACAACCAGTGATCGAGTCGAATTTCTTTCTATATATTGTTTGTTTTAAAATATGTATATAAAATACAATGTCTTAGTAATAAATATTTGACTAAATTTCAATTTTTCTTTAAAGAAATTCATTCTGAAAATTGAAATAACTTGTTTAATGGAAATATGTGATTTAAAGTTGAAGTAATAATTTGTTTATATAGTTATTAAACACATCCACAGGTATTTTACCAGTCTTTTACTCATAATTGGATATTAAATAAATTATTGAATGCTCTATCCTAAGGTATTTTCAATATCGATTGTTGAAAACTGGCGTACTTACTTGTGTGTCGCCAAAGTCTATTAGAACGCAATGATAAAGTGGTAAAAACTGCAGCATTCTACCAAATAGGAAAATGTCTTCAATATTGAAACAAATTGTGAAATCTCCCTTCATCAATAACCTCCCAGGCTATTGGTCCCACGTCATTACCAACAAATGTTCCCAATATACCGACTATAGTGAGATATTGCTTAAAGATTATATTTGCATATGCAGACATATATGTTCGTATTAATTTCCATAGTTTCTCCACGTCTTCTATACGTTATTATGTTATTCCTTAGATATAGCGACTATATCTAATACATGTGTCATATTACGTAAATATAGTGATATAATTATCCGACATTCGATTCTCATTTAGAGGACATTTTTCCTTCATTAAAATATATTCAAAAAATATTCCTATCAATTTAATTCTATATCAGGAAAATTACAAGAAAAACCCATCTGATAGGCTCTAAGATTATGTAAAATCAAAATAAATATTGATTTTCGTGAGAAAATCCACATACATAAGGGCAGTAAAAAACTCAATCAGCATTACGTAACGAATGTTGAAAATTGAATTGATATTTACATATTTACAATATTTTTTTTTGCCAATGGCTCCTCGAACTGTTTGTAAACAGATAGGTGTTCGTGGACTGCTATATTCTTTTTTTTTTTGTAGTTCATTTATTGAAATCTTTGAGGAGAGTTTATTTGAGTGTAAATGCTTTGCTTCGTTGCCTTCCAGGATGAGGTTTAAAATGAGTGACCAGTTTATTAGTTTGAACCTGGAAAATTTGGTTGTTTCTCTTAAATCTATTTTCCTTGTTTTGAGATATTTCTTATAATTGAATGGTTGAATCTCAATTGTTTACACACTGCTGGCCACCCAAATTGCAAAAATAAGAAAGACCAGAGATATCACAACATTTATTTTGTAGATAACGTGTTTACCACAAGTATCAAATTATTAAATTTATAGATTTCTGCGAAGTGTGGTTCCTGCCAGAATCAGTAGCCAGAGTAGCCGCCATTGTTGAAGATCACCGCTACCACACACCTCGGCATTGATTCAAAAAGACTTTGGATGTATTATTGGGCTACAGTAGACCAAGCAGCTTCCACACTTTGTCAAAGTTGATCTGTTGTGGCAGCTGAGGATGTAATCTGTGTCAATCGTTGAGCAACCATGGACCACATGTTTTCTATCGGCGAAAGATCCGGAGAACGAGCCAGCCAGGGAAGTAATTCAATCTGGCGATTGACGAAAAACCAATGGACAATGCGGGCCACGTGTGGTCGCGCATTATCCTGTTGAAATATAGCTGTGGGCAAGCCCTGAAGGTAAGGAAGGACAATTGGCTCCAACACCTCGGAGATGTAGCGTTGGTTGTTTAAAATACCGGTAATGTGTACTAGAGGATTGCGAGAGTGATATCCAATACCGCCCCATACCATAATACCCGGTGCAGGACCAGTGAGGCAGTGCATAACGCAGTTGCTCTGCTTCCTCTCTCCACGGTGTCTCCAGACTAGAGTCCGATCATCGTGGTGTTGCAGACAGAAGCGTGACTCGTCAGTAAAGACAATTTGATTCCATTCTACCGTCCACATCCTTCTTTCATCGCACCATTGGCGGCGGAGACGTCGGTGGTTCTGCGTCAAGGGTAGACGAAGAAACGGATGTCTTGCGGACAGACCACTCTGCTGTAAACTGCGTCGAATGGTACGCGCAGACACTGAATGTGTCGTGCTACGGTTTGTGATGTGAATGAGCGATCTGTATATATATATATATATATATATATATAAATATATATATGTATAGAAGGTTCTATTGTAATTCAAATATTAAATTTACTGATGTGTGTGAGATGTAGAAAGTTCAACCAGTACTGTCTCATTATAAGTTTGATAATTGAGTTCTTAAGTTAACTTCCATTTTCGTATAGTGGTTTTACTTATTTATAAATGATATAAGGACCTATATGGTTATCATATTTTTCTGTTCTGATTTTTCTTTTGCACACACAAAAGGCGTGTTCTCAATAAAGGTTACCTCTTTCATACATAAATATCAATTTTCCTGGAAAGGCATCTCCCCTTCAATTGTGCATCAGAACGATGTATTATGCTCGTCTCCATAGTAATAAACTTTACTAGTCGTGGTGAAGAATGAGCCACAACACCAGATTTGGAAAAATCAAACAAAAGCCAAACTGTATACCATGCTTTCGGGCTATGATACTTATTAGTACAGGGGCGGTTTCGATACATAATTAAAAAGGGAGAGATGTCTCTCTAGGTACATGAATATCATCCTCTTACAACTTTATGTTGTATTCTAGCCTGAAATTCGTCCCTTGCCGCTTCACCAGTTAACCACCTGTTAGGTAAATTCGACTGATTTAATGACCCTTCTCGTAGGATGTTATGAAATCGAAGCCGCCCCTGTATTGATGAGGGCCATAGTCCAAACCCCGGTATATAGGTTTGAATTTTGAATAGCTATAGTATAAGAATATATTTGTTGTTTCTTAGCGCCAAAACACTCAATTAACAATTAATTGTTAAGAAATTTCACTTGTAAACTCTCTGATTCCTATGCAAATTAAGCCAACTACTAACAAATTGACACATTTTGGGTTCGAAAATGATCACGATAAATTCAAAAATAAAGTTTTTTTCTATCATCAGTACTAAAACAAAAAGTAGTACTAGTATTTAAATTCTTAATTACATACATATATGCATATATATATGTTATATAAAAATATTTTTTATTTTAGATTATAATTTCATAGATTCAAATACTCTGCTAAATCGACCGCCAGAGGTCACTCTTCCCAGATGGCCGGCTCAAACCTTTTGTACATTATGTAAATAAGTTATTCATTTTTTCAATTCTTACGCCTTAAGCCAGGCAGTACTCTTTACCAAATTATGTTTTTATATATTCCTTTAGCACAATAAAAGCAATTACTGATCAAAACTATTTTCATTATCATACTTTAAAGATATCAACCACGACTGCATTTCCATACCATAATCTTGAACATGATCTAAATTCAAGCAGAAAATCTAATTCATCCATTTATTTATAATATATATATATATATATATATATATATCAATGCACGGTGGATTATGTGGCCACTGGACATGCGTCAGACCTAAAAGCTGTTGTTGGGTTCTACGCTGCTTGAAGTATGGGAGCTCCATATATGCTTCCTTCCTGTGGTGAATCTGTATAAGACCGGTGGTCTTAATAGAGCTGTATGTGTGTATGTTTATATACTAGTATATCAATAGTTAAATTTGTTACGAATTTAATATATAGTGAATAATACAATATAGAAAAATGAATAGATAATTCAGAAAATCTACTGAAAATTCTAGTTATAAATTCTTATTGAAAAGGTCGATAGTAACATCAACATATATAGAAAATTTATAGCATATCAGAGGAAATACAGAGTATCCAAATGTTTATATTATTGACATTTTAGCAGTACCAGTTGGCCTTTGTCAGGATCCAATTGAGAAATAAATATAGAGAAATACTTTAGAAATGGTTTCTTCACTATATTTTCCTAGACATAGTATCTTCTCACGGACAAGATAGGAAGGTTTGCAATCAATATCCTTAAAATAACTACAATACTTTTCTAGATTTATTATGAAAACGCCCTTAAAATGCCATTGACATGCATGTAAACCACTTGTGTAGATATATAGATTCTGACATTCGTTTATAATTATATATTTAATATTCATATATTAGTAGAATATTAACACAATATTTTGTCTTGTTGTAAGAAACTTGGTAATAATATCTGTAAGATCACGAGTTATATATATTCTTAAAGTATATATCGTTCAAAATATGAGAGAAAAAGACGATGTTAATTTGAACCTACAAAATAGACTTTTATATTTGAAATAGTGATAAGTTCATAATGAATACAAATGTTTTGTATAAAAAAATTAAAAATATTAAATAAAAAGGATATCTAACATAATTATCAATTAAGATTGAGAGATTTTTTGTTTACCTAAACACCGTACGCTTGTCATCTGATTTCTCAGAGATGCCAAAATTATTCTCTATATATTTGTCTTAATTTGTTTTAATAAGCAAATTAATTTAATATATTCTACAAAATAAATTCCAGAAATACCTAAATAAAGGAAGTCTATCAGAAAAACCAAATTGTTCCTGCGGAGAAACTGAACAAATTCCCCTTCACTTTATCTACAACTGTCTGAACTTTACAGACGTGAGACATCGTTTGTTCCCTTATTTAAATCATTTAACTCTCTTTTATCAGCCACTTGTCTATATAAATTTTATGAACTCTGTTGATTAATATATGTAAATTTTCAAATATTTAATTATAAGTTATATTTTATTAGTTGTTTTGTTTGTTTCCTCTGTAATAGGCGCAAATATTTCAATATCACGCCTTTTTAATTAATGAAATGAAATTTGAACATAATTTTCATAAATTAAATGTCTACAATCAAATCTGATTATAAATATATTTTCTAAATAATTATAGTATGAGTTGGAAATTCTATTTTAATTATTTTATTTTTACCTTTTAAACATAAGATTAATTTATTAATAAAAAACAGCAAGATAATATTTTTACACCAAAGGAAAATACACAATGAACTCATTTGTTTTAATTATTAAAGATGACAAGTTTACATATAATTTTATAAGAGGTAAGCTCAATGAAAAATCACGAATGTCAAAAATAAAATAAAAAACGAGAATAACTGGAAGTGGAATTACTTCAATTATTCACAATATAACAAAGTTTACATATCATTTTATAAGAGGTATGCATAATGAAAAATCCCGAATATCAAAAATATTGCCACCCGGAAAATTAGGAAAGGCGAACTACAATATGACACAGCAATTTATTTAAAGCAAGAACAAACTATGAATGATAAACAAAAGCAATGAGGGAAGTTTACAGAGTAGCAAAATATAAACATCAAAAATGAGACTCTGTTAATAAAATAATAGACAACTATTACAATAGTGTATGAAATGTTTGCGAAGAGAATTACTCAATTCAAGTATTCACATGTAAGTCTACTGTTCTCATTGCTTATTTGCATATTTTGCATCAAACCATAACCAAGATTTCTCCTACAGTGTTGGATGTATAAGTAGAATCACTCAAAGCGATATTAGTTCTCTACAAATCTTTTTAGTCATTAAACTGGTGATAATTGGAATCATTAATCACTGAGAAGCCAATCGATTTATTTTCATTCAAATGATACTCTGTTTATGAAATAATGAATTATTTGCTACAATATTATTAGAAACGAAAATAATTGAAGGTGATATTGCTTTATTTATTCAAGATAACATAGTTTACATATTTTTATAAGAAGTAAGCTTAATTAAAAATCACAAATATCAGAAATATTATTGAAAACTAAATAAACTGAAGTTGAAGTTCCTGATTGAAACAATATGCGAATTTTACATTCAGGTCAAAGCTATCTTCACGCCAACCAGCTAACCTCGCTAAAGAACTGATGGAAATCGTAAAAATGTTTAAGATCATTTGATGGCTTGGTTTATGACCCTGAGCCTAAATAAAAGAGAAAATTGCATTAATAACATTTATTGTGTACAAAGAAATGTTTTATTTATGGTGAACTTAATCCTTTCTTTCCTTTACTCTTATTTCCCTTTTTATAGAAGAGAGAAGGTAGAGCTCTTATTTTATTTAGATAGTCAAATCTTGCCGTAAAGATTTTACAATAGGTTGAGAAATAAAATGGAATAAAATCCTCTCTTATTGAGAATAAACATTGCTAATTGATTTTAAAATATAGTTATGGATTTACAATTAATTGTAATATATAATATGTTTTGAAATATCCTATATTTATGGATATAAATTAGGTAGTAAGCGCAGGTTGCTAGTAAAAATAAGAAATATTTTAAGTTAAAAAAGACAAATCGGTTAATTGTCTCACACACAAACAACCTAAAAGTTAAAACATCATTTTTTTCTTTCCTTGCTTTCCTCTACTGAGGGTGGGCCACATGGTCTCTTCATAGTTCCCGGTCCTCCACCATCCTCTTCATCTCCTCGTAGGTGTGTCGTCCATTCCATTGTGTTAGATAATCTGTGTATCCCTGTCGTCTCCTTCCCCCCAATCTCTTCCGCTGCATCTTTCCCTCAATCACCGTCAGCATTGTCTTAATCCCCAATTGCAGTTATTGAATATTTGTCGTATTTTCGAACGTTGAATCTTTCCAGGTCTGTTCGTTTAAGGGCGTCGTTGAGGAATGCATTATTATTCATATAAAAGAGTTTCGGTGGCTATTTTATAAAGTGTTTGAATTAAATTGTATGAAAATATTTTAATTCAATTTCATACCAATCGAAAAAACGCCGATGCACTACTACAAGGTGGGATCAATAAATAAGGTGAATTATAATTTATTAAAAAAAATAAGAACGATATTGAAATTTAGGACTTGATTTATTCAAAATAATCACCTTGGCTTTCTATACATCGTCTCCATCCTTCTGGCAACTTGTAAATACCCTCTTTATAGGCGCTCTTAGGAAGCGTGTGAAAAAAATCTTGCACCACTTTCTGGACATCTTCATCCGAGTCAAATCGCTTTCCCTTTAACTCCTTCTTTAGTAGTCCAAAAAGGAAATAGTCAGAGGGGGCTAATTCTGGACTATATGCAGGATGTTCTAAAACTTCAAAACCTAATTTAATGATTGTAGATACAGTTTTACATGATGTATGCGGCCTTGGATTATCATGAAGAATCATGAATCAATATCGGTACATGTAATTCGTCTATTTTTGAACTCGTTAACCCATTTATATATTTTTTTTGAGACAAACAAGACTCACCATAGATATTTTTCATTCTTTGGCATATTTGAGATGTTTAATTACCTTCTGCATTCAAGAAACGAATAACTGCACGTTTTTCAAGCTTGGTGCAATCCTTCAAGGGAGCTTCCATTTTAGTTTATTTATAAGTCTCGCGCCGCGCGTGGGAAAAAAGAACAGAACACCTTAAATAGTCTCTCGATGTTATATTTTAATATTCTGTGGTTTAAATTATTTTTGTTTTTTAATTTTTAAGAAATAAGATTAGTTGATTTGATTCTGTCGGAAAAATCAGCAATATATAAAACATTATTTTTATAGGAAAAAGGCAAAGGCATCTCCTGATCGTATATAGCTTGCGCCATCTGTAGGAATAAATAAAAATTATTTGTTTATTTTTAGTTAACCCTTAGTTACTGGCGCCTATTTTCCTTACACAATTACTGGCGTTCGGCCTCTCAGGCCGTCTTTTAAAATCAATAATAAACCATGTTATTTATAAAATAAAAAGAAATTAAACGTATACCCATAATTTCCAAAGAATAAATATTTTGTTTTTTTTCGAATAAACAGAGCTCTAAACAAAATTAAATGAAAATTTACAAGAAACTCTTTCTATCTAAATATTCTATATATATTCTAAAAAATTTTATCTAAAATATTTTATTCAAGATTAGGTGCACAATTCAAGCATATTTCAATAGAATGATCTTTGCAGATTGGTTCTTTGCATTTTTTGAATTGCATTTGAGTTCGACGATCTTTTTTACATAGGTAGCATCTTTTGCGTTTTTTGGACCAAGGACTGCCGCTTGTGGATTCCTAGATAACACATATTATTGATATTTCGTTTGAATATCAAATAAATATTTGCCTACCTCAAGTGATGAAGTTCCAGCATGCTTCTGAATTAATACTTGCAGATCTCTTGACAAATTTTTGGCTTGATTTCTCATATTCAAGGCATCTCTCATTAGTTGTAGAGCAAGCTGCTTTATAAAATCTTTTCGAGCCATTCCACCGTCTTGCTTGACAGCCTTATAAATTACTGCTGAATTTATTGCAACCACATCCAAAAAGTTTAAAAATAAACACAGGGGCCATCTTTTGGTTCTTCTTCCAACTGAATACATGTCTGATCAACTACATCTACACCACCTTTGGTCATATTATAAAATGTGATTATCTCGGGCTTTTATTGTTCAGCAGTTTCTTGATAAATTGTTGTGGTCGAATGCATTGTGGAGAGTAATATAACAGATTTTCCAATTTTAGGGACATAGGATATACCAAATTTTTGTTTTTTGTAAAACCAAAAGTGGAACCGAACTTCTATTATATTATACAAAATTACAATCACAAAACACAATTTAGAATGCATATAATTGAAGCAAGAGTAATAAAAAACGAATGCTCAACTTATTTGTTGCGTTTGAACGTCTATAAAACCAAAAGTGAAACGGCCAATAATAGGGGCGCTAAAATTCCCAGTGACGTAATTACTGGCGCTCGACTTTAAAGGCCGTTTGATTTAATAACTCGGGATATACAAAATAGATTTCTCTTAAAATGAAAAGTTCTTCAAATAAATGTATTTTATTAAGATACCTAAAATTTTGATGAAAAATATTGCATTTTGAAAATTTCGCAAACATTTTTAATTTTCACACGGCCTTTCAAGCCGAACGCCAGTAATTACGGGTTAATACAGAATTAGCCAAATACCCATTCTTTATAATTCAATAAATGTAAATGTATGCGTTTCGAGTTGTTGGCCCTCGTCAGCATAGTACAACTTGTAAATTAACGACTAAAAAAATATTCAGGCATCCTGAAAAATCATGAAACGGGTAGTTAAGGCCTTTCACGGCTTGTAAATTGAATTTAGACAATTTAAATTATTTTATCGACACGCTTAGTCTATTTATACAAAAATTAATGAGCAATTAAACAAAGCAAAATGTGATTATTCATAATTTGACGATAAAAATATAAAAAACTGTTCTCAGGAAGGAAGGTTCCTCCACCTTGAGAGAGTCTTCCTCCAAACAAGGACAGGATCTCTCAGTTTAATGTTGAGATAATACACACAGATATTAGACCTTGGCAGACGCCAGGATGGATTTAGATTTTGAATCGATGAGTTCAATTATGATTTTTTTTGTCTATTTTGTAAAATTCAGTTTTTGAAGTACTAAATAATCTATCATATTTATAAATAATATAAAGCAAATGTAGAAATTGATAATTGCTGAATAGATATTTTCCTTTGAAAAATATATAAACTCTGAAATTCAATGAATATAGGAAAAACAAAGGCTTTATAATTTAACAAAAATTTCTGATGTATTGCGCCATCTGTCGGAATAAATATTAACTAATCGTTGCTTTTAAATTATTCATGATTTTTTTTTAATATTCAGAAATTTTGAAAAAAAAAAATTAAAAATCAACGATTTTTTTGTATTTATTTCGATAGATGGAGCAACCTATTAGCAACTTATAGTTAAATGATCAAGAAAATATTTCTATTAATTTATAAACCTAATCACAAATAGAATTTTACTTTTGTACTATTTTCCATTTAATTTTTTAATTATAATTTATAAATCAACTAGGCAGGATATTGAAATATTTGCGCCTAATATAGAAGAAACAACAATTCCTATAATATTCAAAATTCATATAAATTTAGAAAATGTGAAATACTTATTTTTTTTTCGAATGTTAACTATATATTTTCTAAAGTCAATAAAATAGTTGCATATAATTTAAATATCAGAAAATATCTGAAATATTTTGAAAGCATATAGCTTTCCTAGAATTTTTTTTTTAGTTGAGAATATTTTCAAAGGAAATATGAAAAACGTTTATTTTTAACGTTGACATTTTCCTCCAGAAAAAAAGGAACGGAAGCACTTTCAAATATTCCATAGTGTTGTACAGTATAACCTTATTTTGAAATAAAAACACTTGAAGTGAGGATGGATTCATGTAATGTTTATTTATTTATAAAATCCTTTTTCTCTTTCTAATGGATCAGTTTTTACTATCTTAACCTCAATTTTATTTCCATTTTTATATTTTAAAACTATCATAAAACGGTTTATTTGAAATATTTTGATGTATGTATGTTGAAATAGTAATATATATTGTATTATTATATCAAAAAAAAAATTACCTGATATAAATATTTATATGTTTTGAAAATAGAACAATCCATAAATAAATATATTCAATTAAAAAGGCATATATTGGTTCAAAATATAATTTATTTACCAATATATTAGTTGGCTGAACGCCAACTTTTTTTAAGGTATTATAACTTTTTATGTCAACAACAAACACAGCGCCATATAACGTCAATAGATTTAATTTAATATGTTTAATCTTAATTCTATTAACGTTATGTGGCGCTGAGTTTGTTGTTGACATAAATATTGTCAAGAAGCTCCTTCCAGATAGGACACCTGTCAATCATCCCTGGACCCCGGTGAGGTGGGGGGACCACAGGTATGAGGGGTTCTCGGGATCTTATCTTCAAATAAGGAAAACGGGACCCCTGGTGGCTGACGCCGCTCATCATTATTATCTTTACCTGGGGATAAGTCGTTTTTATCATCTGACTCTCTCTCCCTTAAATACTTCTTGTAAATAATTTTATTGGAGAACTAAATTATCCCCAAATTTGCCCTTGCTTTATTTATCTCCGCGACATATTTTGGCCGAGACACTGGGTAACGTGACGGAACTTCGAAGAAGTCGACGTCTACAGGGACGAGAACCAATTCTTGAACCTTTGTCACAACGAATAAAAATGGAAGACGACCACAGATCTACTGTTAGCGGATCATACCTACCTTGTCAGCGTCAACGAGATCCTCTACCTTTTCTGGAGATGGAAATATAAACCCTGGACAGTGGTTGAAGGAGTACGAGAGAGTGTCGAAGTAGAACAGATGGGACGAGACCATGAAGCTTGCCAACGTCGTCTTTTACTTGAACGGAACTGCTGGAAGAATCCCTCAACCCGTGGAGAAGCTTTGAAGACGCATTCCGCGGTGTGTACGGACTGCAGGTCGATTCTGCTCGACGCGCCGAGGAAGTTCTGAAGTCAAGAGCACAGAAGGCCGAGGAATCCAGCGAGTCATACATCCAGGAGATTCTTAGTCTCTGCCACCAGGTGAACCCTCGCATGGAAGAAGGTGAGATAGTTGCTCATTTATAAAGGGAATTTCGGAGGACACATACCAGGTATTGGTGGCGAAAGACATACAGACGGTAGATCAGATCCTGAAGTTTTGTCGCCATTTGGCAACCGTCAAGCAGCGTAGGATCGGCCGTACGAAATTCGCCAGGTTGTCAAACGTAATGCCCATTTCGTGTGTTGACGACTCAGACGACTTGGCCGGCAAAGGGTTCGAATCTAGTTTATTTTATTAAAGATAGAAGTATCTTCAATGGACCTCTTGTTGTTGTGGTGTCCAATGAAGAGCCTCAGTTGTCTCCATGCATCTCTATCATTATCTTGGGTGTGTAAAACTGCTGCTCTGGGTCCATGTCAATTTTCAGCAAGGTTGCTGCCATTGCTAGGCATGAGAATATGTGGGTAGGTGTTAGTTCCACACCAGGACAGTTGTGGAATATCCTATAGGTACTTGTGCCATCTGGATGTATTGCCATTCTTTTATAATGTTTTGTTCTGAGTCTTTCTATAGTTTTTTTAATTATCCTCTCAGAGTTTATTTCGTATATTTGATATTTCTCTTATTTTTGTTTAATCATCTTATATTTTTCCAAAGCATCAGCGTTAAAATACTGACATTAATTGACCACTAAACCATAGATAAAAGACATTAAGTAGGCTCATTACACCTCTGTACTATTTAAATTGATTTAAATATACTGGATATTAAATAAACAATTTACAATTAATAAGATTCACTACTGAATTTACATATTGAAAGGTAATATTTTATTCTTATTTAATATATAACTATAGTTTTTTCATAGATTGAACTGTATTAAATTAAAATACAATACGAATAGAAAAATAAAAATGATTGGAAATTATAGAAACTAGATTCAACCTTACAGTTGAATTTAACTTTCTTTATTACAGACAATTTCATTGTATTTTAAAAATCGACACACTCTACACGTTTTTCAGTATCTTACTAAATTGGAAAAATGTGAATTTGCGAAAGAAAATAAAAACAATTTTTTCTCAAAATATTTCGAGAGATTGCTCCCTTTTAGTGCACAATAAACGTTTATTATACAATATATTGATAAAGAGGAAGCAATCTCTCGAAATATTTTGAGAAGTAATTGTTTATTTTTTCTTTCACAGATCCAGGCATGTCCATTTTTTTAATAAACGTATTTTATGGAGGATCTTTTGACTCAAATTAAAATATTAGTTTTCCTTAAAAAAGTGACGAAAGGGTCGCTCGAAATGCTTATAATAAAGATATAAAAATGCCTTTAATTAAAGAGGCATATATTGGATTAAAATATCATTTATTTTACCAATATTACAATTGGCTGAACGCCAACTTTATCAAGGTATTATAACATATTAATGCCGTTGTTATATATAGAGAGGGGTATATGAACAATCCTTATATCTATAAAAATGAGGTCCAAAATCGAAGTTTGTTATCGCGTTGCTCAAAATCTACATAATCAATCATTATGGAATTTCGCATGTAGATAGCTGAAGATTTCGTTCAGCAAATAGGCTATTCAAAAAAACTAAAAGGGTTAATGTGCTTTTTTTAATGCAAAACAAAAAAGCGTTAGTTCCAGCCTTTTACCGCTTGGCGCAGCACTGGTCGCGACGATAAATGAATTTGATTGGTTAATAATTTTACACATAGTTTGTTTACACGATGAATGTTTTTAAAAGGTAAGATTATCCAATTGCCGTGAAACATTAGGAAGTTATTTACTATACTACTGGAAAGGTTTCTGGTTTGAATTTGATTTGAAATAAATATTCCTTGCTTTTGCAAATTATCTTTCACTCGCAAGCAGCGCCTCTCGCGGTATCTGATAAAATTACATTAATAAATTGTAAAAATGCTAAAATGAGTTCCAAGTATATTAAATTTAATATTTAATTTGAGGATTTAGTAATATAATATTCCAATGACGTTGTAAAAATTTTGGCATTTCAATATTAATATATATATATTCAAAGAAAATATCTTATTTAAAATTTAATGAATGTTTTCAAAAAAAGTATGTGTTTCAAAATATATTTAAACGCATATAACAATATTTATATTTATATGCGTTTATAAATATATATATATATATGGATTGGATGTTTTCTAAAATTGTTTTAACAAATGTTCGTTAGGCAAATTTTTCCTCGGGTAAAAACCGGACGAAGCCGAGTACATTCACTAGATACAGTTATTTACAAATGTTCGTTTGTGGCAAGATACAATTGTTTCAACTTCAAATTACCGATGGACCAATTAATATTGATATAATTCAACTTATCGAGTATTTTTCAAGGGAACGGGAAAAAATTTCAAATTATCGAGAGTATAGACAAGTATAGATTCAGTAGGGATTGGAAGTTTGCCAGAATCGTTTTAAGAAATGTTCGTTAGGCAAACTTTTACTCGGGTAAAAACCGGGCGAAGCCGGGAACATATATTCATATATTCGCTAGTAACATATATTCATTACTAGTCATTTCTAAATTTAGAATTTTGTAATCTTCAAATACCTTTTAATTTACACAATTTTTGTTTCTTGCTTGTTGGGTTTGCTCATTTTGTTCAATCATATTATTTGTTATCCCCAATGATATTTATCTTACATTATTTCTGTTTGTATCATACTCAAAACGTAGTGTGTGGCTAAAAATAAATATATATAGTTGTAATTTTCACTTGGGTTCTAATAAAATATGCAAATAAATGAAAGAAAAATATTTTAAACTTCAAATTGCGTCGTCAGAGAAATTTTTCATCGGCGTACTTTAAGTTACCAGGCCAGCCTGGTCTCTTCACACTAATATGAAGCTTTACATTTCGTTGAGTCCAGCTGGGCTCTTACCTGGGATTCCCTTAACTGTCGATTTTGAGTTACTACGATGCCTAACAAATGATATATTAAGACCCGAATGTTTCTTTTCACAAATAAACCAAGCTTCTACTGTCCTTACTACAATGGAAAAATAAGCATTGCACTAAAGAAGAGGTCTGATAGATTAAATTAGCGAAACTGCTGCGAAGGTTCACAACTGATGGGCTAAGCCCTCTCAATAAATTTTCATTGCAGTAAGGACAGTATAAAAGTTTGATTTATTTGTGAAAAGAAACATTCGCGTCTCAATGTTTCATTTGTTATATATATATATATCGCGCGTTGATGCTCTGTATTAACTACGATGCCTAGACGTTTCTTAAGCTCTAAGATCCCTCGACCTCTTCCACCGCTATTAGTGGCGTTCGACAACTCCGAGCGTCCTCTTGCTATTTGGGACTCATGGAACTTATCCTGGCTAGGCAAACTTCAGGACACGCTGTCCAACCTACCAACAATTTGACCATTCCTTGGCTGCTACTGTCCCATGATCCACTGGTTCTACATCAATTTGAAAGATTCCTCCTTGTTAGCCTCTCACCCTCTACCAGGTTCTTTTTCTCCGTTTCTTAATCTTCCCTCGTCTTATCTTCTATTGCTAACCTCAACCGTCATATCTTTGATGTCTGGTCGAATTGAAATCTATTGATGCCTTCCTCGATATATTTTGAAATTGAATTTATGGATGTGGATCCATGTGGTAGTCTCCTCTACTATTCACATTTCAATAAAAATATCTACAGGAACTGTCTTGATATCCTTTACCTCTATCCTTTGCCAGTATTGGCAGGTACTGGTGCCTCTCACATTTATACCTGGAATGTTTATTCGCTCCCCAGGCTGGAACCATATGAAATATACCTTATCAAAGTATGCTCGCAATGATTACAAAATTACGTTTCTGATAGAGTCTATCCTATAATTTGCAAAATGTTCTGTTTAAACAGTAATGGTTTAAGTGAGTAATTTTGTAGCTTTTCAACTTCTTCACGTTTGATTATAAATTTAGTATAGAATCATCTAACAACCCCCCTCCCCTCATACGGTCAAATATTGATTGCCTAAATTAGTCCCCAGATATGTGTTTAATTGACAAATGTAATTATATATGGTTTGCACACACAAATACAACTAAGGCCTAAATTAAAAGTAACTTAACACAGAGAAAAGGACGGCGTAAATAAAACTACTGGATTAGGTTTTAACAAAACCAATACCTATATTTTATTGCAGCGCTGATAAGGAGCGACCAAGGTTACACAGGTATGCGAGGAGAAAACAGACAAGCACACAGAGAACGCTTTAAGCTTCTCGACACGATCACTTTTTCTAGACTCTCCGCATTCCCGTTCCAATACTCTTTTATGTACAAACATGGTAACATTCATCAATGAGAAGGCGTGGGAGATCACAGTTCACTTAACAAATAAACAACATTCTTCCCGTATAGTTGAGAAGAATAAAACTGCTTATGTTTGTCAATTTGACATAACGGAAAGAGATCAGAATATCAGGGTTACCTGATTTAATATTATACCTATAGAATTCCTCAACATAAGTTGTATGTTCCAGTTCCGCCCATGATCTGGATTCCAGACCAGTTGGTCGGGGCACCCGTGGGCAGCCAGGTGACGCTGGACTGTCACACCGAGGCCTACCCCATGTCCATCAACTACTGGACCAAGGAGGGCGGCGACATGATCATCTCAAACGACAAGTATACGGCCTCCAAGGCCGACAAGACCTACAAGGTCCACATGCGGCTTACCATCCAACGTGTGGGGCCACGGGACTTTGGAACTTACAGATGCTTCGCTAAGAATTCTCTGGGTTCCACCGAGGGTACTATACGCCTCTACGGTAAGTTTTATTATATTGGTTTCATTATTAGTAGTAGTAAATTTTTTTTAAAGCACAGGGCTCTTTTTCCATCAAATTAAACGCCAAAACTAGACGCCATCTATTGATATTCTCCGCAAACTAGCGGCCTCGGGTCGGTCCACCTAGAGAACATGGTTTCGGGCTAATGGCCCTCGTCTGCCTATTGCGGACTTTATACCATGAGGTCACAAGGAATCTGATGGAATCCTCAAAATCTGCCAAATAAGTGTTTAGTTGGCTAAGTGGCTAGAACAAATCTATGGCTAAAATATAGATGGAAGTTTTGACGAGAGGATATATACCTATAAAGTTAAATGTTTCATCTCTCCCGTCGCAATAAACGGATTAAATTATGATAATTTCCGGATGATCTAGTTCTGTATAACATGTTCTCTGAATTGCGTATTTCATTTGTAAGAGGTACAAGGGACAAGATTTGTCATTTTATCTATGATTGATGTTATTCCTATATTTAGAATTCTTTGAGCCTTTTATGCATTTTAATGCTACAATAATTTTTATTGTGACCGAAACCAAAACAATTTTGACATTGCCGTAGAAGCACCTTATCCTTTATGTGTGTAACCTGATTTTCAGAATATAGGCGTTGAAGTTTCTTCATAATTTGATATGTTACCGTTGGAACACAGAGAAAAAAACATCTTGTACATCGAAGTTAGATATCAAAGCAAAAATAACTTTTATCTTCTTCTCCCTTCCTTCCAACTCTGGGTTCATATTGCACATATGCCCGATAACATCTCTCTTCATTTGTTTTTGGATTTGCCGTTGAAGTGCATGTTTTACTAAAGGCATACAACCCCTCAGAATAATGGTCGCATCATTTTTATATTAAAGTGAAGTTATTTAGAGAAAGAATATTCCGAATATTTTTACCAATAGTTTGAATGATATAGAAGATATGGCATACATTTCTAAATTCTAGTTTCAAAATGTAAATTATTATATCAACATCAAACATCCAGGACTTCGTCTGTAGGGGACAACGACTATATATGCCTAATTTTTCACTATATTTACACCATATTAAACACCATTTGAATTCGCAGCAAGATAAGGTAAGAGGGTAGTATCCTCTTATAGATATTTCCCGAAATTGTGTGCACTATAACATTTATAACTTGGTCCGTGTTCACCAAAAAACTCAAGTTGTTAGAAATATATTGGTGTATTTCTCTAAATGCTTCGTTGAAGGAGGAGATTGTTCAAATAAAAATTTAAAAATGCTTTTTCAAATATGAAAATTTTGTCTACCTAAAATATACTCAATAATCCTTAAAAACAATCAGAAATTCTAAAATAATCAAAAATAATTCAATGAAAGGCAATTTCACCTTTCTAAGCAAGAAGGAGTTTTTATTTTATGACACTGTAGATAACATAAGTATTGTTGTTGTTGTTTTCGTGTGCAATGAAGAGCTTCAGATGTCCTCACTCATCTCTATCACAGCATTCTCAATGTCCTATATTTTGGGTGCGTAAAGCTGCTGCTCTGTGTCAATTTTCCGAGAGGCCTCGGCCATGCATAAAATAAATATTCTATTAAAATAAAGCTGAAGAGTGTGTATGTTGGAAAATGAAATAGAATATATATCGGAACAATATGAATTGAAAGGAAAAAAAAGACAACTTTTTGCTGTTAAATTCTATAAATTATATGATTGGGGTAAATTCATCATAAAATAACATATTCGCTATCTAAATATATGTTTAAACTGTACATATATTTGAAAATTTTCATTTCTGATAATAATTATGTTCTATATAATTTTGAAAAATGCCAAGCGTAGCTTAATGGTTAGGTGTGCGGCTCCGTATTTCCACAACCTTGGTTCGATACTTAGCCTATATAATTTTAAAAGAATATTAGAAACAGAATATATATACACACTTTAATTATAAGGTGATAACGTGCCATCTATATATAAGAAATGTGAGCATTATAAAAAAAAAGAAACATTCGTGCTTTATAATGTTTACATTTCTTATGTATATATATGATCATAGATTCTTACACACAATGTGTTGTGTTGATTTTGTTAATATCATTGCTTTTTAAAAATAATATTTTAGAAATATACAAATGAGTTATAAAAAATACATCATTGAATGCAGAAAATGTATGTATTTTAAACAACTAAATAAATATCACTCTCCAAGTATCCTTATAATTCACTCTTCCAGTCAAATCCCTTCTGGTAAAATTAAAGAGGTGAAAACACCAATAAAATTTATCTTTGGCCGTAAAGATGAAAACAAATGGGCCATTCCAACGTGGAGCTGTAAAGTTTTTGCTAGATTCAGCAATGTGTGGGAGGCATAGAAGAATTAGCAATCAATTATAGAGCAAATCTTTTGGCTAAATACGATGTAAAGTGCCGGACGGATTAGCAACTTTCGAGATAACGCTAATCACGTTAGCGCCTAATTTATGGAGCGCTCAACCATCAATCCTCAGGAACCATTCACTGACTAAAATGTAGCGTTCCTTACTATTCTAATTTTTTCAAATGTTATAAAACAAGTTTTGTATTTTATTTTCTCTTATTAATTTAATATTATAATATGGAATATTTTCATAAAAATGGAATAGGCGTTTAAACAGTAAATATAAATATATAATACAGATTGTTTTATGTCATTTGAAAATGTCTCTCTCTCTCTCTCTCTGATAAATAACAATAAATAATTATTTATTCAGTGATTATTGTAACGGGAAAGTATAAGGTACACATGATCGATGTCATTTTATAATTAGAATGGCCTTGTTTAATTTATATATGCTACTTGAAAATGATTGTAATATTTACTTCGCCATTTCCAGATATTTTGTACAATTATTTTCAGAATAATAATCCATTACCGAGTTTTTTTCTCTCTCTCTTCGAGAACAAAATACACAAGAGGTTATAAACATTTTGTAAATTTACTTCACAGACAATAAAATCGTTTTGAAAATAGAGCAATCCATAAATATATCTTTAATTAAAAAAGAATATATTAGAACAAAATATCATTTGGTGCACCAATATTTCAGTTGGCTGAACGCCAACCTTTATCAAGGTGTTATAACATATTTAATGTGTGTCAACAACTTTATGAAGGTTGGCGTTCAGCCAACTGAAATATTGGTAAAATAAATTATATTTTGATCCAATCTATGTATTTTTAATTAAAGACAATAACATTTATTTATTTTTCTAGCATATGATTTTTCCCAAGGAATTCTCCTAAAATTATCAGTATTTCTCTCAAAGATGGTCGTCCATCGTATATATATATATGTGATATCTTGGGACCTCTGGGACCAGTGTTACCTGATGCTAGACGAACCTCGATGTCAACTCTACCGTGCAGTCGTGGTGGAAGGCGACACAGCTGAGCCAAAGGTGAAATAAACAAACAGAGATTCCACTTAGAAGCGTCTGACGTCAAGAAGGAATGGGATGAGGAGAGAGGGAGATCTTTAGAGCAAGTGTTACCTTGTTGAGAGCCAAGCGTAGACTAACTATTCTTGCTTCTCGATTTAACACCACGACCTTGCTTCTTTCTAATTGGCTGACCTATTTAGGTGATTCTTTCCTAATTGGTAGGAATATGTCACATGGCCGTTGGCTATTGGTTGACCTACTTAGGTATGGTCTTCTCTAATTGGCCTTGCGGCTTTCTTTGATGGAAGATACGTCCGGCCTTGTTCCGGAAATATTGGGCGTCTCTCTACTTTTATAACTTTTGCGGTCACCAGATACGACCGGTCCTGTCAGGAAATATTGGCTTAAACTTAGCTCGCAGGGTTTCCGGGGTCAGAATGTTAACTGTGACTTTATTAATAGTCGGGCTCTCTTCTAGGCCTACTTCTTAGGTTTGACTTCTACTCTCACCTAAGCCTGATTAGTTTTAACCTTAATCTTCTCCTGTTAGTCTCCATTCCTTCTATCTGTACAGTTGTTATACTTTATTAGATTCTTACGCGGTACAGATTGATGTTAGTTGAGGCTTTCTATGTGCAGTACATAAGAAGTTATATACAGTCATGGGGTGGAACATGTGGTAGTAGATATCTAGACTATTTACAACAATTCCATGGTCTTAAATCATCACAGATGGCCCCGGATCTGAGAGGGTTCATATGGAGGGATTTAAGAGAGCGGAATATGAAGACTTTTATTAAAGAAGTAATTTTTAAAAATTAATTGAAATGAGTTGGTATATAACATGGGGTTGATTTCTGTATATCCATAAGAGATAATAAAGCATAAACAACTAATACTAAACATACAAGTAAAAATAAAAATATGAATAAAATATTTAATAGAGAACATATAATGATTATAGGTAAAACTATAAATGATTGGATGGGTAAATCATGATCTCTTCGTGATGGGCGTTAGAAAGGGTTGAGGGGTTAGTTATTACTTGGTTGCGGCAATGTCACTTTGACTCAAGTCCCAAACCATTTAATGTGCACGGCGCGGAAAACCTAGGCCATGTTTCACATGTAAATTTAAGGACCGAATAAAGTTACAGTACCACAATCGAATAGTAAGATAAGGGTGATTGTTATGGGTTTTAGTAATTAGTCGTTAAGACGTACGCATGCAGGATAAAGAGGGCGAAGATCAGTGACCAGAAATCAAAGTTTTAATTGGAGTCGTCAGGGGCTTAGCGAGAAAAAGAGTAAAAAAAAAAGATGTGCCAGCGTGTGGCATGAGAGTGCCCTGGAATATATAAAAAAAAAAACAATTTGCACGTATCCAAGCCAGAAGTTGGGATAAGGTAAATCTGGGGGACGGTGTGTCAAGATTGTTAATTACGAAATCAAAGTAGGTCAAGTCTAGCCTGCGAAGGAGTTAAAAGTTTCTGCGGAAAAGGGTTAGTATTTATTAAGAAGTAACCTTTAAAGTGGTTGTTTAAGAGGTTATTGAAGATTGCCCTGTTTTTAGATCATGATTTTTAGTTTGATTATAAAAGAATATATCATTGAGATGTGAAATTGCGAAATTAAGGCTTTGCATATAGCGTTAAAGGATTTAAAAAATCGAAAATAGAATTGCGAAGTTAAATGCAAAGTAATCTTTAAAAAAAGTAAAAATAGTGATGATATGATACAAAGATTAAAACACTACAGCAGTATATAAGGGGTAATAGAAAGTGAAAATATTAAATGAGAAGAAAAAAAAAAAGCAATAATGTACTCGATAGCATTGAACATGGTAGCGGAAGATGAAACAATGTAAATAACATCTAATTTATAAAGTGAAAAAAAAATATAAAATGACAAAAGGCAAATTAGTGATATAAACAAAAAATATAAACTTGAGAGTATTAGATATGAAAGATAAAATATAAATTTGATTATAGAATAGAGTCATAAAGCAAAAGTAAATAGGTTTTGGTAAAGAAAAATAAAATAAAATGACACTCATCTAAACTGATTGGTGAGGTAAATAAAATATAAGAGCTAGATAATGATTATATAAAGAATATTAAAATGAAAAATTTTAAAAAATGTTCATCGAGAAAGAAGAGCAAGTAAGATTATACATAGAAATTATATCGTGAAAGAATGGAAAGTTGTAGGCCAAATGAATGTTCCTGTTTTTTTTAGGATGGGTGGAGAGAGCTTTAAATTGTCCTCGATCGCGATATCTTTGGTCTTGTTGGCATGAGTTGATCTAACTTATCGAATTTGTTTTATGTTTGACGCGACTCGTGGATCACATTGTTTCCAACTGTGAAACTTACTGAGTCCTAATGTAATCGTTTTTTTTTTTAACTTATGTGGATGTGTGTGATTTTTGTAGGTAAAATATTGTCTTTGGATCTAAGTGTCGATTTTAAGTTGACAAGTTAATCGAGGGCGAGAGAATGTTAGTGGACTGATTTGTTAGTAAATGTAGAATGGACGTATTATACAAGTTATTTGTAGCTAAATGGGATATCGGCGTAGAATAATGGGTTAGGGATTAGAACGATATATAGTAAGGTACGCACTAATATTTAATTTAATAGGTAGCGAAAATCCATTAGAGTGACATCGGGGTGGCGACGGGCGGTATAACAAGATGTCGGCTGTTTGTTTGCTCGGGGGGGCGAGGGGGAGCGAACCTATTTTTAATGTGATTCCGGATTTAGGTCAGGGGGGCCTTTTGCGAGGCTGCTTTCTTTCTTTCAACTTATTGGAAGATCTCTGCATTAAGGTGCAGAAAAGGCGCTGAGCAAGTCGGGGGTATAAGACGGGATTTCTGCGCGTCAAATATTGTGGGACATAAATGGCCGAATTCTATCAAGTGGACATCAGGTGTTACGCGAGGTGTTGGAATTAGAGGCTGGGGCGCGAGGAATAAGATATCTTCTGTATAGTATTTAAGTTTGTTCACATGAACTGTATCAGCTTCTTTATTTAGGGGTCGATTGGGTCTGTTAATTCGGACTACGCTCGGAGATTTTATTTCTATAATTATAAACGCAAAAGCGTTTTGATTTGTCACGTTTGGTGACAAGCGTTATGGGATTGACATAGGGAGATACAGAGGTTGAATTATTCCGTGTGTTCAAGCATTTGTTAGATTTGTGTTTGTATTTCGAAAATTCGGATATTGTATCTGTTGATATTAAATCGAATGGTTTTTGGCGGACTTAGTAAAAATGTTATTCAATGATATCAGGTTAGAATTGAATGAAATTGCGACTATCGACGTGAACAATGTGTGGTTAAATGTGTCACAGGCGTGATGAAGGCGTCTTTGGCCTGAAGAGTGCAAGAGTTTTGTGGTGTAGCTCTGTGACACGAAGCGAAAAAATTGTAAATGAAAAGGTGTCACGTGAGGTCTTTGTTTTGTACAAAATCTAATCTGTTTTACTAAGAATAACAAATTTACTAAAGTCATGGGTGCTGGTTGTACGAACATATCGATAATTTTTATATTGTTAGTGGATATGACACGTTTAATGTGAAAAAAATAATTTTTTGTGTGTGTTTAGTAGGGCGACGTTCTGAAGCTTGTGTGGCTCGAAATTGGACTTGGGTATTAAGTCGCGCACTAAAAATTGTTGCCAATTGGAAAAAGTGATGTGATAGGGTGTTGTTTATTTTGTTGAGAGAGATTTGTCGATGATTAACTATGCATGTAAAAGGAAGGAGTGTAGTTATGTGGGAATTTGACGATTGGAATAGTTTTGGGAGGCTGTGACTTAGGTTATTTCTGTCTAAAGCTATGAAAGAAAAGGACATAGGGGCGTTGAAAATGGGATTAGGAACATTATAATGAGGTTAAATAAGAATGTTGGAGTTCACCACGTGTGAGCAACCCGTTCCAGGAGGGGAAAATTTAGTAAATGGGACAGTTGTATTAACCTGTCCATGGGACACGTGTTGCTTGCACGAGGTGAATTTGTATAAGGTAGTAGGTAGAAGTACATTATATTGATACAGGAGTAGCTGAGAACAGTTTATAATTAGTAGAAATCGTTTTATGGAATTAAGGAATAAAATGACAAAAGGCAATGGTGTATCGATTATATGGAATTTTAGATTCTGCATTATATTACCTATTTTTACGTTTAAAAAGATATAACCTATGGTGAAAATATTGTTAGTTATGGCATTAATAGTTAAGTTAAATGGGTGAACAGGTATTTTCTTTTGCAAATTGGTTCCTATTATTTTAAAAGTATTCTGCCTAATTATAGCGATTGATGCTTCTGTATCAAGTAATAGAGGTAGGTTTACATTATTGGACAGTTCAGCTCGAACGAGCAATTGTTCAACAAGAATTATGTAGGGAGGAACCTACTGTTGTGCTGTCTTGTATGTCGGGACAGTCCTGGTCTGTTGTCATAGTTGGAGGTTCCTTGGGACCGTTAAGAGTTCACTGCTTGCGCTGGGCTCGTGGTTTAGAGATGGTCGGGGGAGCAGGTAACATACGCTCGCGTGTTGGTAACTCGGAGGGGCGCTTGCAGGAGGTTTGGTGGCTTTCTCAGTCTTGTAGAGTATTGTAGTTGGGCCCGATCTGCTTGGGCGTCGTAGTTGGTGAAGTAGCTCTGCGCCTCGTACGAACCATCGTAGCGATTCCACCTCTCGCGATGTCCGGTCACGGCAGAAAGCTGATGTAGCGTCGTCGTCAACCTCCCTAGGACATCTGACACCGGCGGCGGGGGCGTTGCGTCCTGCTGGCTGGGGACAATTTCCTGCGTCCTACCGAGGGTGGTTTCTTTCTTTGGAAAAGTGGGGTTCTCGCCACTTTCGTAGTCGGAATCGGACTCCATGAGCTCCTTTGAATCCTCCTCTCTTCCCTGTTCCATCTTTCTGTACAGACAGTGGTCTATTTTCTTACTTGTACCTTGGCGTCCACTATCCTGTCGACTCTTCGGACGGGGGAGTCTGTGATATCTTGGGACCTCTGGGACCAGTGTTACCTGATGCTAGACGAACCTCGATGTCAACTCTACCGTGCAGTCGTGGTGGAAGGCGACACAGCTGAGCCAAAGGTGAAATAAACAAACAGAGATTCCACTTAGAAGCGTCTGACGTCAAGAAGGAATGGGATGATGAAAGAGGGAGATCTTTAGAGCAAGTGTTACCTTGTTGAGAGCCAAGCGTAGACTAACTATTCTTGCTTCTCGATTTAACACCACGACCTTGCTTCTTTCTAATTGGCTGACCTATTTAGGTGATTCTTTCCTAATTGGTAGGAATATGTCACATGGCCGTTGGCTATTGGTTGACCTACTTAGGTATGGTCTTCTCTAATTGGCCTTGCGGCTTTCTTTGATGGAAGATACGTCCGGCCTTGTTCCGGAAATATTGGGCGTCTCTCTACTTTTATAACTTTTGCGGTCACCAGATACGACCGGTCCTGTCAGGAAATATTGGCTTAAACTTAGCTCGCAGGGTTTCCGGGGTCAGAAGGTTAACTGTGACTTTAATAATAGTCGGGCTCTCTTCTAGGCCTACTTCTTAGGTTTGACTTCTACTCTCACCTAAGCCTGATTAGTTTTAACCTTAATCTTCTCCTGTTAGTCTCCATTCCTTCTATCTGTACAGTTGTTATACTTTATTAGATTCTTACGCGGTACAGATTGATGTTAGATGAGGCTTTCTATGTGCAGTACATAAGAAGTTATATACAGTCATGGGGTGGAACATGTGGTAGTAGATATCTAGACTATTTACAACAATTCCATGGTCTTAAATCATCACATATATGCTAAGTTATATCTGGTCAAATATTAATTTAATTTATTCAAACAGAAGCTCTCATGAGTTAGTTGTATTTATTTAGTAATTTCTACCTCATTTCATTTTTTATTTATATTTTATAGTGACCGTTTCTTTTTATTTAATTACTTCATACACACAATTCAAAGTAAACACTTCAGTTATTTATATATGAAAATAGAGCAATCCAAATTGTTATATTTGTTCATAATATGAACATATGAACTTATATACTAGCGAATGTGTACCCGGCTTCGCCCGGGTTTTATTATTGATAATAATATTCCGGAACACACAGAATATTATGATAATAATGATAATAATATTCGTTACATTATATATTTATATAATATATAAAATATATTTTTCGAGAAAACATATCCTCTCTTTCTACTGAATAGATTTTTAAATATATATATATAAATAAAAATATCTAGAGATATACTACATGATCTTAGCCAAAATGCCTGAGAAACGATATTTTATATATAGAGATGACCTGGCTTTGTGTGTCTTCTGCTCGAGTAAATGTTTTGCTGGTAGAATTTTGTTCCTGCCTACTAAAAATTTTTATCTGGCTCCGCCCGTTGACTGCTTTAGTGAATATTCCCCTAAAGAATTTTGTTTATGTCAATCGAGCATGATACAGCAATAATGCCATTATCATTTCAGACTAAAAAAATATTGTTGCTTAGTACTTGGTTAATTATAATTTTTCTTGGTTAAAGTGCGACAAAAAAATATTCATAATTTAACTCTCTGTCCTGTTCAAATTTCAGCGATATTAGTTACATATTGAGGGCGTGCATAGCCGACAAACGTATATATATGTTCCCGGCTTCGCCCGATTTTTATCCGAAAAAAAGTTTGCCTTACAAACATTTGTTGAAACGATTCTAGCAAACATCCAATCCCTACTCAATCTATACTTGTCTATACTCTTGATAATTTGAAAATTTTCCCGGTCCCTTGAAAAATACTCGATAAGTTGAAAAAATCAGTATTAATTGATCCACTCGGTAATTTGAAGTTGAAGGAATAGTATCTTGCCACAAACGAAGATTTGTAAATAACTGTATTTAGCTAATGTACCCGGCTTCGCCCGGTTTTTATCCGAGTAAAAGTTTGCTTAACTGAAATTTGTAAAAACGATTCTAGAAAACATCCATTCCACCTATATATTGATTTATATACGTATATAAATATAATAATTGTTATATGCGTTTAAATATATTTTTGAAACACATAATTTTTTGGACACATTTATTATATTTTAAATAATATATTGTCACTTTTGTGAATTTGATAATTAATTATTTCTTTTTTTCTCAATGAATTTTCTTCTCAATATAATAATTGTTATATGCGTTTAAATATATTTTTGAAACACATAATTTTTTGGACACATTTATTATATTTTAAATAATATATTGTCACTTTTGTGAATTTGATAATTAATTATTTCTTTTTTTCTCAATGAATTATATATATTAATTTAAAAATTCATTTTTGTTATCATCATCGCATACAATGTACATTTTTATATAAACAACAATGTAATTTCCATCTACATTATTATAAAACAACAACAAATTAAATTAACAATGTAAAAATATATTTTAACATTACATTTTAACATTTAACACAAAAACGTTACAATATTTTCTTTAAATATATATTAATATTGAAATGCCAAGTTTTTTTTTTAGTCATTGGAATATTATATTACTAAATTCTCAAATTAAATTTAATATACTTGGAACACATTTTAAGCATTGTTACAATTTATAAATATAATTTCACCAGATGCCGCTAGAGGCGCTGCTTGCGAGCGAAAGTAGTAAATTTGCAAATATAATTGCAAATAATATTTATTTTAAATCAAATTCAAACCAGAAACCTTCCCAGTATTATAGTAAATAACTTTAAAAAGGATTTTCTGCTGTTTTTTTAATATTATTTAGATAAGCTTTTATTTGCTTGTAGATGAATTATTGGTCATTTGTTTGATCTTGTAATCCATGTGTATGTGATATTGCAGTCGTGGTAGAAATAATATAACTGTTTAAATCAACATTTGTTGATACACTCGTTTTTTTATTGAGCTTTATAAACTATAAAATACACAATCTGAGAAAATCTTGCCTGATTTAAGGCGTAAGAATAAAGAAAATGACAGACTTATTTACATAACAAAAGATTTGAGCCGGCCAACGGGAAAGAGAAAATATCTTTATTTACGGGGCTGTTAACCAAAATAAATGATTTTTGAGCCCCCAATGGCCGCGTAAAGCGGAATACATAAAACCACTATGACCAGGTTGGAGAGGCTAGGGGAAAGGCCAACGGGAAACAACAACAATATGTTTATATAGGGAAAGTCGCGACGTCTGGCGGTCAACTATACATATACAGAGTTTTTATTCTTGAAATTCTAATTTTTAAATTATATGATATCTTTATATAACACATATATAGTGTGTAATACTGATTATTCTTTAACCCCTAACCCTTTCCAACGCCCGCCAACAATCTCTTAGAACATCATTTTATTTTTTATCATCATTATTTTTTTTATCAAAAAAAGGTTTTATCTAAATTTCACTTTTATAATGGATATCATAGCTTTTAAATTAAAAATAAGTTTTATTTTTTATAACTTGCAGATATATCCAAACACAACATCTTGTTATAGCCCTTTTCAACCCTCACAGTTTAAATTAATTAAAATAAATTTTAATTACTTACCTGTGTTAGAGAAAGAAGCCTTACCCGTTTAAACCCGGATAAACCCTTTCACTCCCGGGGCCCATCTATGGTAATTTAAACTAACAACCCTATATTGTATAATACTTATAACAAGATTGCCCTGTTGTATATAGAAACACATCTACTTATATAATTGCCTTATTCTGTCTGTAAAGTTCACTGTGTGAAGTTCACGGAAAGATTTTGGTCAGAATGGATAAAATAAAAAAAGTGTCAAGGGATGGGAATCGAACCCACGACCTTCCGCTTACCGGGCAGATGCCATGACCACTAGGCTACCCTGGACATATTTTTCCGTTCATAAAGTTAATATAAAGTTAATTTATTACTATGCAGTTTTCTATTTAGTCAATATACCTAAGTTCATGTTGCAAATGTAATTATCTCTATCGATTTAGTAGGTGAAATGCAAAAAAAAAAAATCGACATGATGAAATCTTTATGAAAATTCACATTTTTATTTTTATATTTTCAAGACACACAGTTTGGGGCGGGACGTTTCACAAGAGAGACATCCACGGCGCCTATTTATAATTGTAACGAATAGTATTTTAATTAAAACATTTTAAAAACACACAGTTTGGAACGGGACGTTTCACAAGAGTGACATCCATGGCGCCAATTTATAATTATAACGAATAGTATTTGAATTAAAACGTTTTTAAAATATATACGCACTCGGGTAAAACCCGGGCGTTGCCCGGGCCATTCGTCTAGTCTATAAATAATTATACGCATGATTGACATGTGTCATTGCATCACCATATGTAATGTACTTTTTACAAACTGAGGGTGAATAAATAAAACTATGTAATAGATTAAGAGCTGAGTTAAAGCAAGATTGAGAAGTTCAAAAACGTCTAAAATCGAGAGAAAAATCCAACAACCTAAAGAGGAATTTGGCAGCCCATTGCCATCAAGGTCAAAGGGTGCAGAATGCCGCAGACGTTCAAAGTTCAAATTCTCACATCTCTCCCCCTCCCTCCTCGGCGTAGGTATATAAAACCTCGGTTTTAGCCCAATTTAGACAGACTTCACCGTCGGCGTGAGTCCTTGTTGGTTGCAGCCATGACCACCTCATCGACCATGTAAAACAGTAAGAAACCTTCTTTCTCCATCTTGTTCTTAGCTTGATTCCTATCTGTTCGTGGAACTTTCCTATTACAACTGTGTCTCTTCGTTTTTTGTGTGTGGACATTCCCAAGCTTTCCACTCTGCCTCGACCACGACTGCCTGTACTCTGTGAAAACTGTTAAAGGTCTTCCAAAGTGCAGAGAGGTACTGGAAAACTCTCCACACCCTGACTGTCCCTCTCGGTTACTACAGGTTTGACTCTCGGTTACCACATATATATATATATATATACTTGTAAAAAATAAAAAAATAAAAAAGGGTAGTTTCATCCAAATTGAAAATAATATTACTTATCAGGTAAAGGTTTGAGACATCTTACTACATTTTACTTCAGGCTGTTTGCCCTCTACTGCCCTTGGGCGGAAGCGGATGAGGCCTTGCAGCGATAGCTAGGAATCCTTGCCACTTCCTAAATCTGGCTGGTTCTTTGTTTTGGTTTGTCATAGCGTGGACTGTATCTAGATAAGCCAGGCCTTTTCGACTAGGTGAATCTCCAAATGCTAAATAAATGGAGCACAGACTCAAAGAAATAGACAGATTCGAAGATTGACTACAAACAGACTGATTTTATTGTCCAGCTGGATTTTAAAACAATCAAAATTTACATATTTAGCTAAAGGAACAAAATTTAAATAATCGGTGCGAACAGCCCTACCAATGGCCCAAGAATACAAGGTACACCGACAGCCCAATACTGATCATATATCTTAAAGATTGAACATATCAAAACCCCTATCACCCACAGCTATTTATATAAAATACTGAATAACAGAGAAAGATAGTAAAACATCATTCATTCCAACCATATTTCCAGAGATTAGTAGAAATATATGACATACATAGCATAACAATCTTCCCTGAATGGATTCCCTCATATGTACATAGTTTCTCGATTTTACCCATATACCATTGGAAAAATCCCTATAGAACACTGGGTCTGAATTTTAGGCTTATCAGTGTAATTTTTCACTTACCCTATAGTATCGCTAGTATTTGGGATTTTAAGTTTGGTTTAAAGAGGGTGGTCAATATTTACAGTTCATTTTAGCGAGGTTTTGCTCTATTTTGTATATAGTCTTATAAATTATTTTGTGTATGAAAAGGATAATTTTTATCGAATGAATAAATAAAAAAGTAACAAATTTGATAATAATTTAGCACTGAGTATAATCAATATACAGGGTGATCCAAAAGTCCCGCACAACTTTAAAAATTAATAACTCCGCGAATATTTGCGCTAGAGCAATGCGGTAAACACCATTGTGTTCAGGATGCAATGGGATTTTTTATGGCAAATAATGAAAAATTCGAAATTGATTTTAGTTACAACTTTACTCGCTAGATGGCGCTCTACCAGAATCAGAGATTGAGCGGCCAAATTGTTTAATAAATTGAAAAATATAACTGAACGACACGTATTTTTCCTTTTTGAATACCAGGAAAGAACCCTAATAATATCAAATGATAAATTAATAAAACACCATTTCGCCAAAAGTTAGAAGAATTGGTTGACGATTTTTAAATACAATCTGAGATATGTAAAATAGGTATATGCAAATTAAAACATGTAGCAAAAAATATTTATATTTTAGATGGAGTTTTTTGAAATAGATTGAATGTTTGAAAATAACTACTGATATCAATACACGATTTTTGAAATGTTAATATAGTACCAAAAATTATGATGGCACTACTAATAGGATTTCGTGCTATAAGGAATGTATAGTTTCTTGACTAATTGTCGACACTTGACTATTTAACTGGATATTTGTCATGATTCAAAAATGAAATATAGAGGGGAGTGACAAAATATATTTGTCGTACTTTATTCCAAATATCCTATGGGTTTGTCAAATGTTATCATTGTTTATTATACTGTACATAATTTTGAAAATGTATCCCCTCAAAAAAAATCATTTTTAATTCGACCTTTTGCGTTGAAAAACGTGGTAGTTTTTTGCGCAAAATTTCTAAAGTTGGGGGGGGGGGGGGGGGGGGATACAGAGAATATTCCTTATGCTATTTCTTCTAATGAGCGAAAAGCGATAAACTAAACATAAGGGATAAAATTGTGTATACCAGTGTTATTCGAGAAGTTATAACACTTTGGCCTGCACGACATAATATAAGATGTGGGCAAATGACAAACAAAAAATTACTGTTCACAGAAAAAAATGAGTCAAGATGTGAGGACAGAATTCATTATTTCATAACCCAAAACAAAGAGCTGCAAAATATAACACATGAGGTAACTGCCTTCTCTCTTGTATTTGGTCACAATCCTTGCTCAATATGGCGCCCTTCATTCTCAAACACCGCCTACAGACGATAGATGACAGAATGGTCACAATTAAATAGTTGAAATTTAAAAAACGTGCCATCTGATAGAAGCCTTCAACATGGCCAATGTGGTAGGCCGGCATCGATAAAAACGCGACTTAATGTACCCCCATAACATAAATTGTAAGGCGTCAAGTCTGGTGATATTGGAGGCCACTGGTATATAAAGAGGCGACTTATCAACGAATTTCACCGAACGTATCCTTCAGCAATTGTTTGGCACCGCGGGAGATATGAGGAGGTCCTCCATCTTGCATGAATGTTATTTCGCTTAGTGCTTTTCTGTCCTGCAATATGGGAATACCCTTTTCTCTCAAAAGTTGAACATAACGTTCACCAGTTAGAAAAACGGTTTTTAAAATTCTTCCATTGAATTTTTCAAAGAAAAATGGCCCAATAATAAAAGAAGAAGTAAACCCACACAAAACTGTAACTCTGTGCTGATGAAGTGGTATTTCTGTAAAAATCCTAGGGTTTTCTGTTGCCAAAATGAGGCAGATTTGAATGTTAAATTCCTCCTTTAGATAAAAGTGAGCATCATCTGTTCTTAGAACATTTGACAGCCAGTTTTCATCAATATCAATTTGCCGGAAAACCCATGCAGCGAATTCTTGACGCTTCTCAAAATCGCACACTTTCAACTCGTGAAAACTTTGAATTTTGTTAGGGTATTTTTATAGAAAAATCCTAAATGTGTGTTCTCTCCAAACTGTTCCATACGAAATCCCTGTTTGTCGAGAAACTTGTCTAGCACTTACTTCTCCATACGTGGATAACGTTTCAATAGCTTCAGCATTCTGAAAAACCGTAACAGCCACTGACTGGCATGTCGATGGTCTTCCACTCCGAGGTTTTGCTTCCAGAGATCCAGTTTTCTAAAACTTTTTATCAATCGCTTTAGAGAGTAGCAACTCATGGGTCCTTTACCGCTTCGAATATCTTTAAAGGAACGAAACGCTCGTAAAGCTTCAGTGGCAGATTCTGAATCACAATTTAAAAAATTCACCAAGAGTGCTTTATCCTGTAGTGACGGCATTCCTGGGGGAAGGGGAGAAGTCCGACCACACCTCCTTGCGGTCCCCCCTGGAACTTTGGAATATTTGACCAAATTCTGGTTCGTTTCCAAGATGACTAACGTTGCAACGGCACCCATTTTCAAATGAAGAGCAAAACTGATATCTCCAGTAATGCTACCGCGTCCGGGGTAACCGCCGCGTCAGGAGCTGCAGCTCGAGCTCATGATGAGAAATCTACTACGAGGACACAATTCAATCTACTACAACTCAATATAAATGGTACCCAGAGGAAAATAAAGAGCTGACTTGTCTTCTCTGTGACAACAATGTACATATTTCTTGTCCTCAGGAGACAAAATTGAATCAGACTCTGAGATTCAATATCAAAGATTATACAACACTACGAATGGACAGACCGGGAAAATTCGGAGGAGGACTTGCCGTTTTGATTAAAACTCTAGAAATAAAATTTAAGGACATCGCCTATAATCAGAGTAAGCCTAGAGAAAGCACGACAGAAGCTCAGGCAATAGAAATCTATCTTACAGATAAAACAATTCCAATCATAAATGTTTATCACCACGATAATACTAGCATCAATACAGGCCTGATAGAGACATTAAGTGAAGCGTCTTCGGATATCGCAATCATACTTGGTGATTTTAACGCCGAAAGGCCAACTTGGGGATCACCTGTCCAGGATAACAAAGGTCAGCAGGTTGAGGACATGCTAACCGACCTCGACCTTACACCGTTAAATAACGAAAAGAACACCTATCTATCCAAGTCCACAGGCACAGAATCCGCAATAGACATCACAGCGATAAATTACAACAACGCACCCACAACACAATGGAAAATTCTGAAAAGTGCAATCAGTGACCACAGACCAATTTTAACAACCCTAAAATTCAAAATTGAGAATTTCCAACAGAATAAAAGAACACTGAAAAAAAATCACAGAAAAGCTTGAAGAACTGTGCAACGAAGAATTAAATCACAGAACGATTGACAAAAAATTGGAAAAATTCTCTTCGAACATATCCAAAGCTGCAAAAGTATCGATACCTAGAGGTAGACGTAAAGACCTGTGAATACTTTACTGGAAGGACCACAATATCGAGGCAATGATTGCAGAGAGAGACAATATCAATGAACCTTTTAAAACAAATAAAACAGAAGAAATCATAAAGGAACTCATTGAAATTAGTCACAAAATAGAACAAGAAATTTGGATATTCAAACAAGAGAGAAAGAGAGAAAAATGGACAGAATTCTGCGAAAAAAAAAAATGGATCCAAAAAAGGAAAGCCATCACTGGAATATAATTAGTGTTATAAAACAATCAAAACCAACACTGATCCTCCAATACTGTAACCGATATGAATAGCGAGAACAAACAAACAGATGGCTGAAATAATTGCTGAATATTTTTCAAGCACTTCCAGACTCAGCTATACAAATGAAGGCAGGACTCTAAAAAATAATATAAACAGGTTAGTTAAACAAGCAAGGAATTACCATCAACAAGATATTTACTCGAGACTTCACACTGAATGAGCTAAACTCATCAATAGAAAAGTTAAATCCAAGAGGTCACCAGGAGATAATCTAATTTTTGGTTAAATGATTAAACATTTTGGAGACAAAGCTAAAAATCAACTCCTACAAATGCTGAACATTTCATGGCAAACTGGTAAACTACCAAAGAATTGGAAGATATCAATTATAGTGCCAATACTGAAACCAAACAAAGATGCCAAGGAATACAAGAATTATCGGCCAATTGATCTCACCAGCATACTTTGTAAAATAACAGAATGAATTATCCACTCTAGGCTCATAGTCTGGTTCACTAACAATAATAAAATAAACTTATACCAAACTGCCTAAAGATCCAGACACTGTACAACTGATAAACTGTTCTACTTCTGTCAATCAATAATAGATTTCTAGGAAAATCCGCCAAAGAAGACAACGGCCGTATTCCTGGATAAGACCTCAGCTTTTTATCGAGTGTAGAAATTATTTGAAAGGCTGCACAACATCGAAGTAAGAGGAAAAACTTAATCTGGATTGCAGACTTCTTAAGGGGAAGAAGGATAAAATTTCGGGTCAATGGAACATTTTCCAAGGACCGAAGAACATGGGCTGGTGTACCTCAGGGATTTGTGCTCAGTCCTCTACTCATCTCGCTATATATTAACTGTTGTTTATGTAAATAGAATAATATTATTTGTATTATTTAAAGCCTCATTATGTAAAAAATATATGTGTATATAAATTAGACATTTGTTGTTGGCCAAACGAAAAGAATAAGAGCTAAAAAAAAAGAGTCATGGTCAAGTTTGAGTTGTTGTACATCTAATTACGACACAACCTTAACAACATCCATCCTCACTGAAGACACAAAAGTTGCCTGTTATGCAGATTATATAGCCATATGGCACACAAGTAGCAGTACAGAAATATCAGAAAAATACTGAACACATTAATGAGAGGACTGGAGAAGTGGGCAATGAAACTCAAAATGACAATAAACCCAATAAACACAAACCTATAGGTCTCCTTCACTGACAGGAAAAAAGGCATGAATTCAACTCCAAAATAAGCATAAACAATCATATAATTGATAAAATTTGATCTGCAAATTACCTAGGTATGATACTTGATGAGGAATTGCGATTTAAAGAACACATAATTAGCACCTCAAATAGAGCTACCAGAAACCTAAACATTCTGAGAAGGCTATGTGGAACAAATTGGGGAGCAAAATCCAAAATTCTCAGAACAACATATATCAACTTAATAAGGCCAATAATGGAATATGCAACACCTGTTTGGGCTCCCTCAAGTTCATCACTAAAATGAAGACTAGACAGTGTTCAAGCAAAAGCGGCCAAATTAATCACTGGTTCTATTTCAAATACCAACAATTAGAAAATTTAGAGAGAATGTGGTCTAGACCTACTTGAAAGCAGAAGACAATTAAAAACAATAAAATTCACCAATAGCTTAAAAACTAAAGAAACTGAACACATATCCCATAGAACCTATTTAAACTGGACACAAAAAGAAAGGCTTAAAAGATCTTCAACACTTCAGTACAACAACAATATTAGAAAGAGCATAAAAATGAAACATAATGAATTTCAAAATCGAGAATAACCAATATTTCCTACCCCATTGCCATCAAATGTAATCATCAATCTTAACCTGAATGAACCCTGCAATAAAAAAAAAAAGAGAACAAAAACCTACTTAAAAAGAAAGGACTTGACACAATTGGTTTATGCGATCAGATAAATTATTTAACAGCATATACAGATGGATCATCAGACCTTACCATAAGTAATGGAGGGGCTGGAATTAACATAATACTGCAAGATGGAACATACATCAAAATCAAAGAAGGAGCAAGAAAGATTTCGTCAAACTTCACTTGTGAACTGACAGCTATCTGGAAAACTCTTGATGTATGCCTGAACCAACCACCCCTGCATCAAGCAGAAGGAATTATAATATACCGTACAACGACTTCATATTCGATCTAGAAGCAATTCAGAAGGGCAATACTATAATCACACAGAAAATACACTCGTTACTTACTCAACTGATATCATTGGAGAATAACTGCATTCTACAATGGATTCCTGCCAGTGTTTGGATCGGGGGTAATGAAATGGCAGTTGAATTTGCAAAAGAAGCCAGAAAGTTTAGCCAAAGGAAAGAACAAATGTCATTATTTGACGCTAATGCTTTTGCAAAATACAAGATAATTAAACAAAAAATAATAAAAGATCAAAATGTGAAATAAACTCCGAGAGAAAAATGACAAAACTATAACAAGATTTCGAACAAAACATTATAAAGGATGACAATACATCCAGATGGCACAAGAACCTATAGAACATGCAACAACTGTCCTGGTGTGGAACTAACACCTACCCACATATTCTCATGCCCGCAGCCTTGCAGAAAATTGACATAGACCCAGAGCAGCTGCTTTACACACCCAAGATAGTGGACAATGCTGCTGCTGCAGTGATAGAGAGATGCATGGACAATCTGAGGCTCTTTATTGGACACGACAAAAACAACAACGGCATTCCAGAGTAAAATAAATCATCAGAGATAGATAAATATTTTTCAAATGAATTAAAATAAATATAATCGATACTGAGAGAAAGTTGAATTAAAAAAATAGAAAATTATTATTTTCGAAATTTAAAAAGCTGAGAGGATTCCAGAAAACCGCATCTAAAATATCTTTTTTTTTTTGCTACATGTTTAAATTTGCATATACCTATTTTACATATCTCAGATTGTATTTAAAAATCGTTAACCATTTCTTCAAACTTTTGGCGAAATGGTGTTTTATTAATTTATCATTTGACATTATTAGGGTTCTTTCCTGGTATTCAAAAAGAAAAAATACGTGTCGATCAGTTATATTTTTCAATTTATCAAACAATTTAGCCGCTGAATATCTGATTCTGGTAGAGCGCCATCTAGCGAATAAAATTTTAACTAAAATCAATTTCGAATTTTTCATTATTTGCCATAAAAAATCCCATTGCATCCTGAACACAATGGTGTTTACCGCATTGCTCTAGCGCAAATATTCGCGGAGTTATTAATTTTTAAAGTTGTGCGGGACTTTTGGATCACCCTGTATTGTCTTCGATCTATTTACAAATTTCTAGATTCACTTTTGATATCGGAATATGAAATCAATATATAGGTTTTTAACTACTAATTAGACAATTTTATTTATATTTAGACAATTTTAATTTATATTTAGACAATTTTCATTTTAATTTAGACACTTTCATTTTTATTTAAGACATTTTTCATTCTAATTTAGACATTTTTATTTTTATTTGCACACAACGACTTTTCTGTAAAAAGGCCATGTGTCTAAATTAAAATAAAAATTGTCTAAATTCAAATGAAAAATGTTTAAATTAAAATTGAAAATGTCTAAATAAAAATGAAAGTGTCTAAATTAAAATGAAAAATGTCTAAATATAAATTAAAATTGTCTAAATATAAATTAAAATTGTCTAAATAAAAGTTAAAAACCTATAGCTCAGGTATCATAGATAAATTATATTTACTGAAAAGGGTCGGTTGAGAGAAACATAATTTTCTTGGTGAGTCATCTTTAAATACTTTCTGCAATAATGGAGTTCTAAAAGGTGCAGCTGTTAAATTAATTGTTTAGACAACTTTCTTTACAAGTGAAAGTTTTGAGAATTTTTTGAAATTCTAATTGATTCAAAATATTTAGCAGCCATTCGAGCTTATTTAGAAATACATTGAATATATATTAATGAAGAATCTATTAATTGATAGAAATATACATATTTGCATGTAAAAAGACGCTTCGAGAAATTCACTTTATATGCAATACGTTGTAACTTATTTACTTTCTCCACTTCCTATAAGATATGACCATTGTACGCTACTTTCGACTTTTGACTGCTTGGACCCGAGTTCAATTGGGCACTTTTTTTAATTTGAAAAATGCTCCAATGGCCCCCGATTCTTGCAGAAGTCCAACCCCACCAGCGAGTGCAAGTAACCAAACGGGCCTCTGGCACATTTGTAAGTGCAAAGTCGAACTGCTTTTCACATGTGTAGACCTATGGTGCACTTACAGTGAAAGCAGCCGCCTACTTCTACCCACCATGATTATCATGGCCTGTACCACGTGTACTAGGGATAATCAAAAAAGAAAACACCTTTCCCCCTCCTTCATCAGACGAAAAAATTGTAAAATCAAATATTTAATGAAGGAAAACAAACAAACCCAATTGAGATACATCTGCAGTAATATCTATATTTTCATGAAATGTTTTTCAAAGATATTCTCAGATTTACTTTTGTTTAAAAAATATAATTTCAAAAGTCAATTATAAAAGGAAAACAATTCATTTCAAATTTATTTCTTAACAAAAGATTTTTTAAGCCAATTAAAAGGCAAAAATGAATTTGACAAATCCAATTAATAAAATGGTATTACATGACTATCACACGCTGAATATTCAATTATACTGTTTATTCAATATTAAATAAATATCTAAATTAATAAATTCCCTGTGAATCTAATTTAAAATTTTCTAAAATCTATTTGAAGGATGCTCTTTTATTTATTAAGAAAGAATTCCTGTTAGGTGTGTATTGTTCATTTATTCATTAGACAACCTGCTTTAATATATTCATACAATAAATATTAATAATTTAATAATGCTTTGTGTAACATTGCTACTGAATTTAAAGATTACCTCACACACATATTTAATATTTATATTTCTTTCAGAGAAAATATTGGATATTTTATTTATAGAATTTTTTTTCACGTTTTCACAAAAGATTAAAATATGTAAAATTATTGGAGATTTTACGTGTTTTGTTATTTTGTGTATAAATATTACATACTATTGTTGACATATTATTGTTAAAGTTTTTGGAATCAAATATAAATATAGTCTATATTTTTATTTATTCATTCGCTTAAATAACAATAAACAGTATTTGTCTATTTGGAAGTTTTATATTAAAGTATAAATATTGGTACTTTTCGTTAGCAGGGCGCTAGGGAAAAAAACGTTTTCCTTTTTTTTTCAAACTCAATTTTTGTTTCACAAAAACGTTTTTTAAACCTAAGCTAATCTAAACTGCTTTGTTTGTGATTCATTACTATTTATTTATAGTTAATAACTTTTCTCACTATTAATTAATATTATTGTTTATATATATAGTTGAAAGAGTTTTATTCCGTTGATTGTTTCGTTGTTCGCTTGGCTTGGAAACTTGCTCGTGTTGGGTTCACAATTGACGACACCCGGCTAACGGAAAAGTACTGAATCTCTCTCTATCTCTCAAATATTTAAATTCAATAAAAAGCCGGTTTCAATTTTTAAACATCAAAGTATTGAAATGAACTTCGTTATTATTCTTTAATTTTACTTCCTAGAACATATTTTGTTTCCAATGGCTTCATGCTTCTCGATCTTGAGAGTTTTCTCTTTTTTCCATAGTTTTTCTGTCAACTATATTCAATCCATCAATTTAATTATTCTCATCTCTTCTTACCATTCCATTTATTTCACCTTTCATATTATTTACAATCGATCCATCATTCTTACTTATTGCTATATGCTCCATCTAATTCCTCAGTCTAGTTCAGATGACCTTCAAGAGGCATCCCGTGGTAATGCTTATTACCGCTCAACCCCTTTATTTAAAAGAGAATAATAATGAAAGCGCATGTTGAAATATAGATAATTAACACGTCAATATGGCTTGTAAATTGATATATGTATTATCTATGTTATAAAAAGGGTCAGCTATAAATTTGTAAGGTTTTATGAAAATATTGTGAATCATAACCTACCTTTAACTAATTAGGACACTATCTTGAAACCATGTTCTTCAAGTATGCGTCTAAAATTCACTAAATGTGGTGTCACGGCTCTGTCCATGGCCTGATATTCTAACCTTGAAAGGATGATCAACAGATGGCGCAATGGATTTACTTTGGATTTTATCAGAAAGGCTTGCTTTATAACGAGATTAAATTTTAGTCTGCTAAAGAGTTCCCTGTTCGAAATATTCCACTAGTAATATATATTTCTGTGTGTTTTAGAGGTACATATTTCTACTTTGAAGAACAATCCTCAAACCTCAAGGGTACATAATTATGAAGGTAAGTTATTGTAGAATATATACACAACAGAACACATCCAAATATATATATAAAAATTCTGTATAAGTGTTGTGAGGGTATCTATATTAAGTTTTGAAAGGTTGTTATGTCAAAGGTGAGATATGTTTTTTTTTTTTTTTTACTCTCAGGTCTTTTACTTTTTAACTCTAGAGTGTTTGATAAAAATGGGCCAAAAAATACAAATCGATGTTGAAAGAAAGGTGTTAATATACGCGATACCTCCTTCTAAATCATTTTTTTCCATTATATTTTATATATTAATAATGTAAAAGTGAGAGAATTCTGATTATAATTTTCTTAATTCAATTTTTCATAAGTTTTGCAAATATTTCTTACACTCAGTTTGATTAATTGTATTACCTATTATTTCGATAAAAATACCTTTATCATTAAAAATATTCACTCTATCATTTTTAATTTCTACTTACAAGATATTTGAGATCATCAACGAAAGTTGAATGGTCCGTAAAAAGTATTCAGTCAACACTTTCATTATTAAGTTCTATTTGGTATTTTATGGTTTGTTTAATTTATACTTATTCAAAAGATTCATAAGTATCAATGCAATAGACGTGATTCTCCTGTATATCAATTAAATAAGATAAGAAGTTTGAGGAGAAGTTTCATTATTGTTCATTTTTGTACTCCTATAGAAGGGCGGTATTTCCCTAAAACTTGATATTGCAATAAAAATTGGAAAGAAACTCATCTCCAGAAACCTGTTTCCTTATTTAAAATATTAATTGGTTTAATTATAGGTATGCTCTATTCTCTGTCATTAAATAAATAAATATAACAAATGAAAGCATTAAGACGCGAATATTTCTTTTCACAAATCAAATTAATACTGTCCTTATTGCGAAGAAAAAAATATTGGGAGGGCTTGGTTCATCGGTGGCTTCATCACAGTGAGAACAGTAGAAGTTTGATTCATTTGTGAAAATAAATATTCGCATCTTAATGTTTTCATTTTTTATATATAAATGGCGCGTTAGTGCCTTGTATTCAATAAATATTTGCTAATATAAGATAAGATTTGATTTTTTGAATGCAAACAAACAAACATATATCCTAATGGTATATCGATCTACAGAGGAACATTATGATACAATATATTAATACATATTTAAAATACTATATCAGTTATATATCGACTGCCTGTTCCCAATTTCACCACATTTCCACAAATGTAGAAAGCCGCTTGGTTATTCGAATTTACTTGTACGATTTGAATGGTGTTAGAATAGGAGCCCTTTGAAGGTACAAATGTTCTAAAAGAGAAATTCGATCAAAGCTCATGGTTGTAAAAAATCGACAATGTTTCCCATTATTCTCCAAGAATGTATAATTAGAATCTAAAGAAGATAATTAGAAAGTTCGATTCTCACTTTCATATAAAGAGATATGATTCAAATGTTTCCTGTCAATATTTCTGATAGATATCCTGTATATCTGTATGTTGGAGATTATTGGTAGGATGTTATCGTTAAACGAATATTGGAATATTTTACAACTTTCTTTTTGATATTAATTATCTCGTCGTGAATTCTATTTTGGAATTTCTATATATACATATGGTAATTTAAACCATCAACCCCATATTGTATATAACTTATAACAATATTATCATGTTATATAATAGAAACACATATGTAAATGATTATACACATGATTGACATGTGTCATTACATCATCATATGTAATGTACTTTGTACAAACAGAAAGTGAATAAATAAAACTGTGTAATAGATTAAGAGTTGAGCTAAAGCAAAAGGTCAAAAATGTCTAAATCCGAGATAGATGGAAGTCACAAAACAACATCTAAAGATAGATTGGAAACTGTCAGGACAGCGCCAGTGTATAATTTCACCAGACGATCCACGCTCTTCGCATCTGTTGAAATGCAATACTCCCTTTCTCGGAAAATATAAAAAGGCCCCTGTCTTAACCTATAAATACAGTCACTTGACAGTCACTTCATCATTAGAGTCGACAGGATAACCAAAACGAATAATGACACAACGAAGAAGGTAAGAAGCCTGTCCAGATAGAAGCGAGAAAAAACGAAGATGGAGGAACAAACCGGCCATTCCAACGAAACGACCACGCAATCTCTCCCCAACAAGAGATATTTACGGAAGACACGCCGTCCCAAGGGACCTCCGCAGACCGGCAAACACAGATCGCCTACGTCAGGAGCAAGCTGACCACCCCAACGACACAGTCGAAATTCCCGCAAGTCATGGAAATCGAGGAGCAGAATGACGCAAACCCGGTGAGAAGTTCTCCACCTTCGGCCTGACATCAAGACAATGCTCAAGGCGACATGCCACAGTCACTACACAGAAGCTACAAGCTTCTAAAAGCCCTACATGGAGCGGCTTCAACGTCATCAAGGCGACCACCAAAGATGAAGTCTCCTGACTGAACTTTCATAAAAACTGTAAGTTTAAAAAAACTACCTAACTTTATCCTCAAGTTTACAACTTGATTTCCCATTGATTTTGTATTTATATTTTCACTTTAAGCATTTTGAAATCAATTTTTACCTTTTTTTATATCATTTTTTATTCAATTTTTAAAACTTTCACACTCACATTTATCTAATTTACTTTAATTTTAATCAATTATAAAATTTCAATTCATTACTTTCAATTTTATTATTAAGAATCTTCAATCACACATTTTTATCAATTTACCAATCTTACATGTCGTTCCTAAATTTACCTCTAAAATGGCATTATCCAAATCTAAAACTTAAAAAAAAAAAATCATTATTATTATTTTTAAAAATCTCTCATTTATCATAATTCTAAACTTTTTTTTGTTTTTCTTATTATTTATCTTTATACCAAAACACCCATTTATTAATCTAATACTTAAAAATATTCAAAAATAATTTTAATATTCACCATTTTAAATAAAGGCCACAATTCAAAATATTTTTGTCACTATCACGACATTGCCCTTGTAAAAGAATCATTTTAACTACCAAAATCAACGATTTAAAAAATATAATCAATATTTAAATATAAATCAACATAGGTGAAACGCATTTCCTAATTTCAAAATCGAAGGAGACAATATCTTCAAAATCACAACTAGGAAAAACAACTATCTTTCCCAGAACAAGTTAAAAATAAAAATCCCATCAACTACCACGCCAGTAGCTAAATTAAGTCACAGCCTTCCAAAACTATTACAATCGTTAAATTCCAACATAGCTAAACTTCCTCTACTCCCTTTCCTTCTACATGCATATTTAATCATCAACAAATCTCTCTCAACAAACGTTACAACACTCACACATCGCTTTATCCAATTGGCAACAATTATTAGTGCGCGACTTAACAAACAAATCAAATTTCGAGCCACACGAGCTCCATAACGTCGCCCCACTAAACATTCAAATATTTCACATTAAACCTGATATATCCACTAACAATATAAAAGTTCTCGATATATGTTCGTGCAACCACCACCCATGACTTTAGTAAATTTGTTATTCATGGTGAAACAGGTTAGATTTTGTACCAAACAACGACTTCGGGTGACACCTTTTTATCCACAATTTTCCACTTCGTGTCACAGCGCTACACCACAAAACCTTTTCACTTTTCAGGCCAAAGACGCCTTCACGCCTGTCACACATCTCACCCCAAAGCGTGTCCACGTCGAAAGTCGCACTTTCACCACACATCTAAACCTGACATCACCGAATAACATTTTTATAAAGTCCGCCACAACGTCGAAACTCCAAGACACGAACACCGAGAAAACCATATCTTTCTTATATACTAGAAAATTGCCAAATTCAACAAAAGGAGAAAGTCAGTTTCAAGTAGAAGACAAAAATGGCAAACACCCCTCAAGAGTGACCGCCAGTAATAAGATCCCCCGAATCTATTCCAGTTACATGTCCCCGCTCAAGGCAAATGTTATTGACCGCTATCTTCATGATCGCCATTTTTATTAAACACATGTTTCACACTAACCATTCAGGGTTTCTTACAAATCTCACCAACTCCTTAATCACAACACAACATACATTAAACATTTTACATGTTAATTGATATCACCAATTAAAACAACTTGGTTAAGTCTGATATAGACTTTATAACGGAAAAGAGATATAATTATCTACATATCACCTTTTTGGATAAACGAGAATATTGTTCAATTTTCCATTACTTAACATTTATCTAATCATTAATGACCTTTAATTATTTTCTATTTTTTGTATAAAATCTTGAATAATTATTTTTAATTTTTATCTTTCAATTATATAATCAAATTTTTAATCCAATATGATTTTCAAAAAAAAAAAATTAAATTTACTTTTATTTTTCATGATATTAGTTTAGTATTGCAAAACATCTAATTGTTTCAAAAATATTATTTTATTATTTACTAGCGGACGTACCCGGCTTCGCCCGAGGTTTTACACGAGAAAAGGTTTGTCTAACGAACATTTGGTAAAACAATTCTCTATAAACTTATATAAAAAAAGATATATTTTGATAATTTGAAACTCGTAAATTTGAATCTCTCGATAAAGTGAACATTTTTTCCCGGTCCCTGTGTGCCGTGTCATCCTGAATTTTGTCTTTCATAATTTTCTACCTTACAAAACCATCGTTTTATCTAGTGAACATATTTTCCCGGTCCCTTGAAAAATACTCGATAAGTTGAATAAAGTCATGGTCGTGAATCTCTCGATAAAGTGATTATTTTTTCCCGGTCCCTGTGTGCCGTGTCATCCTGAATTTTGTCTTTCATAATTTTCTACATTACAAAATCATCGTTTATCTAGTGAACATATTTTCCCGGTCCCTTGAAAAATACTCGATAAGTTGAATAAAATCATGGTCGTTTATGGAAGATGGACGTAGTTCCCGGAGGTCACCCGCCCCCCGCGCGCCAGGACCTCTTGATCACTCTGATCTCTGATTGGCCGACGGCCGGACGGGGGGGGGGGGGGGGAGGGGGCTCTTGATCCCTCTGATTGGTCGGTGGGAACTTGGACTGTCCAACCAACTGGCCGGCGGCCGGACGAGGGGGGGGGGGGAGGGGCAGATCTCCGTTGCAAGATGGCGCTGCTTGCGAGCTAAAGCTACAAATCTGCAAATAACTCTAAGGATATTAAAGATATTCAAGATATTATTTTTTGTAAACCTTTCCGGAGATACACCTAATAATATCCCAAAATTTCACGGCGATTGGATGTATGGTTTTTGAATCCATAGAGGACACACAGACACACACACAGACATTCAATTTTATATATATAGATTATATCTTTTATATATTACATGTTTGATTTTGTCCACTTTCACTTTTTTTTACCCGCAATCATATTTCTATCTTGTTATTCACTATAATTTATATTTGTTTAATTAGCTCTATTATATGGCAATGTTTACCATCAACTATCGGGCATCCACAACAATCGTTTTTAACAATCATATTCTCTAACCACTTCCCTATAATTTAATCACTATCTATTTCAGCCATTGCTTCACTTCATTGTAGAAAAACGACAGCACTGCTTGGCAATTTTTTTTATTTCGTAATTTTAACAAACTCTTTGAACACAGTTCCCCAGATTTAAAATCCCACTTCTGACCTGAACACGCTTCAAGAGTTAATTTCAATCATCGATTTGATAGCTATGGACTGCCGTAATCATGCATTATGTTGATGTTTTTCTCATAAAAAAATATTTGTGTTTGGAATTGGGCTTTGCTTTTTTGTATACATGTTTTTTACATATTTAGCTCCATTTTTGTGTCTTATTTTCTTTTTTGCAGTATCTTTCATAATGCCTGATTTTATTACTTGATCTGTTATAGTTTTTCATTTGAATTTAGCTCCATTTTTGTGTCTGTCGTTTTTTTTCTTCTCATAAATAGGCTGATGCTGTATTTGTGTACTCAATTGTTGCTTTTTGTGTCTGGTTTCTTTTTTGCAGTATTTTTTTTGGAATCCTTTTTTTTTCATCAATTGTTTCCTCACATGCTTGGAATTTTCTTTTTATGCCTGTCCTGGCATTCAGTTTTATAGTTTTCCTCTGCTTGGTTCTTATTTTACCTTTTTTTTTCAGCGTCTTCTGTCATGCATCGAAAAGGCCGTGGAAGACTCACTCCCCTAACCGCTAGGCGTGCTAATATGACTCGCCGCAGGAACAAAACCCCAATTGATGATCAAAATCATCATTTTTCAACTTTCAACTTTTTTTTCAGCTCTAGCGGACCACAATCAACCTTTGATTTCGAGTCAAGTCAGAACACCTACTGTCGCTACAATTCTACTTATCGCATGGCTCTACCACCCCTTTCAATCATATTAATAAGCAACTTTTCTTCAACAACCTTTAACCCAATAACCCTAAAATTGTGACAAAGCACTGTAACCGTTATATAGGATCGCAAGTGAAACATTGCCTAGGAAGAGGTTCAAGTCTATATCCTCGCTTTGCACCTGGATCTGATTATTTGGTTGCATGTGTAATACTTACAATTGTATATTCCTTAACCCCTAACCCTTTCTAACCCTCGCCAATAATATCTTAGAATTTTTAATTCTCTTTCACATAATCATATCATTATGTATTCAATTTAAACAACGGTTTTATCTAAAAATATATATATATTTTTATATAACCAATATTTTAACCTTTTAATTGAACAAGCTTTATTTTTATTATTTTCAGATATGTCCAAACAAATCATCTTGATATAGCCCTTTTTAACCCTCACAGTTTAAATTAATTAAAATAAATTTTAATTACTTACCTGTGTTAGAGAGGCTTTACCCGCTTAAACCCGGAAAAACCCTTTCACCCCCGGGCCCATCTATGGTAATTTAAAAAACAACCCCATATTGTATATAACTTATAACAAGATTTTCATGTTGTATAATAGAAACACATCTGTAAATGATTATACGCATGATTGACATGTGTCATTACATCATCATATGTAGTGTACTTTGTACAAACTGAGGATAAATAAAGAACTCTGTAATAGATTAAGAGTTGAGCTGAAGCAAGAGATAGAAGTCAGAAACGTCCAAATTCGAGATAGAGGGAATTCACAACACAACATCTAAAGATAGTTCGGAAACTGTCAGGACGGGGCCAGTTTAGAATTTCGCCAGACGATCCACGCTCTTCGCATCTGTTGAAATGCAATACTCCCTTTCTCGGAAAATATATAAAAGGCCCCTGTCTTAACCTATAAATACAGTCACTTGACAGTCACTTCACCATCTGCGTGAGCCTTCATCGGTTGTACCCCAGGTTCACCTCATCCACCATGTAGGCCAGTAAGAACTCTTTTATCTCTCCATCTTTCGCTCCTAGCTCAACTTTTATCTGTTCACGGAACTTTCTTAGTGCAACTGTGTCTTCGTTTTTTTTGTGTTTGGACATTCCCAAGCTTTCCACTTTGCCTCGACCACGACTGCTTGTACTCTGTGAGAACTGTTAAATATCTTACAAGGTGCAGAGAGGTACTGGAATACTCCCCATCCTGACTGTTCCTCTCGGTCTACACAGTATAGCGAGAGTTGACAGGGACTCGCACCATAGTTTAAGTCGACTGGATACCTTCAGC
>CP092878.1:50769072-50793582 GCA_030710605.1 Cordylochernes scorpioides
TATTATTTTTAATATATTTGAAATTTAAATTATATATTTATTTATTTTTATATAAAATATTCTATGATATTTATTTAAAACAGATTATTTAGATTATCATCATTTGTATTTAGGTACACGTGTGACTTTACTGCTCTCTTTAATGTGAGAAAATAAATAAATTATTCTGGAGGCTACTTAAAGAAGACTTATCTCATTATTCCCTTTTATAAATTTGTAGGATGGTTGAAACACGCTCTGGTAAGATGCAAGACCCAGCACAGGAGAGAATTGCGGCTTGGCAGACTCTTCAGCCTTGATTCTCTCCTGTGCTGGGTATTGCATCTCACCAGAGCGTGTTTCAACCATCCTACAAATTTATAAAAGGGAATAATGAGATAAGTCTTCTTTAAGTAGCCTCCAGAATAATTTATTTATTTTCTCACATTAAAGAGAGCAGTGAAGTCACACGTGTACCTAAATACAAATGATGATAATCTAAATAATCTGTTTCAAATAAATATCATAGAATATTTTATATAAAAATAAATAAATATATAATTTAAATTTCAAATATATTAAAAATAATATAAGAAATACGCCATTAATCCTGATGTAACAATATGTAAATGTATAAGCGTTGTTATCCTAATTTTTTATTGACAAAAACTATTTTTTATTTCTTCATATTATCACCAAATTCAAATAAATACCAAATATGAAATTAAATATTCGACATTCCCCACCTTCTTTGGGAGATATGATTTTGCCACACGTAAAATCCTAAATTTGCTTGCACAAGGCCATTTTATCCGCCTCTTGGCATTATACTGATTAAAGATGATTTTAGGAATTTAAAGTTAGCTTGCTTTCTTAAACCGGCATTGCGCGCGCCGGGTGAAAATTACCCAAGGAAACATTTGAATGGAGAATTAACCAATAAAAAAATCGGTTGGCGGAGATGTGGTTTCGTTTAGCTTCCTGACTCATCAATTAGTCTAAAGTTTTGGTTTCACATTTTGACAGCTCCCACTGAAATTCCATCTATTGTCACTGTCGGGTAAAAATTACCCGGCGCGCGCACTCACGTAATTTTTTGTTGCATTTTTTTAATAACATTTTTTAAAGTGAGATAAATAATTCGAATTAGTAATTTAAAAATAACTATAATAGGGTGATATATTTATCAGCCTATAATTCTATATAAAATGGAGGGAAGAAGGTCATATTTATTAGATCAAGAAGAGATTATTGTAGAAGGTGATATTGAAGAAAATCATCTAAATGAACATTTTTATGTAAGTGACACTGGAATATATTCAGATATAGGAATTTTGTGGAATAAGGGAATTATCCCACAAACACATTTTTATATAGGGAGAGCCTCGAAAATCAAATGGTTCAAAAATTGTCCTTCACAAACAGTAAAGTTGAGAACGCCTAATGTCATTACACATTTACTAGGCTTGGAAGGTGAAGAGGCAAAAAATTAAAATACACCTTTAGAAGCCTTTTGAATAAAATTCTTGAAAGTTTTGGCCCTTGAACTCATCAAAGAGCAACTAAATCAAAGAAAAATCATTTCTTCACTGCCTAAAAGACTATTAAAAATTTCCTTTTTTTTACAGTTAATAAATGGCACACTGGGAGGCTATTTAAATAAATTTCATTAATAAACAAAGTTATTTCTGTGCATTTATGTTCTAGTTAAGTTTACAGAAAATTAACATTTATATGCCTTAATGTTTTTATTAAGTATATAAAAATTTGTCAAATATCTGAACTAGGATTGGGTTTTCTTTTTATTTTATGTAAAATATGAAATTCGAGTCAAAGAAACGTTAACTAATGCCTCAATTGTAATCGGCGAGACATGTTTATGAAAAAGCCGTAGTTATGAATGGTATAGCCACTTTAAAATTGGATGAGAGAGAGGAGAGAAAATATATATTTATATATTTCAATCCTAGATGATCCTGAAGTTGGAAGACGTACAAAGAAGAATATTTTTTTTAAATCAATTAAATTGCAGAAGAATGGTCAATAAGAAAATAAATTATCATATCAGAATCTTCGGCCATATAACATACTAGCCGAATGACCCGGGCACGCCCGGGGTTTACCCGATTAAATGCTTTTGTTAAAATACTATTCGTTACAATTATAAATTGGCGCCGTGGATGTCATTCTTGTATAATATATAAATAAGTTTTAAAAATTGTAAAAAAAAAAAAATGCATCGGCCGGGAATCGAACCCGCGGCGCCCGCGTGGCAGGCGAGCATTCTACCACTGAACCAAAAGCAAACGGTGACAGAAATGTCTCGCGCATTGGCGGCACCAAATGATGGGGGGGCAAAGGTGGCGTGATCGTAGCCGACCAATAGGAGGGCGCCATTCCAAAAAAAAAAAAGCAAACCGTGACAGAGGCCAGGAATGACGCTCGTAACTGTATATAGGATTCTTCATTCGGATTTGTTCATTCCATTATTCACGACAATCTGCAATTGGAAAAAAATGTTCGGCAAATTTTGGGGGTACCCAACAAAAATGTCAGATTCCATACGGCTGTTTCTATTTTGAATATTTGCCTCAGAAATGAAATCCTTATATTGCTTCAAATCCCGTAGTCACCAGATCTTGCCCCAAGTGACTTTTTCTTATACATAAAAATGAAAATATCACTAAAGAGCATATATTCAAGTCACGAGAAGTTATAAATATTAAAATACCTCAATATCTTTGAAGGTTTGGAAAAAGGCGATTATAAAAAATGCTACTAAAATTGGGAGGCAAAATGGCATAGGTGTTTAATTGAGGAAGAAAGTTATTTCAAAAATATTATTAAATAAACTAAAAACTTTTATTTTATATTTTCAAGTTCATATTTAAAACAATTCAATACAAGTATCTTGTATAAATATATTAAGCGCTGCGAATGTGTGTCTACATAATATAAATTTAGAATACTGATAATATATAAGTATTCCCATAAAATTAATATTGTTTATCGTGTTTAAAGTTTCTATATATTTCATCAAAGTTCTGAATAATTTATATCACAAAGAAGAATATAATGTGAAGACACACTATATAAAACTTATCACTTGCTAACAAGTTTATCGCGGTTGTTTTATTCAATTAAAATGTTTTCCTGTCTCTAGACCATTAGGTAGAAGAGTAAACATAAAGTTAAAAGTTTCGCTGGAACATTGTGGAAGTTAAAAATGCGTTGGCAGCAAGTAAATTAACCGAGGAATAATATGGTAATGAGGACAAATGAAGGTTTGTATCGAGGTAGGCTCTCATTAGTCCAGAAGTGGGATTTGCAATTTTGATATGGGGATCAAGGGATCAAGGATGTTAACTTTCAGCCCCATGGGGACAGCTGATCCCCATCAGACTTTAATCCGTTCTAAGGATCAATGATTATCTCGAGTTAAGGCGATGGTGGTTTTACACCTTCATTCTTGTCTCTTACCTTAGCACCTGTTGTTGGAACTAGATCGTTCAGAAGTTAGTTTTATAGAATCTCGTTCTCTTTTATTCTGCTTGAAATTGTCTTTGAGGGCAGTGAGATTATATTCCCTGGGTTATTCAATAATGTTCGTTTGAATATCTAATTATATACCTGGTTCTCAGCGCGCCTTTTCGTTCAATATGTGGAATGCATTTTGAAATGATTATAAATTTCACAAAAATATTTTGGGAAATTAATAATTATCCCAATATTAGAGATAGTAATACGTCTTTTTATAAAGGCACCGAATGCTTTTTTTTATTTAAAATATTCGGAAAGGTCTAACCAAACTATAGCAAACCTCTTTGGGAATGAATTTATGGTTCACTATAGCCTTGGCTCACATAGATTCACCAATATCTTAAAATATTCAGGTTCGTTATAAGAGAAGATTCTTTATAACCCCATTGGGTTTAGCGATGTTTTACTGTGTTCACACCTAATGTAATATTTATAATATAAGTAAGGTGATGATTATTCACTGTATATATCTTTTATTGAACGCATTTTGGTCATTATTCATTGATTATAAAAGGAATTTCGAAGTCCATTCATTGTATACAGTCAAATATCACTGTGGTGAACCCCATTGGTGTTTGTATCGATGATTATATATGTTCGTTATCAAAATGTTGGATTGTTATTTAAAGAACGTTTTTGTTTTTTCGGGGTTTTTTGTAGGTCTCTCAAAATGCATTTGAATGGAAATTTTGTGATGAAATGGTATATTACAAAAAATATATATTCCAAATTTATATAAACCAAATGCTAGGTTTAAATTAGATCAGTAATCATTTGGAATGATATGATACTCTAAAATGCACAAAATATTTCAATTCATATATATTAATAATATATTAAACTTATCTTTTGTGATCAATATTTGTTCATTGATATATGAAATGGCTTTGCGTCTATTTTCTTTTAGGAGCTTTGATACCTGAACGTCTTATCCATGAACTATATGAGACACAAGCCTTTAAAAAGCAACTTGTAGAATGTAGGAATTATTTTATATTAATCATTTATTCTTCAAATGCATTATTTTATTTGGTATCTAATAGTTAGATCGATTCTGTATATTCAATAACTTAGTTTAATTGTGGCATATCAAAATTCCTCTTTGGACTATATTCATCTATTTGATTGATACCTGATTTATTAGAAGTCATTTATGTTTATCTTGAACGTAGTTATAAAAAATTATGTTTAAATTCAATATTACTAAAATAATGTATTTATTTCACCCTGTAAACTCTTGTATCTTGTGGAATAAAGTCCGCCCTATACTAACAAGGGCCATTAGCTCGGAACCATGGTCTCTAGGTGGACGCTTCTCAATTTTCCAAAGCTAGTGTCGTGATTTTCTAACCGACCTGAATCCGCTAGTCCCCAATTATAAACATTACTCTTTATTCTGTCCTCTAAATAATAATAATAATAATAAAACACTATCAAAACTTTAAAAAATTATTACACACATTGTTTCAATCACGCATTCAAAGCAATAGAGAAACATAGTATAATACAACACTTTACTATAGCAGGGTACTCAATTTTTTCTTATTAAGAACATTTTCCAGCCTTCCATAACATGTATCATACCATAAACACCCAACAATGTTAAAGTATGACGCATTAGCGCAATATCTGTTATAATAAATTTAAACTTTATTTGACGCTTGAGATTATTTTTTAAATAAAACAATTTTTGAATAGAGAATTAGGATATCACCGTAGAAAGTTCATTTACTCCTGTATAAGGGTTTGTAATACTGTTAGCTTGAGATAACATAAAATAAAGAGAGATACTCATCCTCGTAAGTTTCTTTGTTTATTATTTACTAGACGGGTGACCCGGGCTTCGCCCCGGGATTGACCCGTGTGCATATCTACCCGAGTGATATATATTTAGTTAAGATTTTTTTATAATTGTTTGTTATTAGCATTATCTATTTGTTTGCATCAGCATAATTTAATCTAATCTTTGATAGAGGGCGCTGTTCGTGAGCTAAGTAGAATAATTTGAATATATAGTTTTAATAATTGAATTATATATATATTTTTTAAAATAGCCTATCGTCTTCCCCGTATTTTTTACATATGTATGGAAATTTTGGTTTGAATTAGTGAACTACTGCGAATTTGTATACCGGACATACAAACAAACAAACATACAAACATTGATTTTTATATATATAGATATACAGTAAATGACATTTGATCTGGTTTCACACACCCACATACATACAGCTTTATCAAGACCACCTGTCTTATACAGATTCACTAGAGAAAGGAAGCATAGAAGGAGCTCTTATACTCCAGGCAGCGCTAAGTCAAACAGCCTCCAGGTCCGACACAAGTCCAGTGGCCACAGAATCCACCGCGCATAAGTCATCATATCACTGAAATTTGGTTTCTTGTTTATAAACTTTGCATCGAGGAGACGTAGAATTGGAAGAGTTATAGAGTTCTATGATACAAAGAATGTACAATTGTATTTTAAAACATGCACAGTTAACTATATGGTGAAATATTTTAATTAAAAGAGGTTAATTATAGAGATATTAATTAATTCGACATATAAAGGGTTGACACGTCTTGGATTATCTAATAAGATTACATCCCTATCAAATCTCTAGCCCTAACAGCTCATTATTAACGTAATTTATTTTGAGATTATTAACGTAAATCTACTTTAATTAAGTTCACATGGAATTATAAATAGGCCTTTAATAGTATTACTTTACACACGCTCCGTTATTGCATTATATTCAAGATTAATTAATTTTGTAATGAATATATGCAACGAAATTACCTTCCTACGTCATAAAGTATATGATCGATGGCTCTGTGTTTAGATCTAATTCTATAAACACTTCTATATATAATCCTTTGGGTTGTATTCTAATAATTTTGTGGTGAAGAAATCATTTATATTTCATTATTTAATTTAATTTTCCTGAAGTTAGAGGTTGCCTGGTCGGCATTCATATTTCTGTGAAAAATAGACACTTCAGCCAGTTAGAGTTTTTTTAATTTTATCAACGTTTAAACAAAAATATTTTATCTTCGTCAAGAGAAATAAATAAAAATGAAGCATTTGACGAGGCATTAAAAAATTGTTCTTTTTTAACGTCATGCCAGATGCTTTATTTTTATTCATTTCTCCTGACGAAGACAAAATATTTTTGTCGAAACGTTGATAAAATAAAAATAAAAAATTCTAACTGGCTGAAGTGTCTATTTTTCACAGATATATGTCATAATTTGTATAGTTAATGCCAAGAGATATAATTTATTTTCGTCAAAATAAGTATGTAAATATGTTACGCTTGTGTTAAAATGTAAATATGTAAATTCATCCATGTATAAAGGCTGTACAAAAAATAAAGGTGGCAGACATCGCGGGCGCGCTGTTCGCTTGGCTGGAGCTAATTCTTGGTTGCGTCCTTTCACTTGACCACAACAGCTACGACATATATTCATTTAATTATTCAATGAAAATATTTAAAATAGAATATCAGTATGAATTTGTGAAATTATCATACATGGTCCTTAGCTTGCTTTTTCAATATTCTCTAGATGTATATAGTTGTTCTGGGGCTTGTTTGATAATTGTCGACAGGTGGTACTGACGTATCAATAAATACTGTCACATCTTAAGATATACTAACACTCGAATTCTACGCTACATTATAATATGTCGTTCTTGAGACGGTTTTAATAAACTAAACTGAAACTCATCCGCGGAAACCTTTTTAAATTGTTTAAATAACATCCATTTATTAACAACATTGTATTTCAAGATTTCGTTGTATATTTATAGGATTTATTATCGTGTGTGTGTGCCTATAAACCACACCCACTATTTATATTTGAAAATATAAATCAATTTGAAATATTTGTATATAATATACTATCGTGATAACTTAATTGGATTTTCCGGTTCTTAAGAAATAGAAAAACTCGAACTTTTAAGAAAAGCACAAGAGGCGAAAAAGTCTCTAAATCATTTAAGAACAATTAATTATTTAAGAACAAAGGGGAATGGCATCAACTCAACGATTGCCTTTGTTTCTTTGAACACCAGTTGTGGGACAAATTGTCGTTCGAAGAAATTGACAAATTGTAACCAAGAAAGGTAATAGAGTTTAAATAGAAAACCTATTTTATGCGGCCACTTTTGAGAACAAGAGATAACTGGCTGGATAACACAGGTTTCAATTTGAGACATCTGTCATTAAAATACAAGAAACTATATTGGTAAATATAGCAACAACACTGTAAGACATGTATTTTATTCAATAAGTTTAGAGAAAGAGTGATTAAGATACAAACTACTTTATTACAATGTTCCTTACAATGTTCATAATTTAAAATACGTTGCGCGATGAAATTTTCATTTTTACAAATGAAAATATTTTATACTGCAACGAAAATATATTGGAAGAACTTGGCTTACAGTGATGAAATCTCTCTCCCAACGGTTTTATTTCCCAATTATAGTAGAATTTTTATTGGTGAAAATAATGCAAAATAGTTTTGAATATAGCAAAAGAAAACATTAAGATGCGAGTGTTTTGATGTTTTCCTTTCATACTGATACTGAAGCCGACCTCTTGTAAATTGTATTTTACATGAAACATGGACATATATAAATATTAGTTTGGTGCATAATTTTACGACTTTTTCTAATAAGATATCTTTAAACGATTATTCCACAGAATATTTTCCATCAGCGTTTATAACTTGCGTGCATTTTGCGTGCCTTTAATGCCTGCATTTTGAAATGACTAACGATGGTCGAATTATCCATATTGAAGTCTTCGTCCAACATTCTGCTTTTCTTCAATCAACGAATTGGCAGATCTTCAAGTCAGTCGCTCAAAAGATGTCCTGACATCCATAATGGCCAAATATATATTTAATAAATAAGTTTATAGAACACATTTTCCTCTTTTTTTTCCCTTCAAATTTTCACCTTTTAAGATGCTATCAGGGATAAATCTAGAAAGGTGAAATATAATAGGCTGTTATAAAGTTTAATCAAAATATATTTTCTCTACAAAATCTCCATATCAAAAGATTATGACACAGAATATTTGAATAAAAAGGTCGTTATAAAATGGAAGCTAAAGTAAGTATTAAAAAAGGTGGAACAAGAGAAGGTGGAGTAACCAATTAAAGTTTAAAGTGGGCCACTTAGGTCGTTACAATTCCAGAAAGAGGACATTGGAATAATGGGCAATTAGAGCGGTACTGGTGAGAAGTTTTAATTATATAACTCTCCCACAAGACCTGGTAATTGTGCTAATTGCTCGCCAATTTAAATAAGAAATAATAACACGAATAAACATTCATTTCTTGCCTCATTTTAATAATATCATTTTCATAGAGATTTGTATTTCTTTAAATACACCCGCCTCCTTTTAAAGAGAATTCTAACACTTCTCTTTTATCCTTACTCTCTGCGACTACTTATGCTGTGTGAGAAAATATTTTTATTATTTTTCACATGTTCAGCGTATTTAAGCAAGTTTAGCTTTAAATACCCTTTTCTTGGTTTCTCAAGAAACCTCTGGGAACAAAAGATTTTTAGTCTCAGTGGTACAGCCTGATCCACGATTACGAGCGCCAACAGCCCTAAATACATTCGTGGATGGCTTTTTTGATTTATCAAGAAAATGGGTTCGCCTAATATCAAGGAACAGGCTAAATCAACGTTTAGTTGATTTCTGTTCCACTAGATGGTGCTTTGCCATCTAAAAAGCTCATGTGCTCGTGATCAGGATATGTATTTTTGATTTTAAAATATATATTTATACTTGTATTATTATTATATAAAATACTAGCGGATGTACCCGGCTTCGCCCGGGGTTTACCCGTGTGCATATCTACCCGAGTGATATATATTTAGATAAGAATTTTTTTTATAATTGTTTGTTATTAGCATAATCTATTTGTTTGCATCAGCATAATTTAATCAAAATTGTACTGAAATCAGAATATCCACTTTTATATAATTTGAATTAGCCTATCGTTTTCCTTGTATTTTTTGTACATATGTATTAAAATATTGGTTCGAATTAGTGAACTCCTACAAATTTGTATACCGGACATACATTCACTTTTAGACATAATAGCAGAGTGACCCGGGGTACGCCCGGGATTTACCCGAGTGCTTATCTGCCCTAGTGAATATATATTTGGTTAGAGCATTCCTCGGGCATTGCCTGGGTCACTCTGCTAGTATATAATATGGGGAAAGCGAACACCGAAAAAAAGGTAAAGCGGACAGAACATTGCAACAATATTTATTAAGATATATATCAGCATTATAAATTTATATGTAAGCATTACTTGGTATATATTACTGCGCATGCTAAAATTTAAGCAATGGCTTCTGCAATTTTATAAAACCTGTCTATGAACAATATTTTTAGTTTTTCCATCTTTAAAATATATGTACAAATGATTTGGTGAGCCAACTCTTGAGCATGCTACATATAACTGCCCATGGGAAAAACATGGAGATTCAAGATTGACACCACAACACTTGAGGGATTGCCCCTGGGCCTTGTTGATGGTGATGGCAAATGCCAACCGTACAGGGAATTGCAAGCGTTTAAAAAGAAAAGGAAAGTCATTCGGTATCAATGGAATGCGAGGAATCAACACATCTTTTCCATTCTCCTTCCCAGTTAAAATTGTTGCCTCAATGACATTAGGCAACAGTCTTTTTACGCAAAGTCTTGTACCGTTACAAAGCTTAGGAGGGTCAAGATTTCGGAGGAGCATGATGGGCGAGCCAATCTTAAGCCGTAGATGATGTGGTGGCAATCCAGATGGGTTGAGAGAGTTGAGAAACTCAGACGGATAATTCACAGTGTCATCAACATCAACCATTGTATTAATTGATTTGTATTCAGTTACGGAGCCAGGAAGCATATCCTGGATGCAGTTGTTTATTTCATCAACAGCGTCGTTTCTAGGAGCAAGAATTGTTCGCTCACACAACCATCCGTGATTTCTGAAATTTTCTGCTATATTTGGAAAAACTTTATCTATAAGTTCCCCAACAGATGAAACTATATTTCCAAAATCAAGAGGAAAAGATACATCACACATTGGGGATCCATTTGGGAATGTACCTTCACCAATCTGTAAAAGCTTGCGAGCGAAATTCTGTGCAGAGTGTTCCCCTAAAACTTGTACTCTCAAATTGGTTCTTAATGTAATATTTTTAATGTGCTTCCAAAGAACTGAAGCTTTAAGGCAAGCATTGATTTCATCAGCAGGAGTTGACCTCGGTATGACTGGGAGAGTTTGACGAAAGTCACCGGCTAGAAGTAGTAGAATTCCTCCCATTAGTTTATTATTTCCCTTTAAGTCTCGCAAAGTTCTATCGAGGGCTTCAAGAGAATGCTTATGAGCCATAGTGCATTCATCCCATACAATGATTATACAACTTTTGAGTACTTGGGCCTGACCAGATGTACTGCTAATGTTACATGTGGGATATTGTTCGTTAGCAATGTTTAATGGTAATTTAAGCATTGAATGCGCTGTACGGCCTCCAGCAATGAGTGTGGCAGCTATCCCTGATGAGGCAATAGCAAGTGCAATTGCATTCTTTGATCGGACTTCAGCAAGTAATAAATTAATTAAAAATGTTTTCCCAGTTCCTCCGGGTGCATCAAGGAAAATAATGCCACCCTGTTGTTTATTGATGCAGTCCATAATGCTATTATATGCCTCTCTTTGATCTTCAACCAAGAGAGGCTTCTTGGAATCAACAAACCTGCGAAGTTGTTCAATATTGTAGTTCTTTTCTCTCATAAGTTCTCTATTTAATATTGTCGGCTGACATCGCTCCGGGGATTGCAAGCCTAGCTGTGATAATGTCCTATCATTGATGGCCAGACACTTATTTTGTAACAATAAAAAAGCTTCATTGAAAATATCGGATGAGAAGTTTATGTCAAGAGTAGGGTTAGCTCTTCTGGCTTTGATAAGTACATCTTCACTCATGCTCTCACGATATTTCTCCCACAAATTTTGAGGATTGGATGGGTTGCAGGTGGTCAGTAGAATGGCAAAGAGTTCTCTGATTTGTTCAGGAAAAGACTGACTTGCTGCTTCTGATAATACATTATCCCAGTGTTGATCATCCTCAAGTAAGCCAAGCTTTTGGCAAGCTTCTCTGAATGTGCGACATTCTTCACCATTAACACATTTTAAAGATGAAAATGAAGTTGGTCCTCGGACTGTATGAAGCAGCATTCTGAGAAAAAAACATTCCGCATTGTTAGGGTGAACAGTATATACTCGACCGAGAGCTTCACTGGCAAATATGCCTTCATGTTCGGGAACTGATGTTCCTTGCTTCCTTCTGCAGAAACTCTTTCTTGAAGCATTCCAAGTGTAATATCGTGGAACCTCAGGATAGAGCAAATTTTTTGCGAACGGGTCCTGTTGACACAATTGAAAGAAAGCCGTTAAAGTAGTGTTTGGTGGTGCTGCCGCAACTGTCCGGGCATTAGCATTGGTGAAATACACCCTTTGGCCATTCTCCAAATATATATTGCGTATGATATTGTTTTTTACAGCACAACACAACAATGTTGGCAAGTTTCTCTAGAGTGGAATGTCGAGGTGACGAATCCACTCCAGGGCCTCCTCTGTGCACCGGTGGATATCCCCAAGTGTTCCCTGGAAGAATCTTCGAGGACAGTCCCTTAGGATATGGTGCATTGTTTGTATTCTCCAAATGAACACTAAGGTGAACAACGTTTGGATGACGTTCATGAATAGGAAAACTCAATATCCGCCAAACTGCTTCATTGCTACTGATATATCTACCCAACAGGTACTGAGATATTTCATCATTAGTGTTTTCTTTGGAAAGTCCAAAAATGGCCATATCATTGCCCTTATTCACATATTTGCAAATATACTTGATAGACTTAACTGAATGACAATATTCAACATTTATGTGGGCCTTGAACATTCTAGAAAGAAGTGGGGAGTATGGAACAACCCATTTGTTGTCAACTTCAATTTCAGTGTTTCCTCGGCCCTTCAGCTTGCCTTTGAAACCTCCATTTTCTGGGGCTCGTCTCCTATAGCGAGGATAACCATCAAACCCAGTTTGTGTATCACTAATCAGGTCTCTTGGGTAATTTTTGCTGCACTTGCCATTTTTCATACATGGTGCATTTATATTAAAAGTGCCACATGGTCCATGGATCATATTTTTTATCACCACTTCATAGAGATTGGGGTCTTCCTCTGGGTTTGGTATCTCAGCGGAAATAACATTATCAATTTGAATAGGATGAATTTTGTCTTTAAGCCAGATTAAAATATGTGAATGTGGTAGTCCGCGTTTTTGCCATTCAATTGTGAACATCCAACATCGAGTCTCCCCAAATATGCATTGCTTTGTTATTAGAGCAATTAATTTATTCAACTTTAATTTGAACACTCTGGCTGTCAGGTCATGGCGGTCCATCGGTTTCTGTCCATTAAAGAGTTCGGCATTAATTTCAGGCCATGAAGGGTTACATGTAAATGTTATAAAAAGATCGGGGCGTCCATAAGTTCTAACAAATACCATGGCATCTTGTGTGTACTCGTGCATGTGTCGAGGACTTCCTGTGAAAGTAGCTGGCAGTATCACCAATTTTCCAAAATTAGCAACCATCCCATCATTGGCAACAGCATCCCTCAAGTGAATGTATTCTTCCACTCTGAGCTCTTTTTGATTAAGACGGATGTAAAGAAGACGCTCGCTCTCAATTTTTGCATACATATCTACAATATATTGACTGAATAATTGCCTGCAATTTAAAATGTGATTATAAACATTATCCCTGGCCATTATTCTATATGAATAAAAGCTCATAGCTGAAACTTTTCTATTAGTTGGTACACCTGTATTTTGGTCTATCTGTCTATAGTTAAAATGGTAGCCATCCTCGCCGTCCCAAAATATTATAGGATATTGAAGTGGATCATAAGATCTATGTGTTTCAGAAATGCGTTTCAGTGCATTGCTGCGGCGTTGTATAATGATGTCACGTTGATTAAACTCATCCGCTGATAGAACTACAGCAACGTCATTACTTTGAGGAGCATTGAAACGGCGTTCGTGTTCACCTGATGGTGTTTTATCAGCCCTTATTACTAACTTGTATTCATCTGATGGCATATTCTCCAATGCTGTTTTAAATATTTTTATAAGTTGATTGCATCGATGAAACATACGCTGTAGGCACAATACTGTACCATGTCGCAAGGCAGAACTGAAATGGCATCTTTGGTTCACCTCTAGCTGAGCATCTTCCACGAAGAATATTTGTAAAAATTGGGGAGGCTGATCAAGTGAGGGTAATAATGAACCTGCTCTATGGTACACCTGACCTTGAACCCTGAAAGTTGTTGGAAAAACACTTTCTTCTGAAAATGATGTGGCACCAAACGAAGTCATTTGGAAACATGAATTGTATTTTCTTATATTCCTTAAAAAATGATTGGATTCGGATGAATTGCCAGACATCAAAGAAAAAAGCTCATCTGGTGGTAATTGCGGAGGTGAAAGATAAACTTTTCCATTTTTACAGCAGAAGCCAGGAGGCTCATCTTTAAATTTCTTTGCTTTACAGTAGTTACATACTATAGACATTTGGCCGATAGTAATACTTGGGTGTTGTTCGTAATTTTTGCACGAATCATAATTAAAACCTTCTAAAAGTAAATTGGAAAGTCTATCACGCGAGTTTCGTGATGCCAAAGTTCTTTCCCTGACATGCAGAATCCTGGCCGTATGTTCTTGTGGGGTTTCTGCCGCTCTCGAAGTACTGACCCTGTTTCTATTTTGCCGAAGCCTGTTCTCACGCTGTCCCACGGATTCCGCCGCTCTTGAGGTACTGGCCCTGTCTCTCTCTTGTTGAAGCCTGTTCTCACGCTGTTCCAAGGATTCCGCCGCTCTTGAGGTACTGGCCCTGTTTCTATTTTGCCGAAGCCTGTTCTCACGCTGTCCCACGGATTCCGCCGCTCTTGAGGTACTGGCCCTGTCTCTCTCTTGTTGAAGCCTGTTCTCACGCTGTTCCAAGGATTCCGCCGCTCTTGAGGTACTGGCCCTGTCTCTCTCTTGTTGAAGCCTGTTCTCACGCTGTCCCAAGGATTCCGCCGCTCTTGAGGTACTGGCCCTGTCTCTATCTTGTTGAAGCCTGTTCTCGCGCTGTCCCACGGATTCCGCCGCTCTTGAGGTACTGGCCCTGTTTCTTTTTTGCCGAAGCCTGTTCTCACGCTGTCCCACGGATTCCGCCGCTCTTGAGGTACTGGCCCTGTCTCTCTCTTGTTGAAGCCTGTTCTCACGCTGTTCCAAGGATTCCGCCGCTCTTGAGGTACTGGCCCTGTCTCTCTCTTGTTGAAGCCTGTTCTCACGCTGTCCCACGGATTCCGCCGCTCTCGAAGTACTGGCCCTTTCTCGATTAATCCTAAGACGATGCTCACGTTGCACAGCAGTCTCAGCACTTCGCACATTTCTTTTTTTACTCACTTTTGGTAGGACTTTTCCAATAGGTTTGCGTTTCTTGGGAGGCATATCAGATCTCTAAAGGCTAAACAAAAGAAAAGAGTATAAAATAGTGATAAAAATAGGCAAAGTAGAGAAGAAAATATGTTATTTAAAAGCTAAACAAAAGTAAAGAGTATAAAACAGCCAATGGGCGCGCGCCGCCGTCAGATGCCCACGCGTTCTAGAGGGCGCTGTTTGTGAGCTAAGTTGAATAATTTGAATATATAGTTTTAATAATTGATTTATATATTTTTTGAAATAGCCTATCGTCTTCCCCGTTATTTTTTACCTATGTATGGAAATTTTGGTTTGAATTAGTGATCTACTGCGAATTTGTATAGGAGTCATACAAACAAAGACAAAGACAAACAAACATACAAACATACAAACATTCATTTTTATATATATAAAATATATATTTATATGTTAACACAAAGCAATAACGCGCCATCTATACATATAAAATAAAATGATTTAGAAGCGCGAATGTTTCTTTTATACACAAAACAAACATCTACTGTCCTTACTGCGATGAAAAAATATATTGGGAGTGCTTGGCTCATCAGTGGTGAACCCTCCCAGCGGTTTCGCCAATTTTGTAATATACTAACCAGATCTTACATGCTAACAGTCCACCAACCACAGTTTTTGTTTTTAAAAATATAGATAAATGAAGGTGCAGTCGTGATAATATAGGAAAGTAGTTAAATAGTTTTTTTTTCAATTACTTAAAGAATATTACACATCAAATATTTTTCACAATTATATAGAATTTATAAAATTATTTCTATATTAGTGAAGTAAAAAAATAGGTAACTTTAACTATACATATTTACGAATATATTCAAAGTGGTATATTCTGAAATTGGTAAAAAAAATGTTTAATGAAAATAAAATATTTACATTTTCAAATTATATAATATATATAAATTACGTGATTTTCATCGCATCTCAATTAAAATATACTTTATTCCTGAGACATACACAACAAGCACAATTGCTAGAACCTTAATTGATCAAACATATTGTTCCAAGTTTTCCATTTGGGATATTAAGGAAAAACTTCCGCCCCCAAAGTTGAAGATGGGTCCCTGGGGAAAACAGGTTACCTGTGCGATTTAAAATGCACTCTTCATCAGTTACATAGAAAAATAATTCTTATAATTTTCGTTGTATAATCCGTTGTATGTATATTTTATAATTAGATGAAGAATCCATTTTGCTTCCGTGCATCCAACGTGATACATTAAAGGTATTTTCTGAAGAGCCATATTCCCTTGTATAAAATAACGATACAGTTAAACCTGTCTATAGCGCTCCCTCTTGGGACTCACCAAAATAGGTTGCTATAGAGAGGGAGACTATAGAAAGGTCACTTTTAATGTAATATATTCACATTTTTTTGTTTAAAATCGGGCGCTATAGAGAGGAAGGCGCTATTTAGAGAGGGCGCTGTAGACAGGTTTAACTATACTGTAAAGTTTAAAAAGTTATCAAAACAACAACACCACAGAAAAAGAAACACAACATAAACATGGTATATGTAATATTAATTTTTGTCAAGTATCAGTAACAACGAGGGACACAAAATGGAGTTTTAAAAAATCTCTGGACACCTGGCTAGAACGAATGTTGTTTTTATACTTTCTCTGTCCTGTGGAATATTGCAGATAACTGTGGTTGATGGACTGTTAGCATGTAAGATCTGGTTAGTATATTACAAATATTGGAAAATTCAAGATTTTCATTTTACTTTACCCGTTGATAAAGAAGCAGAGGGAAAGTCAGTTGGAATAAGGTGAAGTAGGATTTTTTAACATTATTAATAAAGAAAAAAATCATTAATACTTATTATACATAATGAATTAGCACGCTATTTATATAAAAGAAAAGAAAATAGTTTAAAATAATTTAAAGTGAATTAGAAAAATTATCACTTCAAAGAAAATATGAAACTAAGAAAAAATGGAAAAATATATAATCAGTCTCTCAGCTGTCTTGCCGGTTCAATTCACTATACCATCCAATGCTGCATTGTTCTACTATGATAACTTATTCCATATTCTATATGAATTATTTTTAAATGAAATTTAGAAACCCATGGACATATAAATAGGAAAGAAACGTTCAAATTTATTTGTAATACTTATAGAATAATACAAAGCCTCTCATTAGTAATTCATCTAATGAGTTGATATCTCTCCACCATAGACAATGAATATAAATGTGGTATATTAATGATCTACTGAATAGTAAATTACTAATTGCTATTTTGTTTGAAGAAGTGAAACCGTATCTTTCTCAAATTTTTAGTGATGTTATTTTTCAAATATCAGAATCTCCAATTTCTCTTTCACGGAACTTCTATTTTAAATCATTGAGAAATTCCTTATTAAGCCCTTTAATCTAATCCATCGTGTATGTAGTAATTGTGTGTATGCATAAACTGAATATAACGACATTTGGACACAACAATAATTCTTGAAAATAACTAAATAAGGTGAACAAATAATAAATTAAACTAAGGAGAGTGATAGCAAGTCAAAGAAACCTCGGGAATTAAATAATAAAATTGGGTGAGATGTAGCAATATATTTTTTCCGAAAATATTACAATCAATAAATGATATTAAAATGACTAATATTTTTGTCAATTTTAAAAATTTCTATGATTTGTCACGTTAATGATAGAGTGTGTTTTTAATTTATTTATTTCCGAATAATACCTCACACGCAGCGATCTTCAAAAAATAGAGGCCTTCAATAATATTTTTACCTATTTCATAAAGTGAATATGTATTTATATGTTAAATATATAACACTAGACGAATGACCCGGGCAACGCCCGGGTTTACCCGATTAAATGTTTTATTCAAACACTATTCGTTACAATTATAAATTGGCGCCGTGGATGTCACTCTTGTGAAACGTCCCGCTCCAAACTTTACAGTCAGATTAGTTACGATATAAATCTTCAAATCGAGCGAGCGTCTATAAATATTTCGATTTAGATCAAGTATTCTAATTATTAAGCGAACTATTATTAATAAAATTTTGAGAAGATTTCGATTTTAAACGTATTTATAACCTTGATAGAAGGCGCTGTTCGTGAGCTAAGTAGAATAATTTGAATATATAGTTTTAATATTTAATTTATATATAATTTAAAATAGCCTATCGTTTTCCTCGTATTTTTTTACCTATGTATGGAAATTTTGGTTTGAATTAGTGAACTACTGCGAATTTGTATACCGGACATACAAACCAACAAACAAACAAACAAACATACAAACATTCATTTTTATATATATAGAAGATATAATATAAATGAGTTTTAAAAATTGTTAAAAAAAAATGCATCGGCCGGGAATCGAACCCGGGCCGCCCGCGTGGCAGGCGAGCATTCTACCACTGAGCCACCGATGCGTATACAAAATGGCCATATTTGGGTATTCATTCCATTCCGGATTACTCCGCGTAAAAAAAAAAGTTCTTCAAATGAAAAAAAGAAATAGCCAAAAATACTAAGCAATTTGTATCCAAATATTTTCCTCAGGTTTATAAAAAGCGACATGCAAAATTTGGTACCAATTGGTTCAGTAGTTTTTGAGTTTATCGCGAAACAGACAGACAGACAGAAATTGACTTTTATATATATAGAGATTAGTGTTTAGGTATTTGATTTAATTCATATAGTTGATATAATAGTATATATTTATATTATATTTTTTATAAATTAGTTTTTAAAATTGTAAAAAAAAAATGCATCGGCCGGGAATCGAACCCGGGCCGCCCGCGTGGCAGGCGAGCATTCTACCACTAAGCCACCGATGCTTTAAAAAAATGGCCATATTTAGGTATCCATTCCATTCCGGATTAGTCCGCGTAAAAAATAGTTCTTCAAATTAAAAAAAAGAAATAGCCAAAAATAATAAGCAAAATGTAGCAAAAAATTTTCCTCAGGTTTATAAAAAGCGACATGCAAAATTTGGAACCAATTGGTTCAGTAGTTTTTGAGTTTATCGCGAAACAGACAGACAGACAGGAATTGACTTTTATATATATAAGAGATAATAATGGATAATATTATTGTTTTCTCATTTCGTGTAAAATAATAACAGGAATTCAAGTAAATAGAGGGGGAGGGATTCAAATTTTATTATAAATAATTTAGGCATATAGTTTCTAGGTGTTTATTGTTATTACCTACCCATTGTTGATTAAGAATTGGAACTGATCTCGTCTTTTAAAAAGTCTTATGACTATAGGTTCTTTGCCTTCAATAACCGTAATGTAGATCATAGAAAGAATGGGAAGATATGAGACCGAAATATTCAGTTTGTACGCTACATTTTATGAATTTATATGTCTATTCGATAAAATAAAAGGAACATTGATAATCTGAAAGTGCTAGGTATTTACTTTGTCAACAAATCTTTCTCTTTTTGTAAGGTAGTTTTTAGTAATTGACATTTTATTTAAACTTAATTTAAAAACAACAGGCTTCCAGGGATAAACTTATTTTTAAAATTTTATTTCCAATTTCTATAGTTCCTAGACATGATAGCCCGTCTAAATGAGAACCACATATAATAATAATAATATTTAAATGTTTACAGATATAAATTTACTGGCAATGCGCTTCTTTTAAATATCATCAAATATTATCTCTACAGATGATAATGATATTGATTTAAATGATATATATATATATATATATAAAAGAAGCGCATTGCCAGTAAATTTATATGTGTAAAACTCAAAGATAGATGGCAATTAAATTTAATTTACTAATATTTAAATTGTTTTTCCCCTGTAGAAGGGCTATCATATCCGAAAACTAGAGATTGGAAATAACGTTTTTTTTTTAAATAAATTTATGCCTGAAAGCCTTTTGCTTCGAAAAACTAAATATTGTAACAGGATTTTATTTTGTTGAATTATAAACGTAGATCTTCAATTCATTGAATGAATGACATAAAAGCAAAAAAATGAATTAAAATATATCTTATTTTAATGTGCCAATAGAAATCAGGATTTGATACTAAATTTTATCTTACCCTTCAAATAAAGGTTATCTAGATTTTTTTAAAATTATTTTGTTGACACAGAAAAGGTGAAGGTAAACTAAAACTTTCATCTGCCCAACAGACAACGTGAAAATTGATTAAAAATTATCTGGCTAAAACAGACAAATATAGGGATTAATTATAAAAATATTATTATATAGTTAACAGACAAATTTGTGAGTTGACCATAATTTTTTTATATGGTTAACAGGAAATTTTTGAGAGTTGACCATAATTTTTTTTATATGGTTAACAGACAAATTTGAGAGTTTACCATAATTTATTATATGGTTAACAGACAAATTTGAGTGTTGACCATATTATATGGTTAACAGACAAATTTGAGAGTTGACCATAATTTATTATATGGTTAACAGACACATTTGAGTGTTGACAATATTTTATTATATGGTTAACAGACAAATTTGAGAGTTGACCATAATTTATTATATGGTTAACAGACATATTTGATTGTTGACCACATTTTATTATATGGTTAACAGACAAGTTTTAGTGTTGACCATAATTTATTATATGGTTAACAGACAAATTTGAGTGTTGACCATAATTTATTATATGGTTAACAGACATATTTGAGTGTTGACCATATTTTATTATATGGTTAACAGACAAATTGAGAGTTGACCATAATTTATCATATGGTTAACAGACAAATTTGAGAGTTGACCATATTTTATTATATGGTTAACAGACAAATTTGAATGTTGACCATATTTTATTATATGGTTAACAGACAAATCTGAGAGTTGACCATAATTTATTATATGGTTAACAGACAAATTTGAGAGTTGACCATAATTTATTATATGGTTAACAGACAAATCTGAGTGTTGACCATAATTTAATATATGGTTAACAGACAAATATTTGTGTTGACCATATTTTATTATATGGTTAACAAACAAGTTTGAGTGTTGACCATATTTTATTATATGGTTACAGACAAGTTTTAGTGTTGATCATAATTTATTATATGGTTATCAGGCGAATTTGAGAGTTGGCGGTAAATTATTATTTATTTAACAGACAAATATGAGATTTAACGATATTTTATTGTGTCGTTAAAGAATAAATTTGAGAGATAACCGCATATTTTTATTTTATTAATAGACAAATTTAATAGTTGACCATAATTTAATATATGGTTAACAGACAAATATAAGAATAAACCGTAGTTTATTATTTGGTTAACATACAAATTAAAAGTTGACATTAATTTATTATTGGTTAACAGAAATATATTTATTATTTGGTAAATACACAATTATAAGACATCTAACTGAAATTAATTTTCTGGATAATAAGCAAATAGAAGAGAGTTTACTAAAATATATTTTCTTGTTAACAGACAAATATATGCGTTATAACTGGAAATTATTATTTGGCTAAGAGATAAATGAGAGGATTAAATGAAGTTTATTATCTGTAAAAAAAAACGCCCTAAGGGTTAGATGAGAGTTATTACCTAACTGATAGTCAAATATACTTTTTATCTTATCATAATATTGAATATCTTGGAGGGAATATATTTAATAGTTTTAACTTATATATATATTATATAATTTATTGAAGATTATATATAGATAAATACTCTCTGTGTTTAGAGACCACTCTGAATACCTTGAGATGAATTTACAATATTCTATATTTGTGTAAAAAGACTAAAGCAGGAGATATAACTACGAATTTTCAAAATAAATAACAAAAAAAACCAAATAAAACAAATATTTCCTGCAGTTCAATAAGTTGAAATATCAAGTTACAAAAATTAATACATTTTTATGACTGATAACGACTAAAAATATACAAATTCTCTAATTTTATATTTATTCGGTGTAATTTAACTTCAAATATTTTTTTCTAATTTCTGTTCTGAAAGAAACTAACCTTATAAAAGTTAAAACTCTTTTGGCTGCCTACAAAAAAATTGAAGCGCTGTTTAATTTTTAACTAAATTATTAATGGGTTGAAAACTAAAAACAAAAATTAATTTCAAAAGTTGGTATATGAAATAATATTATATATTTATTATTGAATATTGTTAATAATTAATGAATGAAAAAAATTAAAAAAACAGGAGAATAATTAATCAGAGGTACCATGTATATGATTTATGTAACTTCTGGTATTTTTTGGTGGGCTCTAGCTAAAGATGGTTTATTTAGTTCTGATTACTTCTAGTCTAGCTAAAATGTAGTTCTCTCTATCGGAGTTGCCGAGTCGTGTAACACAGGCCCAGGAAAGTGTCGCCCCTTGCGTCTGCCCCTGGATCTGTTGCCTGGTTCTTCGGCGTCGGCCTATATCTCGAGCCAAAGAAGATCACTGGTATGGCGAAAGCTACCATCTACAATTACCATCTTGATCTTGTGGAGGTCAATGCTAGCCACAACACCGCTCTGCTCACTCTGTAGGAAAGACTTTTTAGCATTCAATGACATGTTATATATCATGAAGACATGGTATAATTATATAGGTCAATAAACGAAAAGTGGAAAAGACGAAAACGGCTCAATATAAAAAAATAAAAAGAATGAGACGAATTCAGGAAGAATAAAAATGGCTCAGGCCATGTAAACAACTCTCTAAAACGCCGAGCGCGCACAGCGTGTAGGCAGCGAATCCAGTTTGTTTTCATTATACGTATTCTACTCGAATTCGCCACGAACTCTCTTTATTGATTCCTAGAATAATATATATTAAATTATGGCATATATTTAACTATATTATTTATCGTTTTTATATTTATTTTATGCATATATTCTCATCACAATACATCACAATACCCTCTCTAATATGTATACTTTAAATAGGTAACACATCTAACAGATAAAAATAACAACATCAATTAAAAAAAAAAAACTGAATATATGAATTTACAATATCAAATAGAAATATACGTTCTATATATATAATGAATTAACGAATAATAACATTCCTGTTAAATAATAAGATTAACCTAAAGAAGTTGGTCCTTTATAATTGATAAGAACAATATAAATATAGAAAGATCCGGTTCAAGAAACGCCTCAACAGTTCTCTTTGGCAGCAATACAAAGACGCACACCAAACTCATGATATTTTCATTTAGAATTAATGAGTTGGGTTGATTTTAGATATAAATCGTCTATTGATATAGTTTGAAATTAGGTCTCAGTTCGCTGCTATGTTCAATTTATAATTTGGGATTATCCTTATTCCTAACAATGATATATTAGAAGAATTAAGATTAAATTCTTTTTAATATTCATTATCACAGATTTCTGTTTGAGGAATCTACTGCATAAAGGCTAAAATATGACCAAAAACAAGACCTATTTTTTATATAAACGTTTATCTGATACCAAATTAGTCAAAATATTTCGAGGGGATTATTTAACGATCGGATCTTATGAATATAATATTATCTAGAAGGATCTCCATTCTCCTGCTTATACTGTTTTTGTGAATTATGGAAGGCTAAATTTTTAGGAATGACCTTTCTTGTCGGGAGCAATATTGATTTCATATATCATAACATTCACGTCAAACAATAAGATTAACCCTGAGAATTTGGACCTTCATAATTGATAAGAACAGCATAAATGAAAAAATATTTAGCCCAGAAAATCCCATAAACAGTTATCTTTGGCAGTAATACAAAGACGCGCGCCACTCATGAAGGACTGTTTTATAAATATAGGGCGTTTAGCGTTTTGAACTAATGAGTTCAATTTTTTTGTAACATAGAAATTATCGATCAAATCCAAAAGATACTCCCAATTTCAGTATTTCTCAATTTACACAATGCTTTTTTCTTCCTGATGCTATAGGTGTTTTGCTAGAGGTGAAAGGGTATTCGAGGTATTAAAAGTGGGATTCAAATATAGGATTGAAAGCGAATGGAAGAAACAGCCCGTGCAGAAGATTCCATGGGAGGCCATTCGATAAAAGTAATAATTTTGTAAAGAGAGGGGCGCTGAGGGAGGAATAGATCAGACACGCACAGTCTGGGAATCTCCCAGCCGCTCGCAGTCACATATTTCAACCCTTTAAAATTATTGAGCCATAAATACCACAGATGATTATGGTCACCTGCCCCTCTTTAAAAAGCTATCAGCTTAAAATATGTCTTTCTAATATGGGGCGAATTTATTGTGTGGAGATGACTATTGTTGTTTCTGCCATTAGTCACCTTGTCGAAACTTTGCCTGGATGTTATGAGAATTTATAAGGCGATAATATGTTGTTTTAATAAATATTAATATTTAGTGCTTGTGTGAAATTCTATATAAATAAAATAGAAAAATAGGATATTTATCTCTTGATTTTTATAGGGAACCTACAATATATGACCTCT
>CP092878.1:50793682-50825775 GCA_030710605.1 Cordylochernes scorpioides
CCTCTATGTGCTATCATCTAGCCCTGCCTCTGCTTCTTGTTGTCCGCGTGTTCGAAGATCATCAACACTCTCCTCACGTACACGACTGCCAGTTCATTCATACCTCGGCACATTGCAACAATATTACATATATATATGGTATGTAATGGAGTAATATATATATCCTTTCGGATCAATAATTTGGTGTCTGGAGTTTGGCAGCCGAAAACGCATCAAGGAATTATTTTCAAAGTGAAAACCTCACAAAAGATAGCGTTGGGCCAAGGCATTCCTAACTTGAGTAGATAAAATATTTCTATTCTATGTTTAAGAAAACGGGTGTGACGTTTATGTTTCGTGCTTTTGTCCACGGGGGGTCTTCAGAATATTTTATTTAAAAAAAATCTACCAAACTATTTTTGAGGGGTAGGGGAGAAGGTGGGTGAAAGTGTTTTAAGGGGAATTATAAATCAAATAGTGAAGAATAAAAAAAGCATCTCTTTATCATGCAACTAAATGTTGGTGATAGCAAGGATATGCCCCCTTTTTCTTTCTTAATTAATTCATCTTATGCCAGTGCAATATCTCATTTGTACTATTTTTAATAAATAATAAAATATTTTATGAAATTAGGGTTGAACATATTTAATTTACTCAACGTATAAATATAAGACGTAATAATGCATCCACCGTATTGGTTTTGAAGTTGTTGGGTTTATTTTAGAAAATAAATCCAAGTACCCACTATTGAATACAGAAAGTAAATATGGGCTTTGATGGAACTTTTCGTAACAGGCCCATTTGACAGGTTTCTAGTAACTATGTTGGTAGCTTTGGGAAGTAACTGAATCACGTCAGTGTCGACCTCTGTATAAAAGACAATTAATAGCTTTTAAATCCACAATTCAGGAGATCTTTCGCTCCTAGCTCGGCTCGTATCTGTTCACGGACTTCCTAGTACAATTCTGTCATTTCCTTTTTTGTGAGGATATTCCTAAGCCTTCCACTCTTCCTCGACCACGACTGCCTGTACTCTGTGAGAACTGTTAAAGGTCTTCCAAGGTGCAGAGAGGTATTGTAAAACTCTCCACACCCTTACTGTTCTACTCGGTTACTACAGGTTTGACCCTCTCTGTTACCACATTGAAGAGAGACCCTCAGGATATCACAGATAAAGCGAGAGTCGACAGGATCACACACCATATATATAATTGATTATCCGGAGAAAAATCAACTCCCGACGTTTCTGTGACTCCCTGTCACTCTCTTCAGGGGAGTTGGGAGTTAAAATAAACTATTGGTGGCTGTGTTTTTCTCTGAATCAACTTCCAACCAATAAATGATGTTCGGAACTTTAATTAAATAGTTATCACACAAAAATGAACGAATTTTTGCATAAAAGATATATTCAAGCCTTAGAGAGAAAGAGAGAGAGATTTGAGATTTAAAAATATTTAGTTGACATCATACATAAGTCAATGGTGGTATAGTAAAATAATTATAAAAGAGAGATGATATATATATATATACCTGAAAAAGATAAAATGAAGAGTAAACTATACACAGTTATTTAAAGTCCAGGAGACTCCCCCCAACGACCGAGAGTCCTTCTCCAGACAGTAAGAAGGTTTTTACGTTTTCCCCTAATTTCAAGAGAGAGAGAGAGAGAGGTATTGAATATTCTCCGAATTTTTGATTCTTGAACCTAAAATATTTATATTTTTTTCCAAAAGTTCAAAATAAAATCGGATTATGTAAAAGTTTGAACAATTTTGTTGAAATATTTAGTTGCAGTCCTTGATTTTGGGCATCTCACCAGTTACCTCTGACATTGTCTCAAAAGGTGTTTTAATTTAAAAGGAGAATGAGATATAAATTCTACAATATAACTTAAAGAATACATACAAAATACGACTGCTGTGATAGAGATGCACGGGGAGATCTGAGGTTCTTCATTGGACACGACAACAAAAATAAATACAATTACATCTATAATGCTTTGCAAAAATTAGCTTTCTTTTTTCCTATATATATAAAAGTCAGTATACTGATGTATGTATGTATGTATGTATGTATGTATGTATGTGTGCTTGTTCCTATGTCGGCTATACACGTCTACAATACGTAACTAATCTGACTGAAATTTTAACAGTATATAGAGTTAACTATTGAAAAAACGTATAGTGAATATTTATAAGGTCTCTATATAGAATATTTCGAGTTATTTGCAAATTTGCGTGGAAATTTGCCCTTTAGGTCGAAAGTAGTGCCTCTAGCGGGGAAAATGCGAAGTAATGGTCCGATGACCTAAGTCGTGGCGCCATCTCTCTCTATGTACGATATATATAACTATTCTTTAAATTCAATATACTTATATATCCTCTTTTTTAATTTACATTTTGTTTAAAAAATATTATATTTAGTTATTCATTCAATTTTTTATTTTAATATCGAATTTTTATAACTTATATGCGGAGTATTCTTCTTTGAAGAAATTTTACATATTTTTTTAAAGACTACCATTTTCATGCCTAACCTTTTCCTTTTCTATAGCTCTTATCTCAATTTCTAGGAAACATATATATAATTCAGTTTGTGTTGTATCATTGCTTTACAGGTTTTTTTTTCAGAAAGCTGAATGCCTCCTAAAAAACGCAAGGAATTTAGCCACTGTCAAGCAGAGGCTAAAAAAAGGAAACAAAAACGTGCTAACGAAACGCATATAGAAAGAGAGCGTAGACTTGCTAATCTGCGGGAAAGATTCAGTGTTTCCCATGCTTCAGACACAGAAAAGCAGCGTGAGGCCCGGCTAGAGGCTACGCGAGAGAGAGCTACAACCTCCAGGGCTTCAGAGACCGCAGATCAGCGGAGGGACAGGCTGAGTGGTTAGCGCGACAGAGCTACAACCTCCAGAGCTTCAGATCATCTCTTTATACAAATTTTCGCTTCTCAGACACAAGGTTTGGAGCGGGACGTTTCACAAGAATGACATCCACGGCGCCAATTTATAATTGTAACGAATAGTATTTGAATAAAAGCATTCAATCCGGTAAAACCCGGGCGTTGCCCGGGTCATTCTGCTAGTAGGTTTATATATTTTATGGCTTTATATTCATATCGGAATATTTTTAACACAATAGTTATTAAAAACAACACTTAAAGTTTCACCGCATAAGTTTATTTTCTGTGAAAATCAATATTTATTTCAAAGAGAAATATTTACTATTTCTAACTTTTTTGGATGAAGTATGAAAGGGTGAAAATATGAAGAGTAATGGCGAACGGAAAAATAAAAGTGTCCAGGGGCGGGAATCGAACCCACAACGTTCCGCTTACCGGGCAGATGCCATGTCCACTAGGCTACCCTGGACGTATTTTTCCGTTCGTAAATAATACTTAAAGTAACTTATAATACATTATAAAGGACTGCGGCGTATGATTATAAAACAACACTTAAGGTTTCACCGCATAAGTTTCTTTTCTGTGAAAAATCAATATTTATTTCAAAGAGAAATATTTACTATTTCTAACTTTTTTGGATAAAGTATGAATTATGAAGTATTATTTTTCCGTTCGCCATTACTCTTCATATTTTCACCCTTTCATACTTCATCCAAAAAGTTAGAAATAGTAAATATTTCTCTTTGAAATAAATATTGATTTTTCACAGAAAAGAAACTTATGCGGTGAAACTTTAAGTGTTGTTTTATAATCATACGCCGCAGTCCTTTATAATGTACACTAGTTATTGTAACTATATTGAGATATTTATACATATAATTATTTTGCTATAATTGTGATTTAAATATCATATATAAAAAATGATATCTTTCGATTGAATGATAGATTATAACAAGACAGCCAGAAAGTAAAATTTTAAAAGACTTAAATGGAATTCTCCAGACACCTAACTTGCTTATATATTTTATTATTGAAATAATATGAAATTTATTTTAACTATTTATATCCATTAAAAGAATGGTGACCTTTCGCTTGTCAAAAAAAGAGGCATTTTTTGACCGTCTCCGTAAACTAGCGGCCTCAGGTTGGTGATAGGTGATAATGGAGGAATGCTATAAACTGGCTACTTTCGAAAGTCATATCCGGGATCGAATCCACATTGGACGCTCTTTTTATAAATATAATTTGCTTCAATGATCCCGATTCTTGGCAAAAGCCAACAAACGAGTGAATTCAAATGTCCTAACGAGGCTCTGGCACATTTGGAAGTGCAAAAGTCAAACTACCTTCTACATGTGTAGACATGTTTTGTGGTTATAGTAAAAAACAGGCGCGTGTGTGTTTGTTAACTATAACCATAAGTATTATGATTCTATCGCGTATACCTGATTAAAAAAGAAAGCTAAAAATCAGCTTTGGCAAATTTAGAATGCCGTCCTGCAACCATAGTTTCGGGATAAAGGCTGGTCTTGATTTTAGGAGATCCACGTGTTTTTTAAAGCTGTTTTATTTTTCAAAGGATATGTCACCAGTCCGAGTCCTTTAGTTTGTGAAGACGCTCAATTTTTGGCACTAAGATTTATCGTCAATTTTGAAATTGAAACAAAAGAAAGCTCAACTTTTCAAGTTAGATAGAGAATACCGTAGGTCAAGGCAAAAATTGAAGAACATTATTTTCTAAATTCGTAAATAAAACTTGGAGATTTTGTTGTTGTTGCTTATTCCTCAAGTCGTTTAAACGATCGCCATTAGGTTCCATTGTCTCTGCTATTCGATTATAGTCCTGGGCTTTTCCCAGAGGTATTTTTTGGAGGATTTGATACAATTCAATATATGTTCAGGACTGGCTGGTTGGGAATCGCATGGGAAAAGTAACCAAAGATTGAAACATGAATCCCACCTATTCTACGCTTTCAAAAATATTATGATTTATCATAGTATAGAAAGATACTATCTCAGAAACCCAACTTCATTTAACCAACATCAACTGTCAAAATTCTCTAGGTCAACCAAAAACCAAGAAAACCCATATATTCTTTTACAGCTTAGCCTCCAAATAACCAGCACAATCCCTCCTAACACCATCAAAATTTATATAGATGGAAGCAGATTTGATGATGGATCCTGCACAAGCGGAGTCTTCATCATCAATGAATCAGAAAAGAAAAAATTGAAATTCAGAAACTGCAAATAACTGCTCAAAATTTCGAGCAGAATTACAATCAATTGAATAATGCCTAACAGATTGTAGAAACTACAACAAAAACATCTGGATTCTCTCTGACAGCCTCAGTGATATACAACACATAAAAGATATGGATTCTGCCAAAGACAAAACATTAACAGAAATAATCAAAATCCTCAAAAAAATCTCACAGGAAAACTATATCACGTCCCAACGGATCCCCTCTCACGTTAACATTGACCGCAAAGAGATGGCTGACCAGTTGGCTAAAGAAGGCTGTAAGGGCCAGCCAGAAAACTTGGGGATTTTACTATAAGAAAGGAAGTACAATTTATAAATATCTCATACGATCGAAAGCTACTTAATCTATCTAAATATGGCATCCATATATTTTTAGACGTTCTTTACAGAAACCAAATTCATTACAATGGAAAATCCTTATCTTAGTGGTACATGGATATCGAACCATACAATACAAATGTTCATACCTCCATTCGTTAGCACCTTTCATAAAAGATGAATATATAAATATATAAATCAATAAATTATAAACTTAAAAAACGAACCTTAAAAATACAAATATTTATAACAATAATGGGCGAAGAAAAATTATAATTCTAACTATAGAATCCACACTATTTTCCAAACCAAATAGCATTCCTATACAGTTCCATCCAAATTTTATAGTCACTCTATCTGTCATGTCACACAGAAAATTTCAGCACTACTTAAATTAAGAGGTCTATCGGAAACAGCAAATTGTTCCCTCGAAGAAACTGAACAAACTGCTCCCCAACTTATCTACCACTGTCCGAACTTTACAGAAGTGAGACATTGATTGTTCCCAAATATAAATATTATATCTCTCTTACATCAACACACAACCACTTAGTTTATACAAGTTTTATGAACTCTGTCGCTTAATGAGTGTAAATATGTAAATATTTAAATTCTATGTTGCAGTTTTTTTTTTATCTGCTTTCTATGTAATAGGCGCAATACTTCAATATCGAGCCTTGTTCGATAATAAATAAATATAAAAATATTGTTAATGGTAAAAAAGAAATGAATTTTATTATGATGAGCTACCAAAAATATTCAGTGATAAATACATAAAATGTTATATTGTCCATTAAATAGGTCCTCTTTGAAAATGGTGCTGCTCATAGTCAATGTCAATTAAAACAGTTTTAGTCTACTGACCAGATTGTGCGGTAGTGAATATCACCTATTGTATTGTATATGCATACTCCTATAGAAGGGTTTGTGAAACCCGAAAGCTTGTGAATAATATAAAATAAAACAAGACACTTACTTTTAGAAGCCTTTTTGTTTTCATTTTATACACATATGTGTACATGGTGTATGGTGCATTGCACATGTATATGGTGTATTCTGGATTATAAGGGTTTTGGACAATTCTTCCACTTCCAATACGCTCATGTACAGAGATTTCTTTACAATATTTCAACCCCTTGATCCACTTCTTACCTTTTGATGGCATTAAGTATATTTTAACGCGGATGGTAGATTGGGTAATAATAGTACACGCCGTTTATTCCAACAACTATAAACCAGTTCGAATCCTGCAATGGACACTCATGCTGTATATGTATAGCAAAGAAGTTTAATCTTCCGACTGTATAAATATGTTTAAAACAACAAAAAAACACAGAAGGCATTAGATGGTATTTGATATACCTGTTTTGGATATTCGAAACTATTATTGACGCGTATGATTCTTTCGAAAATTAAACAATTTCTTAATTAAATTAATGTTTCCATTGCAGTAAAGGCAGTAGAAATTGTTTAATTTTCAAAAAAATCATACGAGTCTATAATAGTTTCGAATATTAATAACAGATGGCGCGCTGATGCATTATAATATATTTTTTTTATTTATTTGATTTTAAAAATACTCCTGATTAGCATAATACAGTTTAATATAAATCATAATACATATTGTAGGAAAATATATTTGTATTTTTCATATAAATAACTGATATCTATCTCAATTGAAATACACTTAGTGAGAACACTATATATACACAGTAATAAAGAACAAACATAAACAGATGGAAGGTTGTTTAATTCATTGGTTTTCGTTTGCTATGACCCGGGATCGAATCCCGCATTGGACATTTTTTTCTAATAAAAAAAAAGAGCTCCAATGTGGCCCCTCGATTTTTGCAAAAGTCCAAATAAACAAACGGGGCTCTGGCACATTTGTAAGGGCAAATTTCGAACTTCTTTTTACATGTGTAGACATGTGGTGCATTTACAGTCAAAGCAGTCGCTGACTACCCACAATTATTATCATTGGCTTGTACCAGGTATACTCGAGATGATAATAATTAATAATAAACATAAACCAGAACAAATTGCTATTTTGGATACCTTAAGCTCAAATTTTAGAGCAAAATGAATGTTATCATTATAATTATGAAAAATACAAAAATAAATATATTTTTTATTAAACACCGAAAATATTTAAACTACTTAAATGGCAGACGAAAAAAAATACAAATTCCATTTTATATATATCTGTAAATAATCATTTAAATAGAAAGTGTAATGAATAAAATTTGCATCAATTTTAGTTTGAAATTATCTTCTAATCTAATTTTTAATATAAATAAAAACAAGATATTTACCGAGAGAGGAAAAAAAAGCAAAATCAAATATATAAAACTAATTAGAAAGAAAAGTTTAAACAACGTTTGGTTGTTTTTTAATAAAAGTAAAATTTTAATAAGATTTATTGGATTTTCTTAATATTTATCTTCTTCCTTCAATTTTACTTGTGTCAAATTTAAATATTTTTTTTTGATATGCTTTTAATAAAAAGTCCGTCAGTAGAGGCTTAGAGAATTTAATAAAATACCATTCAATTCCTTACAGTTCTTCTTCTACTAGATCTCCAATTGAAGTTGACATTCTGGATTTTTTCCTTCCTTGTCCTAAACTATAATAAATAACTTTAAACAAAAAGAAGACAAAAGTCCAAATTCATATCACAAAAACATTTTTTCTTTGAAAATATTTGTGTATATAGTAGATTAACACCATATTTTAAATAAATGAATATATGAAACATTTTTTAAATATTTAATCAAATGATAACTGATTTAAATAGGAAATTCTACCATGATGATATTGATATATAAAAAGGTAGCCTAAATGTCACTTCTCCTGTTTAAATATCAGAATTAGATGTCATTTAAATTAAATTAATGATAGACAACAAAATGTGATACCAATAGTAAATTTAAAATAAAAATTGAGGTCATTATTAAAAAACGTAATGTATATTAATTATTCATTGATCTTCTTATTCTTTCTTATCTCAACTAAATCATATTAGGGTACCAAGCTTGTAGAGCTTGTTGATGGTGTTTGCTGGGGATGAGTAGAGCTCATCAATGGTTGAGTTAATAATGTGTTCTGGGGTTACAGGCATCACGTGTACTTCTTCTATTTCTTATCTCCACTCAATCATATCAGGGTACCAAGCTTGTAGAGCTTGTTGATTGTGTCTGCTGGGGATTAGTAGACTTCATCAAAGGAGATTTGACATTTATAATGATGTAGAAGTGAAGTAGAATGTGACTTTGTCATTAAGACTGGGAGCACTATTCAGTAGCAGGCCGACTTAGCTCCATTATGAAAAGGCCGCCTCTGACTTGAAGTATAGACGTCATGTGCAGCCGCTCCTTATATTGATGAAATTTAAAAATATATTTTTTAGATATGTTTACACTTTTGAAAGAGAATGTAATAAATTCGACAATATATATATATATAGGCGTTAGTTTATTTTGCTCCACTAGATGGTCCTCTGCCATCTAGAAAGCACATGTGCTTGTGGTCAGGATATGCTCTCTTTATTTTTAATATCAACACCTCACCCACTAATCTTTTTTCTATTGATTTTTCATATATATAATATTATGTTAAAATGTTATCCACCAAATGTTGAGTTATAACAAGCTTCATAACATTATTGGAGCACAAGTACACACGCATTTATATATATACTTCGTACTTAATATGAGATCTTAGAGCATCTATACATAACTTTAATATTTCGACGAGATTTACGCTCTTTGTTTTTGATCAAAACAACGATTCTATATAGGTAAAATTAAAAGGTAATTAAGCATAGAAAAATTGAGGTGTTGATATTAAAATTAAAAAGGCGTATCCTGACCGCTCACATGACCATTTTAGACGTATGATCGCCATCTAGTGGAGCAAAGAATCAACTAAACGTTTATTTAGCTTTGTTTATAATATTTATTCAACCCATATACAGATTTATCGCAAGAAGGAAGCATAGGATAGAGATTCCATATACTGGTAGAACAGAACCCAACAACAGCCTCCAGGTCCAACGCATGTCCAGTTGCCACAGATTCCACTGTGGTTAGCGTATCACTGAAAAGACGAGTGTGGGATCTAATCTGTTTGTTTGTTCAAAGATAATTTACCAGTGATATATTATATTATTACTTTACTCTGTTTGATTTGAGATAATCGAAGGTATGTTAATAATAAAGACTTTGTTTATAATGTGTATGTTTGCAAAAATTGTAAAATAATAAAATAAATATAGTACCATGAAATTTCGCATCTTCTATTTTTCTTTTAACGACATCTAAATATAAAGTGCGATTTTTTATAAAATTTAAAATAACTTTTACTATTAATCTTCACCCTATAATAGAAACTTATCAGGGTCAGCCGCGTTCTAGTCTTCGCTTTCTTTATTAAATAAACCACGACATTCAGTAATTCCATTATTCTTCTCTGAACACTGGCTGCGGCCTTTTAGAATTTATACATATATATATATTTCTAACAATATTATAATCTACTAGTGGACGTACCCGGCTTCGCCCGGGTTTTACCCGAGTAAAGGTTTGTCTAACGAATCTCTTGATAAAGTGAACATTTTTTCCTGGTCCCTTTAATAATACTCGATAAGTTGAATAAAATCAATATAAATTGGTTCTCTCGGTAATTGGAAGTTAAAGGAATAGTATCTTGCCTTGGAATTGTATCATTATTCTTGTCTCAAATAAATTGCCGTGTCATCCTGAATTTTGCCTTTCCTAATTTTCTACATTACAAATTCATCGTATCATCATGATAATATTTAGAGAAGATTGTTAAATTATAACAGATAAATTAGTATATTTATCTTGATTATTTTTAGGCGAAAAGATATTTCAAAAATTTTATTTTCTTGAAACCTTCCCAGTACTATACTATAGTATTAAATAACTTTCCAAAGTTTCATGGCGTTCCAATGAGTGAATCGGTCAGTCATAAAGGACAGACACATACATTCATTTATATATATATATATATATAGATAAAACGTTTTTTTTTTAATGAAGCGCATTTTGGACATGTAAGAAACTTTTAGTCCGATGAACATTATAATTTTGTAAAGAAGAATAAAAATGTTTGGTGGTTTGAGAAATTTCACTTAGATGATTGGAATATTGTAGATAACAAATAATCCTTGTAAACTCGCGGCAAACCATAGATAATGGTCCTCTGACAAGTTTATCCGTTTATATAAAAAACAACGAAAAAACAAAAACAAAATTGTGTATGTGTAAATAATAGTAAAGTATCAAAGATTATACAATCATATGGCTATGAGTCATGGACATTACTAATATCCTCAATCAAACGGATATATAGAAGCCTTCAAAAGACCTACCTTTTCAGAAGAGCTCTCAAAATTCTTTGGACAGATATGGTAACAAATAATCAAGTCCTCGATCGAATGGGTACATAACGCCAGCTGATAAGTTTCATTAAACAACGAAAACTAGGGTTTACTGGACAAGTGATGCGCGGATCAGCAGGAGAAACATTGCTGACAGTGTTAGGGAAAGCTTTAGGGGAAGAGATCGAGGGGAAGGAGAAGACGAGGATACACAGACAATCTGAAACAATGGACTGGAAGACACACCTATGAGGAGATGAAGAGGTGGCAGAGGAAATATAGAGACCATGTGTCTCAGTAGAGGAAGGCATTGAAGAAGCGAGATCTGGAGAGACCATGTGGCCCACCCTCAGTAGAGGAAGGCATTGAAGGCGGGAGATATGTAGAGGCCATATAGCTTACCCTTAGTACAGGAAGCTATAGAAGGAGGGAGATATGGAGAGACCATGTGGCCTACCCTCAGTACAGGAAGGTATAGAAGGAGGGAGATATGAAGAGACCATGTGCGACACCCTCAGTACAGGAAGGTATAGAAGGAGGAAGATATGGAGAGATCATGTGGCCCACCCTCAGAAGAGGAAGGCATTGAAGGAGGAAGTATGAAAAGACCATGAGAATCACCCTCAGTAGAGGAAGGCTTTGAAGGACTAAGTAGGAAAAATACCACGAGAACCACCCTCAGTAGAGGAAGGCATTGAAGGAAGATCAACGATTATATAAGTTTGCGTGTCATCGAACAATGTTATTATCTTATCAGTAATGTGATACCTATTCGCCATTGGTTAAACGACGGTTTAAAATATAGTGCATTGTGAAGTGAAATTGTTAGGTTAGCCTATCTGTGGTTAGAATTGCTGAATTACTCTTGGTTGATACTGGTGCAACTTGTTTTGTAATGATTATAATAATTATCAAAAACCGAAAGTTGAAAATGTAGCGTTTGTTAATGTTAAATTAGCATTTTTTTATTATATATTATTATATGCCATATCATTTAAAGATATATTTTATTGAATGTATGTTGATAAGCCGTTGTCGACGTGTCCAATTAAGAGCCTCGGATGTCTCCATTCATCTCTATCACAGCAGTCGCAATGTTCTCTATCTTGGGTATGTAAAGCTGCTGTTCTGGGTCCATGTCAAATTTCTGTTGTTGTTGTGTCTAATGAAGAGCTTTCTGAAGCCTCCAAACATCTCTATTACAACAGTCACAATGTCTTATATCTTGAGTATGTAAGGCTTCTGTTCTGGGTCCATGTCAATTTATGTTGTTATCGTTTCTAATGAAGATCTTTCAGATGTCCCCATACATCTCTATCACAACAGTCACAATGTCTTCTATCTTGGGTATGTAAAGCTGCTGTTCTGGATCCATGTCAATTTTCTTTTGTTGTTGTAGTGTCTAATGAAGAGCTTTCAGATGTCTCCAAACATCTATATCACAGCAGTCGCAATGTCTTCTATTTTGGGTATGTAAAGCTGCTGTTCTGGGTCTTTGTCAATTTTCTGCAAATCTGCAGCCATTGCTGGGCATGATAATATGTTGTTAGGTGTTAGTTCCACACCAGGGCAGTTTCTGCATGGCTTTTCGGTTCTTGTGCCATCTGAATGTATTGTCATTACGTTTTATGATGTAATACTATATTTTATTGTAGTGTGTTGTTAGTAGGGACAGTAAGATGAACCTATGAATTCAATTTTGGCCTCACACATGCAACCTGAGTGATGTAATAATACTAATATGCATTTGGGGTTTCGGTAGATATTCCGTATATGATAGAATTGTTTAGAAAACAAAAGCTCACCTTTCCTTAGCTGCTCCGATGGCTGTTGTGCCGTTTGCTCGTACATGGGATTGGTGTCGTCTGCCAACCCGAATCGCGCTTCTGCCACCAACCATCTAACTGCTAGCTCCATTAATTTTGCAAATAAAAATACATATTAAAAGTAGAAAATATATATTTTAAACTTAATTATCTAAGTATTTTTAAAGCTCATTAATTTACAATGACCAGTTTATAAATTAAATAGTTTTAAAGGGAAATAAATGTAATGATATCAAACGTTGAAAAAAAGAGATAGGTTTATGATAAAGCGTTTCTTTCATTCAGTAAACATTTGTTACACATTTTCAGGCATAGCTTGGTCTTCAAAAGGTACATAGAATTGTCAGGACTGTACCTATATTAAAGACGAATGTTGATTAGAACTTCACTTGTTGAAAAATAAGCAATTCTGAAACCTTGTGAAATGGATTCGAAACATTTTCCTACAGTTTCTTCTTTTCGGCGTTAGGCATCATCGGCGGTTAGCGTCAGATCGAACTAAGTGTTATATATTCAGAGAATTATAACCGAATTTACAAGCATAGTCCAGTCTCAGGTCGTGGAAATCTCCCTAAACTAAACTAAAAATATCCATCAATTCATCTCTCTTTAATTCGGCATTGAGTTTTCGGAATCGATCTTATTATACAATGCACGTTCATTCCTGGCTTTATAATTAAATATGATCAACAAGAAATCCAAGATTAAGTTTCTTTTACTATTTGTATTTTTCTAGCTTTCGGACCAGAATGCTCCTGAAAGAGATAACTAGAAGTACAACTTACAGCTAACTATACTATACTATATAGTTAACTGAAAGTCATACTTCTAGTCCTCCTATTGAGGAGAATTCTGGCCTTAAACTAGAAAAATGATATCAAAAAACTTAAGGCTGGATTTTTGTTGAATTTTTCGTATTGCTAGAAAGTCGGCTGTTGAGTTTAAATTGAGATATCGTATATTTAAAATAACTCAAGGTATTGAAAGTTAGAATATTGTTTCAACTCTATAAGTAGAGAAACACATCAAACATTAATGAGCATACTTTATTTTAGCATCAGTCCATGAAGTAACAAGAGGCATCCCAATTAGAAAAGAAAATTGCTTTTAGGCTGAATATTTACTGATATTATATATGTGAAAAATAGTTCGTATTTTCAAGCGGGTGATATATAAATATCAAATTTCGACTTCAATAAATATTATTTGATAAATGACAAGGAATAGATTTATCAATAAATATTTATGTGTATATTAAATGCGATATAAAAAGATACTTATAAATGATATTTTTGTTAAGAATATATTCAGAAAAATTTATATTTTGAAATATTAGAAAAGAATAATGGTCATAAATATATAAGTTCCTGGTATATATTCATCAATAAATTTGGTTTCTCGTTTTGAGAGAAACTGTATATATATATATATTAATTTAGAATTAATATGTATGCACACAATTATATACGGTTACACTGTTGTATATAAATCTCTATTTTAAGCACAATGTGTAGACAAAATAATAATAATGGTATTTATCTGTAATATTATATAAAATTGTTAGCTCTATATATACTGAATGTGATGTTTAAATCAAAGATACAATTCTTTCATTGGCCTTGTAGAACGAGAGTGGTGTACGCGTGCGCGCATGTTTTAGTGAAAAACACAAACATCCTCGATAAAGAGAGGCGAGTTGCCCCACGCAATATTGGAACAATAAATCCAATATGTGCATCTTTTTAAAATATATATATATATATAAATGTGTGTGTGTAGTCAGATATAAGTAAAGTGAGATATACTTTACAAAAATATCAAAAACCTTACGCAATAAGTTTCTATGAAGAGGGCGGGAGGAGGGGGGGAGATTTACTAAATGATGGTAATTTAATCTTGATTTGCAGTGTGACAGAATTGCTCAGGGATATCAATTCTTCTGTTGATACAGTTCTTATTTTTCGATATGAGGGATTCGAAGATTTCATCTTTCTGACTTTTAGTGGCAGGTGGCTTTTCTAGATTGAAAGTATGGCCTGTATTCGTGGTATCACTAGTGTGTGACAATAGAGTGGAAGAGAAATGAAGAAACGAGTCAATTGATTGAAAATAAAAAGAATCGGATCACTTTATGGAGAATAAAATGGCTCAAGCCCGATAAGTAGCTATTTTAGAATGCTGAGCGCGCGCCCGCATACCGCGAGTAGGCAGCGAATCCAGTTTCCTATATGTATTCAACAATCTTGACCGGCCATGGCTACATTCAGGCAGACCTTGCAACGGTATCGAAAGAAAACCCAATTTGCCCCCACTGTCAAGATGAAGACCAAACCGTAGACCACCTCCTCTTCACTTGCCCAACCTTCCAATACCAAAGATTCCAGACAGCCACTCTCCTAGGTATCACCAACATATATCCAGCATCCCTAGAAAATCTCCCAAGAAAGAAATCTGCCTGGCGACACCTCATTAATTGGACTACCACTGGCATTGTATATAAATATATATATATATATATATATAGTGTAGAAACTATATAACAAAATTATAACAGTGATTCTAATTTTAAAACTTAAGGAGCAAACTGATAATAATGATAACTTATATCAGTTAGATTTGATTAGATTAGCAAGCTAAATCTAAATTAATTATAATAATAAATAGTTATTTAATTTTATAGTCCAGTTTTGTATTAAGATTATCTTCACTATTATGATCATTTAAATTCAAATTATAAAATTTGTAAAATGTTATTAATTTGTAGATAGAGAGAGAAAAAAAAAATCCTTTACTTCTACTACATCCTCAAGTTAATTATATATTTATAATTAATAACAATAAAAATTAACAAAGTAACGTCTATTACATCGGCTTTTACACGTCATTCAGACATACTCTAATCCTATATATAGAATAATCGAAGAGAGAATATATATAATAGTTAGAAAAAAGAGAGAAAGACAGAACCATGCACTTTTAATCAAACTAATAATAAGGAAAAAAAAAAAAAGAGTTTTATAAAGAAGGTAGATAAGATTGTTAGTATATATATATATATATTTTTTATAATTTTATATTTTATCCTTTTTTTTTTTAAAGATTTTTAAAGGTTTTTTTATTTTATAATATGATTATAAATAGTTGTATTTAGTAATATATCTATAGTATGAATTAACATTTGTTATAAGTTTGGATATTATGTTTTGAAACCCTAATGGTAGACCAGACATACACAAAAGACTTTAAATTGAAATGAATTGGAAAAAGAGATCTGCTGGAACGGGGATCTTCAGATAAAATTCCAGCGACATTTCACCCCTTCTTTATTATGTCATAGATCTCTTTTAAACCGGATTTTATGTGTTAATATTAAGTTGTTTCAGTGAAATATTTAAATGAACATATATAACAGATACAAGTGTTAACAAATTCAAACTGTAAACCTACCTCGGCCGCGGCGTCCTCCATTGTGAATATCTATTTCTGGCTGACACATGTCGCGGGAGGGGAATGTCCCCCCACATTTCAAATTTAGACCATTTATTCAGAATTTTTTTGAACAACAAGAAAATTAAAGAAGAAAGGAAAAATAGTTAAAGGAAGAAAGCTAAATTTCATAATCTTTACAGATAGTTATATCAAAATAACTGATTTAACACTTATTCATCTTTTAATATTCCTTTAAAAAGGCAAATTATAAGAGTTTAATAAAGCTATTAATTGTGCAAATTCACCTTTATTTAACTTCCATTTTCCTCCCCAGAAATTGGAGATTAAACAAAAATGAACTATATACTTTAACACTTTAAAAATCTTGTGAAAAAATCTTTTAATCAGTTATTTAATCAAAGTTTAATTAACTGTTAAAGATTATAAATTTGTATTAGTTAATATTAAGAGAAATTATAGAAAGTTGATTTCATAAATGGATATTTCCATTTATTTTTTTTTAAATATTTTATAATTGATATACTGTTGAAATATTTTACTTGTTTGATACTAAATTTGTTTTTAATAAATTCCATGTTTAAATTTTTAACATCTTCTATGAAATTATCTAATATATTATTTATTCTATAAAATCTTAGAAACTGACCATAATATATACCTTTACAGCAATTTAATGATATATTAGAATTCATATTACAGTATTTTATAATATTGAAATTATAATTACTCTTTTTATTATAAACTCTAACAGCACTATTTGTAAGGTCTATATTCAAGTCTAAAAAGTTAACTTTTTTGTTTCTATAAATTTTTTCATTGTTCTTAAGTTTCAAGTATTTAGGATATATTTCAGGTATTAATTTTTTAAACAGTGGATTATTAAATATTATTATGTCATCTACATATCGGAATATTTGCCAATTAATATTATTTTGTAGAAAGTATTCTCTTTCGTACCAGAACAATATTAGATTTGCTAATAACGGACTAGAAGAAGTACCCATGGGAACGCCTTCTGATTGAATATATATTTTATTTTTAAATTCTATATAGTTAAAATTTAAAAATGTTTCCAGTAGAGTTTTTGCTGTTTTAAGATCTAATTTAAATGTTTTATATCTGTTATGAATAATTTTAATGTAGAAAGTTTTGTCATTAATGAATTCATTAAATAAATTAGTTATTTTATTATTTAGATCTCTTAAATTTATTTTAGAATATAGGTCCTCAAAGTCAAATGTGTGTACTGTTTCAATGTTTGTCCAATTGTTCATTAAATAATTAATGATTTTTTTATTTGAGTCGATAAATTTATAATTATATTTATTAGTTAATTTATTTATAATAAATTGTAGTGTTGAGGCTAATTGTATATCAATATTTTTTATGACTGAATTTATACCAGATGTGATTGTTCTGAAAGAAATAGGTTTTTTGTGTAGTTTAGGAATTATATAGAACTTTGGTATGTTTGGATTTTTGTGGTTATTATAAATTTTTAGTGAATTTTCAACATTTTTGATGTCTTTTTTGATTTTTGTGCCTGTAGTTCTAGCAAAAGTGTATTTATGATTATTATCAATTTCCTTTTTTAGTATATCGTGGTATAGATTTTTACAAATTAAAGATAAATTATTGGGACATTTATCTATAGGAGTGATAATATAGTCCTTCTGTAAATTAATTATATTTTCTTTAAAAGAAGGAATGTCTGAATTGGGTTTTGTGTATTTAAGTGTATTATTATAATAATTTATAATTTCCTTTTTAATATTATGTTTCCATTTCAGAAAAGTAAATTCTGGAATACTGTATTTTATACTAGTTTTATTTATGAAAATATCTATATCTTTTAATATAGATTTAATTGTATTATTATAATTGTGTTTAATTTGAGGTATATATTTATACCCTTTATTTAAAATTTCTTGATATTCTGGATTTAAAAAAGAAAAGTTGCTAGTTAATATATGACCTGAGAACTTATATTTATCAATATAGTTGTTGCAATTACATTTAATTTTTTTTAAAATTTGCCAAATTATTAATAAATTGGTTATAATTGCAAACTAAATTACCTATATTTTTATTGTATCTCCAGATTGTTTTAAAATTTAAATTTTTTATAGGGAAAAGATTATTGATGATTTGGTTATTAAAAATATCATTAAATTTAATATGATTAAATAAATTGTTATTAAATTTAATGATAATATTAATGTTATTAGTAGTTTGTTTAATTTTTCTGTATTTAAAGATGTCGTGTGTGATATCTATTAATCTGTTAGTCAGATTATGAATTTTAATATATTCTATGAGTTTGATAAATTTATTATTATTTAGTTTAAATAATGTTTTAATAAATTTATCGACGAAGTTGTTAGTGTACATTTGTTTTGGGTCCAGTAATTCTTCAAATTCAATGTAACCTAATTTATTTGTAGTTTTACCTCTAGTTTTATTAGGTTTAGTTTTAAATTCATTTTTTTTTGTATTTGCAACTGATTTCATAGGTTGAAATTTCTTCTGTTTGTGGTTTGTATGTGTAGTTTAATTCGTCGTTAAGTCCATAAGGGAATAATGTGTTGTGTTTATAAATGTAGTTCTTTTCTAATAATAGTCGTTGTTTTTTGTTTTGACATATGTCTAGTATTTCTATCTTAAAGTTGTTAAAAGTATGTAATTGATTGTGTTCTTTCATATATATTACCAATTGATTTTTTAGCGTGGTTTCTATGTAGGTTTATTCGTATATTTAATTTATTATTATAATTTTTTAGATTTAGCTTGCTAATCTAATCAAATCTAACTGATATAAGTTATCATTATTATCAGTTTGCTCCTTAAGTTTTAAAATTAGAATCACTGTTATAATTTTGTTATATAGTTTCTACACTATATTAATTCATATGAGCTTGCTCTATGATATATTTTTTATATATAACATAATATACAAATTAAATTATATTAGATATTCTAATATAAATAAATCTTCATACAAATTTTAATTATCTTTCATTGTTTGATTATTAAAAATTAAATTATAAAAGTAATTCTAGAAAAAATAATTTCAGAACTTTTGTTTTTTTCATTGTTTAGTTAGTTTAAAGATGTTTTTTTTATTAGTTATTCTTAAAAATATAACAGATAACAAACAGTAATATCTATATATTTATAGATTAATTATTCAATTTATTACAAATTTTATCACCACAAAAACAATTAAGTAAAATATATTTAAAAATTCATAAGAATAACAAACTAAAAAAACTAAAAAAAACTACAAACATATTAGTGTTAGCACCTCTTTTATGTTAATTTAAACTCGCTAAGAATTGCCTAAGAAAAAATTGTCAAACTTGTCCCTCTCTTAAGAACCATGACACTTTTCAAACAACTAGTTGTAAATTAGTGAATACTATTTATAAATTAACATGCCAAATTTGTCAACTATCATATATAGGACAAACTTGTAATCCATTAAATATACGAATAAACCTACATAGAAACCACGCTAAAAAATCAATTGGTAATATATATATGAAAGAACACAATCAATTACATACTTTTAACAACTTTAAGATAGAAATACTAGACATATGTCAAAACAAAAAACAACGACTATTATTAGAAAACAACTACATTTATAAACACAACACATTATTCCCTTATGGACTTAACGACGAATTAAACTACACATACAAACCACAAACAGAAGAAATTTCAACCTATGAAATCAGTTGCAAATACAAAAAAAATGAATTTAAAACTAAACCTAATAAAACTAGAGGTAAAACTACAAATAAATTAGGTTACATTGAATTTGAAGAATTACTGGACCCAAAACAAATGTACACTAACAACTTCGTCGATAAATTTATTAAAACATTATTTAAACTAAATAATAATAAATTTATCAAACTAATAGAATATATTAAAATTCATAATCTGACTAACAGATTAATAGATATCACACACGACATCTTTAAATACAGAAAAATTAAACAAACTACTAATAACATTAATATTATCATTAAATTTAATAACAATTTATTTAATCATATTAAATTTAATGATATTTTTAATAACCAAATCATCAATAATCTTTTCCCTATAAAAAATTTAAATTTTAAAACAATCTGGAGATACAATAAAAATATAGGTAATTTAGTTTGCAATTATAACCAATTTATTAATAATTTGGCAAATTTTAAAAAAATTAAATGTAATTGCAACAACTATATTGATAAATATAAGTTCTCAGGTCATATATTAACTAGCAACTTTTCTTTTTTAAATCCAGAATATCAAGAAATTTTAAATAAAGGGTATAAATATATACCTCAAATTAAACACAATTATAATAATACAATTAAATCTATATTAAAAGATATAGATATTTTCATAAATAAAACTAGTATAAAATACAGTATTCCAGAATTTACTTTTCTGAAATGGAAACATAATATTAAAAAGGAAATTATAAATTATTATAATAATACACTTAAATACACAAAACCCAATTCAGACATTCCTTCTTTTAAAGAAAATATAATTAATTTACAGAAGGACTATATTATCACTCCTATAGATAAATGTCCCAATAATTTATCTTTAATTTGTAAAAATCTATACCACGATATACTAAAAAAGGAAATTGATAATAATCATAAATACACTTTTGCTAGAACTACAGGCACAAAAATCAAAAAAGACATCAAAAATGTTGAAAATTCACTAAAAATTTATAATAACCACAAAAATCCAAACATACCAAAGTTCTATATAATTCCTAAACTACACAAAAAAACCTATTTCTTTCAGAACAATCACATCTGGTATAAATTCAGTCATAAAAAATATTGATATACAATTAGCCTCAACACTACAATTTATTATAAATAAATTAACTAATAAATATAATTATAAATTTATCGACTCAAATAAAAAAATCATTAATTATTTAATAAACAATTGGACAAACATTGAAACAGTACACACATTTGACTTTGAGGACCTATATTCTAAAATAAATTTAAGAGATCTAAATAATAAAATAACTAATTTATTTAATGAATTCATTAATGACAAAACTTTCTACATTAAAATTATTCATAACAGATATAAAACATTTAAATTAGATCTTAAAACAGCAAAAACTCTACTGGAAACATTTTTAAATTTTAACTATATAGAATTTAAAAATAAAATATATATTCAATCAGAAGGCGTTCCCATGGGTACTTCTTCTAGTCCGTTATTAGCAAATCTAATATTGTTCTGGTACGAAAGAGAATACTTTCTACAAAATAATATTAATTGGCAAATATTCCGATATGTAGATGACATAATAATATTTAATAATCCACTGTTTAAAAAATTAATACCTGAAATATATCCTAAATACTTGAAACTTAAGAACAATGAAAAAAATTATAGAAACAAAAAAGTTAACTTTTTAGACTTGAATATAGACCTTACAAATAGTGCTGTTAGAGTTTATAATAAAAAGAGTAATTATAATTTCAATATTATAAAATACTGTAATATGAATTCTAATATATCATTAAATTGCTGTAAAGGTATATATTATGGTCAGTTTCTAAGATTTTATAGAATAAATAATATATTAGATAATTTCATAGAAGATGTTAAAAATTTAAACATGGAATTTATTAAAAACAAATTTAGTATCAAACAAGTAAAATATTTCAACAGTATATCAATTATAAAATATTAAAAAAAAATAAATGGAAATATCCATTTATGAAATCAACTTTCTATAATTTCTCTTAATATTAACTAATACAAATTTATAATCTTTAACAGTTAATTAAACTTTGATTAAATAACTGATTAAAAGATTTTTTCACAAGATTTTTAAAGTGTTAAAGTATATAGTTCATTTTTGTTTAATCTCTAATTTCTGGGGAGGAAAATGGAAGTTAAATAAAGGTGAATTTGCACAATTAATAGCTTTATTAAACTCTTATAATTTGCCTTTTTAAAGGAATATTAAAAGATGAATGAGTGTTAAATCAGTTATTTTGATATAACTATCTGTAAAGATTATGAAATTTAGCTTTCTTCCTTTAACTATTTTTCCTTTCTTCTTTAATTTTCTTGTTGTTCAAAAAAATTCTGAATAAATGGTCTAAATTTGAAATGTGGGGGGACATTCCCCTCCCGCGACATGTGTCAGCCAGAAATAGATATTCACAATGGAGGACGCCGCGGCCGAGGTAGGTTTACAGTTTGAATTTGTTAACACTTGTATCTGTTATATATGTTCATTTAAATATTTCACTGAAACAACTTAATATTAACACATAAAATCCGGTTTAAAAGAGATCTATGACATAATAAAGAAGGGGTGAAATGTCGCTGGAATTTTATCTGAAGATCCCCGTTCCAGCAGATCTCTTTTTCCAATTCATTTCAATTTAAAGTCTTTTGTGTATGTCTGGTCTACCATTAGGGTTTCAAAACATAATATCCAAACTTATAACAAATGTTAATTCATACTATAGATATATTACTAAATACAACTATTTATAATCATATTATAAAATAAAAAAACCTTTAAAAATCTTTAAAAAAAAAAAGGATAAAATATAAAATTATAAAAAATATATATATATATATATACTAACAATCTTATCTACCTTCTTTATAAAACTCTTTTTTTTTTTTTTCCTTATTATTAGTTTGATTAAAAGTGCATGGTTCTGTCTTTCTCTCTTTTTTCTAACTATTATATATATTCTCTCTTCGATTATTCTATATATAGGATTAGAGTATGTCTGAATGACGTGTAAAAGCCGATGTAATAGACGTTACTTTGTTAATTTTTATTGTTATTAATTATAAATATATAATTAACTTGAGGATGTAGTAGAAGTAAAGGATTTTTTTTTTCTCTCTCTATCTACAAATTAATAACATTTTACAAATTTTATAATTTGAATTTAAATGATCATAATAGTGAAGATAATCTTAATACAAAACTGGACTATAAAATTAAATAACTATTTATTATTATATATATATATATGAAGTATGCGATAAAAACGGCAAGAAATAAAAAAAAAATATTTTATATATTTTGTTGTTTTTATTGTTTTTTCGTTTGAAAAACGTTTTACGCAAATTTGGCCTTGAATACCTATTTCTTGATATCTCAGGTAATGTCTGGGACCAAATTTTGGTCGTTAAAGGTACAGTCTGTACCACGCTGTCGAGGGCCAACAGCCCTAAAAAACTCGTTCGTGGTTGACCTTTCATCAAGAATCTGAGTTTGCCAAATATCACGGAACAAGTAAATAAACGTTTAGTTTATTTTTGTTACACTAGATGGTGGTCTGCCATCTAGAAATGCTGATTTGAGCCTGGTCAGAATATACCTTTTTTGGTTTTGATATAAAATATATGTCTTGGAAATAGGTGCACTGTTATTTCATATCCAACTTTGAGTTAATATTATCCTACAATCACAACATATACATCTCTAATTTACCTAATACCCATATCTAGTTGGAACTAAATAGTAGATAAGTGAAGTAGACGATGGAATAGTTGTTCTTACCTTCTCGCCTATCAGTGCTTCCCTGTACGATAGCATGTTGCTGGATTGTGGACTCCTCATCTGGAACAATAATCTCGTTAATTCAATGTTGATAGCGCTCTACCATGACAATGATGGCATATTTATAATTTTCTAAGAAGGAATCAAAGCTAACGGCGCAGGTTTTTTTTTTTATTCATGCGATATAATCCTGGCGAGCTTTCGGACTATGACGTCCTTCAACAGGCTATTACATGAATACAGTATATATATATACGTAGTATACGTCATAGTCTGAATGCTTGCCAGGAATATATCGCATAAATTATTTCGAGGCCGTTATTTTGATTCCTTCTTCGAAATTATATCTAGCGATTCCTCTTCTTGAAATATTTATAAATTGTTTATGTAAAATCTAGGACAACGGCATTGTTTAAATTCTATCGAATCGTCATCTAACACAATACGCCTGTTAATTCCATGTTATTAGCGCTACTCTGACAATAATAACAAGTTAATAAATTGTTGATGTATCATCTAGGACAATGGCATTGTTTAAATTCTATCGAATCGTCATCTGACACAATACGCCTGTTAATTCCATGTTATTAGCGCTACTCTGACAATAATAACAAGTTAATAAATTGTTGATGTATCATCTAGGACAATGGCATTGTTTAAATTCTATCGAATCGTCATCTGAAACAAAACGCCTGTTAATTCCATGTTATTAGCGCTACTCTGACAATAAGAGCAAGTTTATAAATTGTTGATGTAACATCTAAGACAATGGCATTGTTTAAATTCTATCGAATCGTCATCTGAAACAGGCGTATTGCCTGTTAAATCCATGTTATTAGCGCTACTCTGACAATAATATAATGTTTATATATAAATTGTTGATTCAACATCTAAGGCAATGACATTGTTTAAATTTTATTGACTCGTCATCTGAAACAATAATCCTGTTAATTCCATGTTATTAGCGCTACTCTGACAATAATATAATGTTTATAAATTGTTGATTTAACATCTAAGACAATAACATTGTTTAAATTTTATTGACCCTACATCTGAAACAATACCCCTGTTAATTCCATGTTATTAGCGCTACTCTGACAATATTTAACATGTTTATAAATTGTTGATTTAACTTCTAAGGCAATGACATTGTTTAAATCTTATTGACTCGTGATCTGAAACAATACTCCTGTTAATTCCATGTTGATAGAGCTACTCTGACAATATTTAACATGTTTATATATTGTTTTGATATAACATCTAAGACAATGTTATTGGTTAAATTTTATTGAAACACCTTCTGAAAACATAATGTGAAAGGGTTTATATTGAAATATAATAGATTGTTGATATTTTTCATATAAAACATTGAAATTGCTTATTAATTATTCGACATTTATTTATTACTCTAACGGAAGAATTTTGTTGAACTCTTTATTCATTATCTTTAAAATTCACATTATATTGGAACGTTAGTCCTATGTTTACACTATTCTAATAAAATAATATAAAATATTGTTGACTGTACAGAAGATTGTTTCAAATAATAAATTCATTGTGGAATAATGTATTTAGGCGCAAGTATCCCGAGCTAGGATATCGCGTCCGATATGTCAAATAAAATAATATTAATCATTTATTTTATTTTTGATAAAAATGCTCATAAATGCCTAATATGTCGAAATATATTCTAGTAATAGTATATAAATAGACTTTTGGGACTTGTATTTAAAACATTGTTGAATTATTTACTCATTGTAGTTATTGCGCGCTCTAACGATATATTTGTTACTGGATGCTTGATTCATTGATATGAAGAATTAACATAGCTAGAACATTTTCCCTTTATTAATGGTGTACTAGCAATTGTATTTCAAACTATTTTTGATTCTTCTATATATATATATTGCTTTAAATTATAATTATAAACTATTAATCAATCAAATTGTTGATGAAAATCTCTCTCTCTCTAACGATAAATAATTTTCAGAATTTATATATCGTCATTTTGAACAAATGCATTGTTATATTATTATTTCATTGTTGGTATTGCTCTGACAATAGCACGACAACTATCGAATAATATTCCCGATTCATAGATACATTACTTATCGTTTATCTATCAAATTACCATCATTTACATCGGTATATTAGTATAATTTGATTTATTTATTTGGGAGAAAATATTACATATTAAAATAAAGAAAGCATAACTTTATGTGTACAATTGACACAATATCCCTTCATAAATAAAATCATTAAAACATTTTTTTTTCTCGATTTTCATGACAATGAAAGCATAGAATTCAATCGTTGAATATGAGAATATCTCCTTATATAACTCAGACACCACGATTTCATTTCTATGGCCTTCATTTGTACAAAGGCGGCTTTATTTCAAAACATCCTGAAAGCAGAGATACAAAATGAGCCGAATCTGTCACAATATATATCGGCAGTTTGAATGGCGAAAGTTTTCTAAAAGATTTTTCATTTTATTTAATACTTAAATACGTTACGTATTCACGTTTCAAACCGATACGCACAGTAAAACCTCGATGAAACGAACCAAACATATAGAAAACATCTCTTCTATCGGGTTTAAAATGATCAAATTCTAATGTAAAATAGTAACATAGTTATCTGTTGCTATAGTGAATAGAATGTTCATTTGGATTTTGTTCGCTATTTTATCAATTAAATTCAATTGAAATTAAATAGAGGTAAATTAGAGTTCTAAATTTTTCATAATAAAATGAGTAAAGAGCAATAAATTGATTATATTCATTATATTTTGATAGTATTTATATATTTATATAATTAATTTTATAGTGATGAGATATTAATATAGATTCTAAACATAAGAGCTCCATATATATTACAAGAAATAAAGCCAATCACCATGACCTTTCCTTTTGATAAAATAAGATTTCTTACTGTACTCACTTAGGAAAATCTCGTAGTGCTTGCTTCATGCGGGGTGAACCCTTACCTGAGCTTTGCCTGGGTGAATACTTGGCCAACGATTATTGTCTTTAAAATTCCTTATCTAATTTTAAATTTTATTATAAGTGAAATTTCATTATATTCTAAGTTCGTTTTAGCGATGTTTAATGCAACTACATGCAAAATATCTTACTTATTGAATCAGTAGTTTTTATGAAGAAATGCGGAAAACATGCGTAAAATTTTCATTTCAATATAAAATAAGGGTAATCCTATTTTAACAAACAAGTGTTAGAATCTTCTAATAATTTTAAAATTCCCTAACAATATATAACGTGATATCTAATGAAATGGAGGCATTAATTATTAAACCTTCAAACGTGGCGATTTAAAATTCAGGGAGAAGAGAGAGATTCATTAGATATTAAAAATTCAATTAAAACGAGCCACCCCTTGTTGGAGAGTCAACCTTATAGAGAAAATATTGACAATATCTTCATCATTATCGCCTATAACTGGGTCAGCACTTTTTACCAAGGAAATATGAACTTCAGAAAAAATGGTTATTCCAGTATTTTCAACATTCTTTAATTAAATCAAGATTTTAATAGCGTCCAATGATTTATGATGCTCTAAGTTTCGCATCAGAAGACGCTCTAAGCTGGGTAATATATTTTCTTCAAGGTGCCTTTTTTTAAATGCAAGACATACTAGGATTTCTTACAAAAGTCTATATATATTCAGCTTGGGGGGGGGGGGTACCTAATATGTTCTAGCTTAAATCATATTAATTATAAAAAACGATGCCATCATAATCATGTGACATCTGCATTTTAAAAGACATTCATCGGTTTTCATGAATTATCATATTTCTTACAAGGCTTTTTGGTGGCGAAATGGGGTAATTATATTCCATGTCCATAATGTCCACAGAAGCTAGTTATCAATCCATTGAAAAATTCATCGATAGAATAGTAGCAATCCGGAAACAAAGGGTAACGCATCGCATCTGTCGTAGTCTATTAATTTGTATTTGTACTCTTGGGTTTTGAATTATTATTGATATTTACTATTCGTTCATATATAAAATATGAAATAAATATAAGCAATCAATCAAAATATGTATTATCCTCCCACAACTCTATGTTATATATATAATATACTAGCGGATGTACCCGGCTTCGCCCCGGGTTTTACCCGAGTAAAGGTTTGTCTAACGAACATTTGTTAGAACAATTCTCTATAAACTTATTTAAAAAATAATAGATATATTTTGATAATTTGAAACTCGTAAATCTGAATCTCTCGATAAAGTGAACATTTTTTCCCGGTCCCTTGAAAAATACTCGATCGATCTTGCCTTGGAATTGTATCATTATTCTTGTCTCAAATAAATTGCCGTGTCATCCTGAATTTTGTCTTTCCTAATTTTCTACATTACAAAATCATCGTTTTATCTAGTGAACATTTTCTCCCGGTTCCTTGAAAAATACTCGATAACTTTGACTTGTGCGCAATTAATAGGTAGAAATTCTTACTTTTGATAAATAATCTTTAAGATAATAAACTTAGTGATAATAAAACTTATAGATAAAAAAACTTGCTATCATCGTCGCAATGGTGGCGCTGCTTGCGAGTTAAATCTACAAATCTGCAAATAACTCTAAGGATATTCAAGATATTCAAGAAATTATTTTTCCGAAACCTTCCCAGTACTATACTAAATAACTTCCCAAAGTTTCATTGCGTTCCAATGAGTAATTTGGTCAGGCATAAAGGACAGACACACACACATACATTAATTTATATTTATATATATATAGATTAACGTTCTATCGGATTTAGAAATATAAACTATTTCAGTGAAAATGTTTCTTATTGAAATAAATTTACATTCTATTGTCCGTATTACAATAAAACCAGGGATAAAATCAACTAAATTAAAAGTTCTATTGGGTTCACTATATCTAGGTTTTACTGTACTCTCATATAAATATAGTTCCAACCAGAAAAATAGAAATATTAACAAATTAGTAAGTTCTTTTGATATTAACACATTTGTGACTATATATTCTAATTATTTGCCATATAGGATGAATATCTGTGCGCTCAATGTTCAGAGATTTCCTAATGTTGGTCAATCGTCCAGTTTTCTGTCTCTCAGAAATCTTCTATTCACCTATATATTATTTTATATCATAATTTTCTACATCTAATAGATGTTGTAACCCAAATATGACATATTTTTCGCTCATTTTCTCTTACAACAATTATTTTTTATTAATTTAATACTAAATAAAATTTAATAAATTTTCTTTCTTCTACAATCCTAAGTATATTAAATATTTAATTCATGATTACAACTCTAAAATATGTTCGTTTTATAAATAAAGAATGAATTGAAGCAAATATAAATTAAAGGAATCGAAAGAGGTGCATCTATTTTTAGTATATACTTATAATTAAAACTACAAAACAAGTGACTTACGGAAATTAAACTCAGTCTTATATGCAAATTCTGAACTATCAAAATATTGCACGTTGATGTTTAATGAAAACAATGTTGATCAATGATTGAGGACACCCGATTGCCGAAAACTAATGTGTGAGCGAATAAAACGAATACTATATATACATAATGTACATAAATAAAAATCCTACATATATGTTGTAACCTCGAGTACGCCGAAGTTTGAATAAACCGGCAGTCAAGTCCTGAGGCGAAGTGTTGAGGATATTTTCTCGCACGTGGGCAACAAGAAACAGAGGCAGGACTAGATGTTAGCACTGAGCGGGTCGGAGAGGGCCCACGGGACAGAGGTGGAAGACATTACACAAACCTGGATGCCTAACACCGAGACAAGGAGAGAGAGAGAGAGAGAGTCAGAAGCGTCCTGCGTAAATGGATATACTGTATCATACTCTCCCTTGATACTGTTCTCCCGATCCCGGAAGGAGTCGCCTATAAAAAAAAAAAACGCGGAAGGGGGCCCCATCCATGGCTTTGCCTCGTAGCTGTCCCCAGACCACTCTTTTGCTTTTTTGTTTTTGACCTCCTCATTTTAAGTTTATGTACGAATAAGGATGATACCGAATATATTAATAAAGATATAGCATATATACAAAATATATGGGGTGGTAGCAAATATAGGAACCGTATACATTTTAATAGAAGAGTATGATCTTATAAATTATTGGCTCTAACTAATTAGAAGATATGTAAAATATACAAATACAGTGTCATTATATTACAGTTTGAAATATACTACATATATACATACCTACATATATAATAGTAAATTTTTAATTCAATATTTAATTAAGATTACAGTAAATGATTAGTTAATTCCCAAAAATTAAAACATGTCCATTAAATATTCTCTCACCCTATTTACCTTCAATTATAAATTGAGGGTAAATAGGTAGAGATATATTGAACCATCCCTAATTAAAATATTAGCGTATATATCACCTCTAGTTTAATATCGCATAATATAGAAATTATGATGCATAGAGATATTTATTTCTTATATTGAGATTTCATAAAATTACAGATTTAATTCATTAATAAATTATTAATATTAATTTTTTTAACGAGATTTATATTATCTACTCTCTATGATCTTATTTTAAAATCTATTAAAATAAGAAAAGCTGAAAGTTAAAAAAGGAAGGAATTTAATGTTATTAAAGAAAGATAATAAAAAAAAGGAACCTACTTCTTGCAAAATGGCAAATTTCCAAAAACCACACAAGCTGTAAAAGTCGAGCAGATTTTCCAATCAAAGTAGACCGACAAGTCTCAGGATAATAGGCAGGGGAAATCATTGGTTTTGTCTTAATGCATAATGCAAGAGACGGGAAAATTGCCATGGATGTAAAATTACGTGGGTTTACAAAATTATTCAAGATCATACTTGACGGCGGCCCTAATGACATTACAGGATATAACTGGGGGGAATTTCTAAAACGCTCAGATAAATTTGTTTTCACCGCAGTTTTATTATGTGAATTTTTGTGCGCACTAGAATATATCTCTTTGTTTTTATTTTAAAATAAGAGAGCACGGATAAAAGCTTTATTTATTCAGATATATCTATATATTATTAACATTTTTGTATATTAGCATACTTATAAGCATATTTATATATTTTGTTGCTCTTGTGAAGGCAAGATAAACATTTGTTTCTATAATATTTATTGTTTGTAACAAAGGTTTTCTAACAGATGTATTAAAAGAGTATATAATATTCGTTTGAACTGATGTATACACATTTATATTATATTTTTCATTCATAATTTATATAAATGGCTTATAGTTTTGCGAGTATTTGACTTGAGAGATGATCCTTATTTATAAAATATTATTCTCTGATATATATGTTTTCGACTATTATGTTATATATATGTTATGAATATTTTGTTTTGTTGTTGAAAAAGATAGAGAATTGAAGGTGCAGTCGTGAAAATAGGAAAATAATTATTTATCCATCAAGTAGTTTTTATTTTGAATTACTTGAAGCAAATTACACATAAAATTATTTTTACAGTAATATAGAATTTTTAAAATGAATCCTATATTCGTGAATTAAAAATATAGGTAGGTCAACTATACATATTTACAACAATATTCAAAGTGTTATGTTATAAATCTATGGTCAAAAATCAAAGAATAGTCAATGATGAAAATAAAATACATGTTTTTAAAAAAAAAATGTTTGCATTTTAGTTTATATAATATATATATATCGTATATTTTAAAACTGTATAATAATGACACTTTTAGTATATGTCACATATCTCCCAATTAGTTAGAGCCGATGCCTTAAAATATCCTACCTTCTATTAAAATGTACACTGTTTCTATTTGCTACCACCCTCATAATTTGTATATATGCTATATCTTTATTAATAATACCTGTAAACCCCTATTTGTATGCAAAACTAAAAATGTTGACGTCAAAATAAAGATCCAAAAAGAGAGGGGTCAGCTGGTGGCAGGGACAGAGGGGAGGGAAAGCCAACGCCCAGCCCATGTGGGGCCCCCAGGGACTCTTTATAGACGACCCCTGAAAACAAGACAGGTTTTGGAAGGGGATCAGCAGATGTTCTGGAGGGTGGCCATCGACAGTGGGCTGCTGTCTTTCACACACACACTCTCTCTCCATGTCTCGGTGATAAGCGTCCAAGTTTGGGTCATGGCCTCTACCTCTGTCCCGTGGGCTGTCCCCGATCCCTCTATGTGCTAACATCTAGCCCTGCCTCTGCTTCTTGTTGTCCGCGTGTGGGAAGATCATCAACCTCGCCTCACGTACACGACTGCCAGCTTATCCATACGTCGACATTTGCAACAATAGTACATATATGTATGTGATGTAGTTTGGTCGACTCTTGTAGAATCCTGTCGACTAAAACTGT
>CP092878.1:50835961-50851577 GCA_030710605.1 Cordylochernes scorpioides
GATCGAAGACAGCTCACGGGACAGAGGTAGAGGCCATGACACAAACTTGGATGCTTAACACCGAGACATGGAGAGACTGAAGCCGACTGACGATGCCCACCCTCTAGAACATCTGCTGACCCCCTGCCAAAATCTGTCCTGTTTACAGAGTGTCTATAAAGAGTCCCTGGGGGCCCCACATGGGCTTTGGCATTTTCCTCCTCTCTCCCCAGCTGTCCCCAGCTGACCGCTCTATGGATTTTTATTTTGACGTCATTTTTAGTGTTACATACAAATAGGGGTTTACAGGTATTATCAATAGTTTATATACAAACATCGGTGGTAGTAAATAGAAAGTGTCATTATTCTACAGTTTAAAATATACTATAGAATGTGCCCCCGGTGATGAAGGTTTGTTTGGGGGAAATGAAATAACATGAATGATGACCTAACAAACCTATTATAAAAATCAAAAGAAATAATTTGGGCACAAATTAGTTAAAATTATTATAAATATAGAAGAATAAAATAGGACAATAATATATTGATAACGTCTCAATAAGATATAGAATATGATGAAAGAAAAGTACATAAGAATAAATGATAAAATTGAGAAAATATGCAAGATAAAATTAGAAATGCCGTGAAAGTAATTTACTTATTGAAAAAAATGAGAACCGATTGTATGAAAAAATAACTAAAAGAAAAGCATAAAGCTATTAAGTTGAACTGAGGTTATAAGTTGACGCAGAGGGTTGATGAGGGTATATGGGATGTCTGAGTATATTCCTGCAAAGAATAGCTTAATGAGTTCTGCAATGCAGTACGAACTTGTGTTAGTGAGGTACTGTTTTCATTAACAGAACGATCAAGATATTCAGTCTGCATTATTAGTTCAGACTAGCAGGCAGAGGTATGTAGGTTGAAGAATGTGGAAAGGTAAAGGTAAACGCAAGAGATGTACTGCTGCCAATAATGATGGTACCCGGCGTATATGATGAAAAAAAAAGATAAAAATGATGAACCGGGTAATAAAAAGAAAGAAAAAAAAAAGAATCTAGCTGGGTATCCTGAACTCACTATTGGGAACGATATAGCGAGGAAGGATGTATCCAGTTGGATTTAAAAAAAAATTCTGCCGAGCAAGAATCTCTTGAGGGGAGTATATGAGATTGGGGAATGAAGAAAGGGAAGGTAGTTGCAAGGGTTATTCTGTTGCCAATGATTATTTCACCCGACTTGAATGGTAATAAAAAAGAAAAATTATGATTGGTAATGATGAGCCGGGTATTAATAAAAATAATCTAGCTGGTAATCCTGAACTCATTATTTAGAATGATATAGCGAGGAAGGGTTTCTCAGTTGGATTAATCAATGAAAATGAAAAAATATTGGCGAACAGGAAGCCCTTGGGGTAATGCATGAGAAGTTATGGGCTGGGGAGGTTAGGAGACGTCAACGATAAAATTAGAAAAACGCAATAGAAAAAAATATAAATTGAAAATATAATTTAAACTATTAAATATATTATTAACGTTGTCAATATATTAAAAAGTTTTAAAATGATGAGAAAGATGGTTGAAGTTATAATAAGTGTGTAAGTCTAGAGATGATGAAGATTACGATTTGAAAAAAAAAAAGTTTTTGATGGCTGACGGCATTGCTAATGAATTGCACTCAAAATAATAATAATGAATTATATAATTGATTAAGGTTAAAATGTTTTATACACATAATGTTATTGCTATAAAAATGGTATCGAATGAGTAGTTAATTCAGTGCGGAAAAAACGGAAATAGTGTTACATTAAGAAAGTTCTGTAGAGAAATTTCTCCTACCAGATGGATTGATGTCTTGGATGGGTCTTGTGGAGTTGCTTGCGATGAGGCCTGGTGATCCTTTTTGCGGTGGTTGCCATGGGACATCGTCGATGCTGGTTGGCGGGGCAATGCCAGGATTTCTCGATGAATCTTGCCTGCCAGTTCGAGTCGATGGAGGAAGATGTTCGTGGCGCAGGAGATGTCGATGGGGGCGATGATGACCTGCTCGATGCGAGGTACAGCTAGTCCTCGCATGGCGTCTTTGAGATGGTCCACTGGATCGTCAAGGTGAAGGACAAGTAGAAGGAGCATCTACACGAATGCGCCGTTGACCACCGGTGCCGCTGTCATCTTCTGCATGCCGATGTCCTCAGTTATCCTGTCGACTTTCTATAATATTGTTGCAATGTGTCGACGTATGGATGAACTTGCAGTCGTGTACGTGAGGCGAGTGTTGATGATCTTCCCACACGCGGACAACAAGAAGCAGAGGCAGGGCTAGATGTTAGCACATAGAGGGATCGGGGACAGAGGTAGAGGCCATGACACAAACTTGGATGCTTAACACCGAGACATGTAGAGAGCGACTGTGTGAGACAGACTGAAGCCGACTGTCGATGGCCACCCTCTAGAATATCTGCTGACCCCCTGCCAAAATCTGTCCTGTTCACAGGGGTTGTCTATAAAGAGTCCCTAGGGGGCCCCACATGGGCTTTGGCATTTTCCTCCTCTCTCCCCAGCTGTCCACAGCTGACCGCTCTATGGATTTTTATTTTGACGTCATTTTTAGTGTTACATACGAATAGGGGTTTACAGGTATTATCACTAGTTTATATACAAAACATCGGGTGGTAGTAAATAGAAAGTGTCATTATTCTACAGTTTAAAATTAACTATATATATATATATATATATATTAAGAAAAAGGCATCTCCTTATCGTGCAACTGAAAGTTGCTAATGGCTTGCGCCATCTATCGGAATAAATATCAACTATTCTCGTTGATTTTTAATTATTCCAGAATTGGCCAAATACCCATTCTTGATTAATCAAGAAAAGCTAACCACGGACGCGTTTCGGGCTGTTGGCCCTCATCAGCGTGGTGCAAGCTGTACCTCAACGACCAAAAAAAAACAAAATTGGTCATTAAGGCATCCTGAAAAATCATGAAACGGGTAGTTAAGGCCAGAATTGCGTGGGAACGCTACACAATGTGAAAAAATAGTACAAATGTAATATTGTACTGTGATAATATAATGTCATATTTATTAGAGGAAAAATGTGTGTTTGCAGGTGCTTCACTCTCCAAGGTGGTGGAATCCTCGCCCAAGCTTGAAGCGTTAATTTTCCTGATAGCAACACTGTGTAGGAGAACTATGGGGACCTAGTGTGGTAGTGTGAACAACTTTTTATAATAAAATATTTCAAAAAATCAACAAAAAAATCAAACACAACCAATAATACTTGGAAAACCCTCAGGATACACATCTCTTTTGTAGAATTATATATTTACTTTTTTTATAAATTTGAAATAAAATATTGTGTTGGAATTCGATATATCAATTTGTATATTTTATTCAAATATAAATTAATTATGAAGAATGTATATAGATTATATAATATTTAGGAAATTATCAAGCATTGTTAAGATATAGAGAATATGAACCAACTTTATGATTTCATTAATATGTTATTTTCATAAAAGTATATATAACATTTATTTAATAATTCGTCAGATTTTTTAAACTTCAAATTATTACTTTATAAAATATCTAAGGTATCAAACACATTTATAGAATATATATCGCACGTGTATTTTTTAAATCGCATAATTAAATATTATTACGTTCAGATAATAAATATTACTCTAATAAATATACATTTTATTCAAAAAATTTAAAAATTATATTACCACGTTTTCAGAAATATCAACACACTTTGCCGAAATATAAATAAGGTTTTCAAAATATTATTTGAAATAAATTAAATATCATTTGTATTTATCATCATACAAGTTTAATTTAAACTTTTAATTTTTCTCAAATGTAATTCCAACAGGTAAATATACATTTTATTTTATTGAAATAACCTTTATATATTTGGAATATTAAAATTTTAGAATGTTTGAATTTAAATTAAAAATCTACGTTGAAATTGTAAAAAAAATTCCATATGTTATATGTATCATTTATATTTAAAAACATATATTTTAAAAATATTATTAATATATATTAAACCTTTTCTTATGTTTATATGAATATTATTTATATTTGTCAAAGTCATTTCTTATTTATGTATTTTAAAAATATTCTAAAATATGTCAAAAATATTAAATATTTACAATTTTATTTGATGTTATTAATTCCTGTTTGTTGAATTAATGTTTAATATCTAATGTATATTTATGGTTTGTATAATTAATATAAAATTGATTAAATTGGAATATTTCGCAGCCTTTACTTTTAATAATGAAAAATGTATAAACATTTGAAATCATAATATACTTATATTATTTATAAATTTGAATATAAAATAAAAATAAAATTTAACAGATATTATTTTTATGTTCTAAATAATATTTTTGTAAACACATTATTTATATTTCTGCAAACCTGTATTTATATATTTTGAGTACCCCACACTAAAATAGTTGAATAATTGAAACTGCACAAGTAAAGAGCAAATATATTATATTAAAGAAATGGAAAATCTATTTATAATTTCGCTTTTATTTTTTAATAGAAAAATAGAAAATCCTACCCCAAACTGATATGAGATTTATTTGATTTACCTCAAATAGAAATGTAAATTTAGAATAAATATGTATATGTGTAAAATATAAACAAGTAATAGTTTTATATAATGAAATGTAAATAAGAGAGTCATATATGAAATAGGCTGTTCACTTGTTGTATAAATAATTATATTATAATGCATATTATATATATATTTCATATATAATAAAATGCCATATCTCCCATTTTCTCGACATGTATATACTCATATTTAAAATTAGACTCAGCCATCAACAATAAAAACATGAGATTATAAGCTCTCTATATATATTTGAATTTTATTTATTTCCAAATGGGGAACAATTATTTATAATAATTTGTGTAAATCATTACTTTAATTTCTGATAAATTTGTATAATAATTATAATAAATGTATTTTAATTATGTATTTCATAAACATATTTTATTGTATCTTTGAATAATATATATTTCAAATGACTTTATTAACATCATAAAATTATTTTGGTCTATATGTATTATATATTGTCAAACATCTGAAAATAAATATACCCTTTTTTACTTTGAATTATTCATAGATATTAATGATATTTTATTTGAAATTTCAGGAAATATTAACTGAATACATAGCTATTTCGAAGAAACATTAATACGACATTTGATAAAATTTTTAAACATTGATATTTTAAAAAATGAACTTGTTTATTTTATGAAATTAATTTTTATCAAGTCCAATTTTTCTTTTATTTTCTTCTGTTCCAAAGTTATTTGTTTATATTTGTGACAATTTATATCAATTAATTTTATAAATAATAGATCATACTATGTGAATATATATTTATTATTGTGCTGAGTTTCGTATTAATAAAACTCTTTATAAATTAAAAAGTTTGAAAAAGCTATTCCATTTTATTTCTTCTCTGATTTATATTTCGAATAGCAATTAACCTTTTTAAACTAGGTAAATTTGGAGATTATTTAAATAAAGATTGAGGTGTAAAATTAAATTATAATAAAATATAAAAAATTGTAAACAATATACAGAATATTTTATTTTTTAATTAGTATATTAAAAAGAACGAAAAGAGTATATTTTAAAATTTCTAAAAAAGATTTACAACTATACTCCTTTTAACTGAGAGTTAAATTAAAATAGATAAAATATAGTTTAAAATTTTAAAATTAAAAATATTTTAAGGACATAAGTTAAATATGAAAATTAATATGAGAAATTCGCCTAGTTTAAAAATTAAATAAAATGCATAAATTAGTTTTATATAAGTATCAATTTTATATGAAATAGTTTTAAATTACATTTTTTATTTTACATTTTTACATGTTTTTATTAATTTCTATTTATTTCTTTTAATTTAATAAATATAAACGAACATATAAAATTTCCATACATGTAATTTCGCATTTAACAATGAAATTTATATTCAAAAAAGTAATAATGTATTTTTCAATTTTAAGAAGAACTATATTACATAATTGGATTTTGTAAACTTTGAAAATATTTCAAAGTTAAATAGAACCTTTCGGAATTTTGTATACAATTTTTATATTGAGAGCATCATATTTTGCAACTAATATATCTTCATTTTTCGTATGTTTCCTTCTTAACTCACTCATTACTACATTTAGGATAATAATGTACATGATATCTATGACATTGCTTCTAATACATTGCAAATATCTTATAGGGCTCTATGTTCCTTCGCACCTATTTTTGACTTTTTAATTATATTTTCATCTTTAACTCTATCAAGAGAATATATTTTATTTTTATGTGTGGTTTTATAACATTTAAACAATGAGTTATATTTAGGACAACTATGTGAAAGCAATTATTTGAAATTTAAAATAATATATCAAAGTACAATCATTCCAAAAGATTTTTTTTTAGCTAAATGTATGAAGAGTGTTATGAATTAAAAATAATATAAAAATATACGAAAAAAAGGAATGTTGCAATATCCCAAAATTTAAACAAGATCACAGAAGGTTTTGTTTTGATATTTTAAAATCTATAGGTATGAAAAAATAAAAGAAAATGACTTGTTTAAAAAAGTAACACGATTATTAAATAATACTTAAAATTATACCGCATAAGTTTCTTTTCTATGAAAAATCAATATTTATTTTAAAGAGAAATATTTACTTGTTCTAACTTTTTTGATTTTTCATAGAAAAGAAACTTATGCGGTATAATTTTAAGTATTGTTTATAATCACACGCCGCAGTCCTTTATAACGATTATTAAATATAAAATGTCGTTATTAAAGTTGCTAATAATCACTAATGTCGCTACAAAATCGAAAAGAAGCATATTCTCCTCATTTAAGGTTTTTATTTTCAAAATAAATAATTATGATTATTTGTTAAATCAATGAATTTAGTACAATATATTCTAATATAATTATTATATAGATATTAATTAATATGAAAAGACATATTGGATTAATTTTAAATTTGAAGTATTAAACATTCAAAGAGGAAGCAGATATATAAGTTTTTAACTTTTAATTAGACAATTTTTATATATATTTAGACATTTTTCATTTTTAATTTAGACACATGGACTTTTTATAGAAAAGTTCATGTGTCTAAATTAAAATGAAAAATGTCTAAATTGAAATGAAAATGTCTAAATTAAAATTTAAAAAATGTCTGAATATAAATTAAAATCGTCTAATTAAAAGTTAAAAACTTATATTTACGTTATATATGTCACAAATATACATTTTATATATATTAAAATAAAATGGAAATAGCTTTCTCTGATTTACTTATTATATTTAATTGATAAATGATTACTTTAATTTTAATATAATTATAATATATATATATAAATAAAAAAGAAGAGCATAAAATTGTTATATATTTTTTAAAATGAATTGGCAATAAATAGTGACACATTTATGTACAGATGTCGCGCTAATGTTTATGCACATTTTATAATTTATTTTATTAAGGCACGCTCTGTTAAAAATATTATTAACATATTTTCTTTTTACACAAGATATCTTGGTAACCAATATTAATCAGGGTATGTTTATAAATTGCTCAGCTAAAAGAATATATTTCCGTAATCTTCTATTGCTATCATTATAGATCCAATCAACTTGTACACTAGTCATCATTTCAAATTCAGAAAAATAGTAATTATGAGTTTCATTTGTTCGAATAATATACATGTATATTAAATAATTTTAATATTGTATAAGGTTGGAAAATATATAAACTGCATTTAAAATGTCGCGAACCACCTAATGTAAAATGTGAATTCACATTCATATTCCAAACACGAAGAATATTTCAACCATACTATATTGGACTGATGAAGATCAGGTTTTAACGGCTATAGTGTATTTGGAAAATGGACAAATTGAATATTGCCATTTCTCTGCTACAACAATTATAAATAAAATGTCATAATAAAAAAATATATAATTAGTTGTTTTGTAGTACGATTTTGAAAGGTGTTAATATTATATAATATATATCACTACGGTATTATTATTTTATTTGAAAAACATTAATTTAAGTGAATATTGTTTTTCTTTAGGCTTTTATCAAAGAAATGATTTTATCTGAAACTGTAAAAAAGTGTATTGCGCGTAAATGCTTTCCTTTTAAACAGAAATATTAAATTCATATTTATATGGGTCTTAAAATAAAAGCGGTAGAATCAATCATCATGAATTCCAAATTTGATGTCATTTGATAGTTAACAACTGATTAACAAGTTTTTAAATTCATTATTACAGGTTTGTGGATTTTGACAAATTACAAAAAGTTAAGACTCCGAAGAATAGTTGCGGCGTCTTATACCTTTTTGTAGGTTTTTTTTATATCTTTCGCTGAAATTTTTATTTATTCGCTCAATATACGATGATCGTCTCCAGCCGCTTTGATTTTGACTCACATAAGTTTAATTGTTCGAAGGTGGTAGATGAAATATTTATTTTCGACTATTAGGTGCAGTTTCATTGAAAGTTTCAAAAACTATTTTTTTAATTATTTTTTTTAATTGTATTTGAGTAACAGCCGAATCCTTCTGTTCATCAGTCCGACAAATGTACACATCTTATGTGCAATATTAATTTGATTTTGAATATTATACTAATATTTATAAAATGGCATGCATATAAATTTTCTCTCTTTTGAAATGAATTTACAAATAAAAAATATGGGCTATACTTATAAAACATTAATTGGAATTATTATGTAAGTGAAATGCGAATTGGATAAAATTTAAGGTTTTCAAAATAAGGAATCTTGAAATTTCTTATAAGCCAAAACTAAATATTAACATATTTCTTTATTATATCCCAATCTATTTGCATTCAATAATAATCAGAATTTTTTCAATACATTATTTTTTCTTGTAATATTATAAAGCTATTTTTCGTGAGGAAATATTAGTATGTGAAATATAATATAGTCGTAAGTATATAATAATCTATATTTATATTCACTAATATTATGAAAACACACATATCTGTAAACTATTATAAAATATATATTTATACGAAATTCATTTATAAATAAATTAAACATTAACATTTCATTGTTAATATATACGCATTAATTAATAATATAATTGATTAAAATAAATAAATATAATTTTATAGAAAACATGCATATAATATAAATAATTGAATAAAATATTAAATTATGCATCAATACGTTTCTTTTATTTTCAACAGAGTAGACTATATAATCAACAAAAATATATATTCTAATGTAATAATTTTCATTTATTGAAAATATCTATTTTTATTTGTAAAATATTATTATTATGACAATAGATGCCTCAAATATGTTTTTATTTATACATTATATTCATAAAATAATCAACATATTATCGTTTTCATTAACACAAAAATTATAATCAAATTCATCTTTTAAATTTCATGAAAGACCATGATTTTGAAACTGAAATCTTGAATGATTTTATATGTTTTGAGAATCAATAAAATTTCTTAAATAATTTGAAATGAAGTCTAATTCATTCATTTATATCTAATCACACATTATTAATTACATATATTTATTTTTCGAGTAGAAGCAATATTTTCTTATTTGTACTTTAATATTTACACTAAATACTCTATATTATTTTAAAAATAAGGCTTATTTTGGATTTAATAAGTGATTTTATTTATGCAATATTTCGATGGACCAATCGCCCATCTTTTAAGAGGATTTTATTATGAAGCACACATCAGGTTGCGGTGAGCCACGGACGTTTTACATTGTACAAACTCGTACAAACTTGTTGGGCGATAAAAACATCTATGATTTCATTCTAAACAAACAAAAAATTCATTATATATATTATTATTATTATTATTTATATATTTATTTATTTTTCCCAGAGTTATTTCAATTGTTATTGTTGGTGGTATTATTTGTTATTTATTTGTTATTTATTTCTTTAATTCGAAATCTCTTTATTGTCGATATTTATTTATATTACACTGTTTGATTTTTTCTTTTGATTATAATTATTTTTTTGTTTAGGATGTATATGATAGATGAATTATTTGCCCAACAAGTTTGTAAGACGTCCGTAGCTCACCACGACCTGCTGTGTGCTCCAAAACAAAAACCTCGTAAAAGATGGACGATTGGTCCATAAAAACTTATTGAAATCCATAATAAGCCTTATTTCAAAAATATATTTATTATGGATTGCTCTATATTCAGAACTCTTTCAGAATTCGATCCTGTATTGCAACGAATATTTTATATAGCAAAAAAAAAAAAAACTGCATGCTTTTTATGTTTCATCTCATAAATGGAAAATATTCACTAATGCATTTGATACTTAAAAATGTCATTATTATTCACATTCTATAAAGAGAGAGTGAGATAAAAGAAAATTATTTAATCTAAACCTGCTACGTTAGTGCGTGGTTATTGGAAATTAAAACTATATATATATATATAAAGCGCGATGTCTCTCTTGAATCTTAAAATTTAAAAAAATGTATACCACTTCTTTACTGAAATAATAAAATAATGAGGAGGTCAGGCTCATTAGTGGTTAACTATCCCAGCTGTTTAGCCTGTCTGATATAACATACCAATCTAATACTGTAGAGAGCTGTTTTAATATACCTAGTAATATGTGAGAAGATAAACTCTTTAGATATTTCAAACGAATCATAGACATAGGTCTTCAAAAAAGAAGTAATCTATAATAAATATCGTGGTGACTTGCGAGGCAGAACTGCTTGTGGATATTTGGTGAGAACGCACATAGGAGGCAGGTTCCAGGAGCTAAATATGTGAGAAGTAGATCGAAAAAGAAAGATAAGGCCCGAGGACCACCCTGGGAACACAGGCGTTAAGATGGTCTCGGATGAACTGACCCCAGATCAATAATCCTGGTGGATTTATATTCTTCTGAGTAGGACCAAAACAGTGAACCTGACAGAGCAGTGAATTTCAGCTCCCCGACACGTCTATTTATATAAAGCAATAACGCGTCATCTATATATAGCAAATGAAAACATTAAGGCGCGAATCTTTCTTTCGTACAGAAAAAAACAAATGTCCTTACTGCGACGAAAAATATTGGAAGGACTCGGCTCATCAGTGGTGAACTCTCCCAGTGGTTTTGCCAATTTTTTTTTTTTTTTTTTTAATCTACCAGACCGCTTCTTTATAGAGCTCTAATACTATATTGGATCATTCTAATTTTATATGCTACACTAAAGGGTGGAATTTTCGAGATGTTATTAGAGCAAAAACTATGGGTATAAGATTTTACGACAGTAGAATTACATATAATATTTACATCGAGCAATGCTCTTCAGCAACCAATAATGACAAGGCCAGTTAGACATAAATAATATAAAGCAATAATCTATATATAGCAAATGGAAACATAAGGACGTGAATTCAACGCGAAGTCAATTTATAGAAGGTAGGAAATGTGATCAACTAGAGCTGAGACCTTACTAGCCAACTTTCTTTTTCCATATTCTTACACCTCCACACAGATTCATTTCATTTGAAAATGCAAAAAAAAAATACATTTCTACATTAGGCATTCGTATATAACTGCTATACATGCTTTTAGCACCACTGATTTATTTATTTATTTAAATTTAAAGCGCTATGTCCCCCTAGGGACACTTGCACTGTCATACATGTGTCTTTACATTTATCTATACATATAATATATACAATAATTTTAGGCCGTGAATAGAATAATCATATGATATTAACAACAGAAAGAGAGAAAAAACGAGAAAAAAGAACTGTGTACAAAAGAAAGAAGTGTCTGGCAATATGCGCAATCAGAATCATATAAATTATCAGTTTTTTAAAATATATTTGTTGCTATATAATTTAGAATATATCTATAAAATGTATTAATTTAAATATACATTTCTTTACTGGAAATAAAAAACTTGGATCCGTTTCTATTAAATTATTGTCGATTCTATAGTCTTGGAAAAACAGGAAAATCTAGTAACCAGGCCTTCCTATTATTTTTATCATTAAGGTAGGCGAAGCAGAAAAAAAATATTTTGAAGGAAACACATAAGCCTTATAAATACTTCAATTTCCAATAAAAAGATGGCTTGTTTATTATGTTTATATTATGTCTTAATGTACTTTATTTGCTGATTACGGATGCAAATTTCTCGAAGTATGTATATGAATTTATATTGGTCATTATATTTATATTATCATCGTCTTTCATATAGATGGAAGTTTTATATAATCGAGGTCATATTTAGGCTACACTAAATGCTAGTTAAGGCATGATTCTGATATAATTTGAGTGATTAATTTACAACTTACCCTCGAGTGTATTTTCATTCTCGTCGAAGATCTTTCCTGAGCGACAGACACGACCATCACGTCTGAAATACGTCAGTTAAAAGGTACACAGAGTCTAATTATGTGGCCACGAGGCTGACCTCTTAGTAACGGCCAGTTGGGGTAACGTAGTCATCATAAGCGACGCGAATGTCGTCAAGGGAGTTATTTTCTGAAAATCGGCATTGATGGTCTTTCAGAATTTTTATAATGTTACAATCAACATGTCTACGATAGTTTGTAGACGTCGTCGATGAGGATCGTCACTATATAAATGAAATTCTCCAGGCGAAACAAAGAATTAAAGCTCGCGAAGAGTAAGAGACTTGTTCATCCATAGAAGCATGGAACAGTGTCCCAAAAACATGTAGTAGAGGGTAAAGTAGCTAGCGACGCTGTAAGTCTCAATGGATATTAAACTCGATTCAGACGATCGTCTCAACTCGGATCCTGCAAATGACAGACTCCGAAAGAATGTGTGCGGCGAAAAAGAAGGTTGCATCGAGTAACTCTATCAGAAATTCAAATAAAAACCAAACGCTATAACGCTCGCAGAATCCTCGGAAATTTACAAAGTCGTCGAGAACAGACGAATGGTTTAGATGGCAGTAGCCGCGAGGATGTAAAAATGCTGGAAGTCGTTTGTTGAAGGCATGAAAGATATGGGAATTGACGAACGTCGCCTTTTGACCCTGAACGCTGAAAAAGATGGCGGCGGTGAGTCGGAGAGAGACGTTCGGCTCGAAGACACTGCTTCAACACATTGCCCAGACGTTGGCCTCTTGAGATTAAGGTGTTGTTCATTGAATGTGGCTTCGTGAAGCTACACAACTCAATATTAATCTCACGAAAGATGACCCGCGAACTTGAATAACTTTAAATAGATTCATTTTTCGGCGCTTACCTCGATTGACGCACAGTTGGCCTGGATTCTATGATCTGTATTGGTTCATGTGATTTGACCTCCGTGATCGTTGGCAGGTGTTTTTCTGTTGCGGGTAACATCTTAGGGTCGGTTAAACGATATTGGGGGTGTATCTTCGCAGAGAGGGGAGACGCAGGTTAATACCCTGGCTTTAACCTTGCGGTGTACTATCTTGAAGAATCCAAGGCATTTAATATGATGATGAATCCCAGGATGATATTGAATTCCATTTAGAATTATATTTATAAGAGGAAATTATTCATAATTATGTATGCAAAGCATCGACCTTTCTTGAATGTGTAACTTCCAACTATGATGTACACCAGGTCGTTGGACGTAATTAGCCCTCACGGCCCAAGTTATGTGATGATATCGTAGTCTTCTACACTGAATGGACTCTTGCTGATGATGAATATGTCCACCTATATAGAAACAAACATTTCTTCAAGTGTTTTCGAACTACAAATATTCATATATAAGATTCTCAGCAAAGATACAAGGCAAATTTAAACCACAATAAGAGCTTATTCATCGTCAACTACAGAATGTTTAATATTCCAAGGCCTTGTTGTTGCGTGAGATAGGGGTAGAAGCCGATGTCCCCGCACTGCTTATATGTGTCAAATTATTGAGGAACTCAGTATTCATTTGTCGGGTCGTTTTGAATTCCTGGACAAGCGATAGTGGTCCAAAAAATATTATCAGTTCTAGAAAGTTTAAAGTTGTTGTTGGCCAGAGGATTAGTACATCCATTGTTGAAACATGGGGAAATTCTGATGGATTTAAGATATTTTTCTTTATATTTTCTCTCTAAACAACAATTAAATCCTTAATTATTAAAGAATAATCCTTCTGTATTATAATATTATTGCATTAATTTGCGATAAGAGAAATGACATTATTTGTCACAGAATTGATATAAACTTTTTTTCAGAAATGACTACCTCCTGAGAATTATAAATATGAAGTTAAACTCAAATTGCTATTTCGTTTCATCAAAAAACTTTTAGAATACTGAGGAAATAAACAAAATACAGTTTTACAATGCGACATTACTATTAATTTTCAAAACCGAAGTAAAATATATTCCACCACAACTCTAGAAAACGGCTATGTGACTCTGATTGATAAATGCCTTAGCTCTTGTATATGCCCCCATATGCCATTACCTCGGGAGTTTTAATTCAAAACAATCGTTGATTTGTATCCTTCTCACTCCTTTCTTGAAGGACACTACACTTGAATTGGTTCCATAAAAATATGTTTGGACCCAGGATCAGTGGGCTTATGTGTACTTCAGTAACGAGAAAATATAAAAAGTATATACTGATTATTGACAATTATTTATGTGTAGATAACTTGAAATCTGCTTCTATTGCCATGAGATCGGAAATATTTTGTAAAAGAAGTTTAATGGTATGGGTTTGCTCCATTTCGAACAGGCTTAACCTCTCAGCATATTTGAAGAAGGCACATTAACTGATCAAATGAAGATGAAGGTGACTGAAGATAAATTTGGACTAACAAACATCGAATAGGATTCAATAGAACATCTCTGAATTGCCTTACAAATAAACATTATGACAAAATCACTAAGTAATCAAGGGTTTGTTTTTTTTTTTCTTATTTCTTTTATTGCTCGAACTTTCGGGCCAACATGTCCTTCAAATCCTGGCGTGAAGTTTTACTTCCGGATCTCCGTGTTGAAGGACATGTTAGCCCGAATGCTTGAGATATAAAATAATTTCAATAAAAAGAAACCAAATCCTAGATTCCTTATTAATTTTTCTAAGTGTAAAAGCAGGGAAGCATCTTCTTTAAAGAATCATCTTTTCCTCTATCACCTTCCCAGAAACCTGCTCGGAATTTAATCTCTCGAGTCGTTCTCTATACTCTCAATGACTGACTCACCACCGAATGACAAATTTTGTGCTCACGGCTGATCCTCAAGTAGGTAAGATTAATCAACAATGGAGCCAATCAATGTTTGAATACTATCTAAGTGTTATCCATTGTATAAATGATATTAGAATGAAAAATACATTTTTGAGGATTATCTAAGCTGACACATTGGTTAATAACCTGGTACTTCTTTCTGGAGTGGAAAGAGACAGGAATTATTTCGATCAAAATGAGGAATAAGTAAGATCATCTAGTTCACAAATCTCAGAATAGATATTCAGATAGACGGCTTCTCGTCTGGACCATTTGCCAAGGGAGAACTGAAAACAGTCTAAATTCCTCAAATAAATGCCTATTCATAAGGCAAAGAAAGGAAGTTATAGGAGAAATAA
>CP092878.1:50851677-51076656 GCA_030710605.1 Cordylochernes scorpioides
GATCGGAATATCAGGGTTACCTGATTTAATATTAAACCTATAGAATTCCTCAACATAAGTTGTATGTTCCAGTTCCGCCCATGATCTGGATTCCAGACCAGTTGGTCGGGGCGCCCGTGGGCAGCCAGGTGACGCTGGACTGTCACACCGAGGCCTACCCCATGTCCATCAACTACTGGACCAAGGAGGGCGGCGACATGATCATCTCAAACGACAAGTATACGGCCTCCAAGGCCGACAAGACCTACAAGGTCCACATGCGGCTTACCATCCAACGTGTGGGGCCACGGGACTTTGGAACTTACAGATGCTTCGCTAAGAATTCTCTGGGTTCCACCGAGGGTACTATACGTCTCTACGGTGAGATTTATTATATTGGTTTCATTATTAGTAGTAGTTAATTTTTTTTTAAAGCACAGGGCTCTTTTCCCATCAAATTAAACGTCAAAACTAGACGCCATCTATTGATATTCTCCGCAAACTAGCGGCCTAGGGTCGGTCCACCTAGAGAACATGGTTTCGGGCTAATGGCCCTCGTCAGCCTATTGCGGACTTTATACAATGAGATCCACAAGGAATCTAATGGAATCCTCACAATCTGCCAAATAAGTGTTTTGTTGGCTAAGTGGCTAGAACAAATCTATGGCTAAAATATAGATGGAAGTTTTGATGAGAGGATATTCTATATACAGTTACGAGGGTCATGCGTTCTTAATAATTTTTCATCTCTGTCACCGTTTGCTTTTTTTTTTGAATGGCGCTCTCCTATTGGTTGGCTACGATCACGCCACCTTTGCTCCCCCCCCACTCGGTTGTTCGTTTTTATAACTATTGTGTTGGAGCGGGTCGCTCCTTAAATAAATGCATATATTAGTTAATAACTAAATGGAATCCTCTCTTTCCTTTTCCCAGTAAGAGACGCCTACGGAAGCCAACAGTACATAGAAAGATAAAGCACATAGGCTATAGTTATTAACTAACATATGCATTTATTTAAGGCGCCAATTTATAATTGTAACATATAGTATTTGAATCAAAACACGGTTAAAACACGGGCGTTGCCCGGGTCATTCGGCTAGTATACCTATAAAGTTAAATGTTTCATCTCTCCCGTCGCAATAGACGGATTAAATTATGATAATTTCCGGATGATCTAGTTCTGTATAACATGTTCTCTGAATTGCGTATTTCATTTGTAAGAGGTACAAGGGACAAGATTTGTCATTTTATCTATGATTGTTGTTATTCTTATATTTATAATTCTCTTTGAGCCTTTTATGCATTTTAATGCTACAATAATTTTTATTGTGACCGAAACCAAAACAATTTTGAAATTGCCGTAGAAGCACCTTATCCTTTATGTATGTAACCTGATTTTCAGAATATAGGCGTTCAAGTTTCTGCATAATTTGATATGTTACCGGTGGAACACATAGGAAAAGACATCTTATACATCGAAGTTAGATTTCAAAGCAAAAAGTACTTTTATCTTCTTCTCCCTTCCTTCCAACTCTGGGTTCATATTGCACATATGCCCGATAACATCTCTCTTCATTTGTTTTTGGATTTGCCGTTGAAGTGCATGTTTTACTAAAGGCATACAACCCCTCAAAATAATGGTCGCATCATTTTTATATTAAAGTGAAGTTATTTAGAGAAAGAATATTCCGAATATTTTTACCAATAGTTTGAATAATATAGAAGAATATATGGCATACATTTCTAAATTCTAGTTTCAAAATGTAAATGATTATATCAACATCAAACATCCAGGACTTCGTCTGTAGGGGACAACGACTATATATGCCTAATTTTTCACTAAATTTACACTATATTAAACGCCATTTGAATTCGCAGCAAGATAAGGTAAGAGTGCAGTATCCACTATATTAATTATAGATATTTCCCGAAATTGTGTGCACTATAACATTTATAACTTGGCGCGAGTTCACCAAAAAAACTCAAGTTGTTATAAATATATCGGTGTATTTCTCTAAATGCTTCGCGGAAGGAGGAGATTGTTCAATTAAAAATTTAAAAATGCTTTTTCAAATATGAAAATTTTGTCTACCTAAAATATACTCAATAATCCTTAAAAACAATGAGAAATTCTAAAATAATCAAAAATAATTTAATGAAAGGCAATTTCACCTTTTTAAGCAAAAAAGAGTTTTTATTTTTTGACACTGTAGATAAAATAAGTATTGTTGCTGTTGTTTTCGTGTGCAATGAAGAGCTCCAGATGTCCTCACACATCTCTATCACAGCATTCGCAATGTCCTATATCTTGGGTGCGTAAAGCTGCTGCTCTGTGTCAATTTTCCGAGAGGCCGCGGCCATGCATAAAATAAATATTCTATTAAAATAAAGCTGAAGAGTCTGTTGGAAAATGAAATAGAATATATATCGAAACAATTTGAATTGAAAGGAAAAAAAGACAACTTTTTGCTGTTAAATTCTATAAATTATATGATTGGGGTAAATTCATCATAAAATAACATATTCGCTATCTAAATATGTTTAACTGTATATATATTTGAAAATTTTGATTTCTGATAATATTTATGTTCTATATAATTTTAAAAGAATTTTAGAAACAGAATATATATATACAGTTTAATTATAAGGTGATAACGTGTCATCTATATATAAGAAATGTAAGCATTATAAAAAAAGAAACATTCGTGCTTTATAATGCTTACATTTATTATGTATATACGTACTAGCCGAATGACCCGGGCAACGCCCGTGTTTTAATTTAGACACGTGGACCTGTTGGATTATTAACGCCCGTGTTTTACCCGATTGAATGTTTTTATTCAAATACTATTTGTTACAATTATAAATTGGCACCTTAAATAAATGCATATATTAGTTAATAACTATAGCCTATGTGTGCTTTATCTGTCTATGTACTGTTGGCTTCCGTGAGCGTCTCTTACTGGGAAAAAGAAAGAGAGGATTCCATTTAGTTATTAACTAATATATGCATTTATTTAAGGAGCGACCCGCTCCAACACAATAGTTACAAAACCAAAAAGCGAGTGGGGGGGGGGGGGCAAAGTAAAAAACAAAGTGTCTCGCGCATTGGCGGCGCCATCGTAGCGAACCAATAGGAGAGCGCCATTCCAAAAAAAGCAAACGGTGACAGATGAAGAACGCATGACGCTCGTAACTGTATATATAATATGATCATAGATTCTTACACACAATGTGTTGTGTTCATTTTGTTAATATCATTGCTTTTTAAAAATAATATTTTAGAAATATACAAATGAAGTTATAAAAAATACATCATTGAATGCATAAAATGTATGTATTTTAAACAACTAAATAAAAATCACTCTCCAAGTATCCTTATAATTCACTCTTCCAGTCAAATCCCTTCTGGTAAAATTAAAGAGGTGAAAACACCAATAAAATTTATCTTTGGCCGTAAAGATGAAAACAAATGGGCCATTCCAACTTGGAGCTGTAAAGTTTTTGTTAGATTCAGCAATGTGTGGGAGGCATAGAAGAATTAGCAATCAATTATAGAGCAAATCTTTTGGCTAAATACGATGTAAAGTGCCGGACGGATTAGCAACTTTCGAGATAACGCTAATCACGTTAGCGCCTAATTTATGGAGCGCTCAACCATCAATCCTCAGGAACCATTCACTGACTAAAATGTAGCGCGTTCCTTACTATTCTAATTTTTTCAAATGTTATAAAACAAGTTTTGAATTTTATTTTCTCTTATTAATTTAATATTATAATAAGGAATATTTTCATTAATGGAATAGGCGTTTAAACAGTAAATATAAATATATAATACAGATTGTTTTATGTCATTTGAAAATGTCTCTATAAATAACAATAAATAATTATTTATTCAGTGATTATTGTAAAGGGAAAGTATAAGGTACACATGATCGATGTCATTTTATAATTAAAATGGCCTTGTTTAATTTATATATGCTACTTAAAAATGATTGTAATATTTACTTCGCCATTTCCAGATATTTTGTACAATTATTTTCAGAATAATAATCCATTTCCGAGTTTTTTTCACTCTCTCTCTTCGAGAACAAAATACACAAGAGGTTATAAACATTTTGTAAATTCATTTCACAGACAATAAAATCGTTTTGAAAATAGAGCAATCCATAAATAAATCTTTTATTAAAAATGAATATATTAGAACAAAATATCATTTATTTCACCAATATTTCAGTTGGCTGAACGCCAACCTTTAATGTGTGTCAACAACTTGATGAAGGTTTGCGTTCAGCCAACTGAAATATTGGTAAAATAAATTATATTTTGATCCAATATATATATGCCTTTTTAATTAAAGACAATAAAATTTGTTTATTTTTCTAACATATGATTTTTTCCAAGGAGTTATCCTAAAATTATCAATATTTCTCTCAAAGATGGTCGTCCATCTTATATATATATGCTAAGTTATATCTGGTCAAATATTAATTTAATTTATTCAAACAGAAGCTCTCATCAGTTAGTTGTATTTTTTAGTAATTTCTACCTCATTTCATTTTTTATTTATATTTTATAGATATTCAAAGTAAACACTTCAGTTATATATAGATATGTGTGGCAATATAATAATAAGGTGGGGAGAGAGAAATAAGGACACCACAAGTTTGGAAGAATAATCCAGGCAACCAGAGAGAGAGAGAGACGGGCCCGGCAACCGCCGGGCGACCGTTCGTGTCGAACCCAATCACCAACTGCCCTAATAGTCCTGAGGTTCCAAGTAACGGGCCCCTTGGAATGTCGCTGATATCTCAAGTGACCGGACTTTACATCCTGTCTTAATAGTCCCGAGAAATCACGGGCCCCTCTGGTCGCCCCTTGGAATGTCGCTGGTGTCTTAAATGACCGTACTTTAGCTGCCCGTCTCTCTCTGGGTTGACTATAGGTTTGCTTTATTATTCCAGGAAGAGTATATATTATGACATATGCCCCCCGTTGAAGAAGGCTGAACATGGTTTGAGTATACTTAAAGCTGGAGAAGCCAGAAATAAAGAAAATAATTTTACAGTTGAAATTAATTAAGGTTATGGTGACATAGTTTTATGTAAATAAAATATTGTATAGTACACAAGTAAATATTATTTACAAGCAGTTTTACAACACCGGGGAGTTTGTTATTTAAGGGATTTTTTGATAATATCAAAGTTATAAAAGGCTATATACAATAACATCTAATGTATTATAAGGTAAATGCTATTGAGAGGTGTGAACAACGAGAAGGGGAGTCACAAACACATGATGAAATTATGAAGGTCATTAAGACTGGGGAACTCTACACTTCAAGATATTTTTCAGGCGGACATGGAAAGGGGAAACTTGGCATGGGCTTCCTATGCTATAGGTGCAGAGTACGAGAAATGAGTTTGAGGGTGGAAATTGCGTGAGTTCAGAACTGAGGTAAACATAGGACTACATACAATGTTAGAATTTTGGCGAACAGCGAGGGGAAACTTGCTTTGGGCCATTCTACCTTATCTATGCAGTTACTCGTGTAGCGAGTCAGAGGAGAAAGGTCCCGTGTGTAGGTGAGGAAGTCGCATGGACTTATAGTTAATTTGAGAAGATAAAATAGTTCGAGATACAAATGTAGAATATAGGCGAACAGAGCGAGGGGAAACTTGCTTTGGGCCTTTCCACCTTAATTATTTCGATACTAAGAGACTCTAGTAGTTTTGACTAATTGGAGGAAAGTATGCGCGCACAGTGCCAAAAATTGGAACGAGGACGGCGTTGTCCTTTACAATTTACAAGCTTCTCGTACACGAGGTGTTTGAACCGTCGTGGGAGCTCGTGCGAGGAGTTGATTTCGCGACGGGTTTAACGTAAAACCCATGTCTGCGCGAAATGATGACGGACCGGACAGAATCAGCGACGATGTTTAACGTACCTCCGTAGGAAATATCGGAGGTAGGTTATATCGTGCTGGTAAGGACAAGGGACAAACATAGATTTGAAGACAGGGTCCGTGTGGCGAAAATGTGGCGCGATCAGGAGGAGCGAAGCTGTGCCGCTCGATGCAGATTGTTCAGGTACGAACAAAAAGAAGTTGATAAACATCTAGCAGTTAGTCAATCTGCATCCTGTGACGAACACACCAGTGGCTACATGGTGTGGGTCGGTGGATATGCTAGAGAGAAATTACAAAATATAATATCATAAATCAAGGGTGAAGGTTAGAATTTTGAAATGACAATATTGTTTGCAATAATGTTCGATAATTGATTAATCAATAATTCTATAAAAAATCATAAGCTGGTAAAAAAGGTTGACAAAGTTGTAAGAATGAGTGGGACATTAAGGGGAAGATAGATAAGAGTCACCAAGGGTTGGTTGTAAGCAAGGCTCACGTGGTGGTTGGAATTCTTCGACGCCTGAATTATAGAGTGAATTTTGAGTCATTTAGGGAAAGAAATTATTTTTCGTGAGCCGTGCTTACAAGTAGGAGAGAAGGTCATATACAAATAAGTATACAAATGTTTAAGTGGTGGAGCACTATTTATATTGATAACTTTATTATGAATATATATTGTTATTCTTGAAAATCGTAAAGCCGGAATCGGTAAAAATTCCAATTTTAATTTTTAAGGAATGACTTTAAAAGAGAAATTATTTCATTAAAAAATGTCTATTATTAAATTCGATTTGTAAGGTAACTAATTAAATGGGTTACAAATATCTAGATAAATATTATGGAGAATAAAATCATTGTTAATAGGCGTGGAAAGAATAAATGGAAATTATGGAAATATTGGCATCAGAGTTCACAAGGAATGACTTCTTTGAAGAATGAATGGAAGGAGTTAAAACAATTACACTCACAGGTTATGTTGGTTTAGGGCGCAGGTAAGTTCATTGAGCTTCGGGAAAATTCTGTCTGTGACACTGTGCGTACCAGTGTTGTACATCACAGTAGCGGCATGGATATGGTGGAGTCTTGTCCATGATGGTGGAAGATGACTGCTCTGGCGCGGTGATCTTTCTTGGGCAGATCTAGTGCTGGGAGAAGTGTGCGGCAGCTTCAGCTCCGTCATAGGTGATCAATTCTTCCGGATCACGGTTCAAAGGTTGGCGAGGAAGGGGGTGAGAGCTCGAAGAGAAGTGGCTACAGTTAAGTTGGGTTTGTCCGATCACCATGGCTTTGCTTCTTTTTCCCATATTCTTGTAGTTTTTGGAATTTGTTTCCCGGCCAGGTCTTATCCTGTCGACTTTTAATGTGGCAATATGATAATAAGGTTGGGAGAGAGAAATAAGGACACCACAAGTTTGGAAGAAGAATCCAGGCAACCAGAGAGAGAGAGAGAGAGAGACGGGCCGGGCGACCGTTCGTGTCGAACCCAATCACCAACTGCCCTAATAGTCTTGAGGTTCCAAGTAACGGGCCCCTTGGAATGTCGCTGATATCTCAAGTGACCGGACTTTACATCCTGTCTTAATAGTCCCGAGAACTCACGGGCCCCTCTGGTCGCCCCTTGGAATGTCGCTGGTGTCTTAAATGACCGTACTTTAGCTGCCCGTCTCTCTCTGGGTTGACTGTAGGTTTGCTTTATTATTCCAGGAAGAGTATATATTATGACATATATACCAGAGAATGTGTACCCGGCTTCGCCCGGGTTTTATTTTTGATAATAATATTCCGGAACACACAGAATATTATGATAAAATTGATAATAATATCCGTTACATTATATATTTATATAATATATAAAATATATTTTTCGAGCAAACATATCCTCTTTCTCTACTGAATAGATTTTAAAAATATATATATATAAATAGAAATATCTTGAGATACACTACATGATCTTAGCCAAAAGGCCGAGAAACGATATTTTATATATAGAGATGACCTGGCTTCGTGTGTCTTTTGCTCGAGTGAATGTTTCGCTGGTAGAATTTTGTTCCTGCCTACTAAAAATTATTATCTGGCTCCGCCCGTTGACTGCTTTAGTGAATATTTCCCTAAAGAATTTTGTTTATGTCAATCGAGCATGATACAGCAATAATGTCATTATCATTTATGACTTAAAAAATACTGTTGCTCAGTACTTGGTTAATTATAATTTTTCTTGGTTAAAGTGCGACAAAAAACCTCTTCCAGATTTAACTCTCTGTCCTGTTCATATTTCAGCGAGATTAGTTACATATTGAGGGCGTGCATAGCCGACAAACATATATATATGTTCCCGGCTTCGCCCGAATTTTACCCGAGTAAAAGTTTGCCTAACAAACATTTGTTAAAACGATTCTAGCAAACATCCAATCCCTACTGAATCTATACTTGTCTATTTTCTCGATATTTTGAAAATTTTCCCGGTCCCTTGAAAAATACTCGATAAGTTGAAAAATCAGTATTAATTGATCCACTCGGTAATTTGAAGTTGAAGGAATAGTATCTTGCCACAAACGAACATTTATAAATAACTGTATTTAGCTAATGTACCCGGCTTCGACCGGTTTTTATCCGAGTAAAAGTTTGCCTAACCGATTTTTGTTAAAACGATTCTAGAAAACATCCAATCCACCTATATATTGATTTATAAACGCATATAAATATAAATATATTTTTGAAACACATAATATTTTGAAAACATTTATTATATTTTAAATAAGATATTGTCACTTTTGTGAATTTGATAATTAATTATTTCTTTTTTTCTCAACGAATTATATATATTAATTTGAAAATTCATTTTTGTTATCATCCTCACATACAATGTAATTTTTTTATATAAACAACAATTTAATTTGCATCTACATTATTATAAAGCATCAAAAAATCAAATTGACAATGTAAAAATATATTTTACCATTACATTTTAACATTTAACACAAAAACGTTACAATATTTTCTTTAAATATATATTAATATTGAAATGCCAATATTACTAAATTCTCAAAATAAATTTATTATACTTGGAACACATTTTAAGCATTGTTACAATTTATAAATATAAATTCACCAGATGCCGCTAGAGGCGCTGCTTGCGAGTGAAAGTAGTAAATTTGCAAATAAAATTGCAAAGAATATTTATTTTAAATCAAATTCAAACCAGAAACCTTCCCAGTAGTATAGTAAATTACATTCTAAAGTTTCACGGCGATTGGATAATCTAACCTTTTAAAAACATTCATCGTGTAAACAAACTAACATTCATCGTGTAAACAAACCACGTGTAAATTATTAAACAATCTAATTCATTTATCGTCGTGACTAGTGCTGCGCCCAAGCGGTAAAAGGCTTGAACTAACGCTTTTTGGTTTTACATTTAAAAAAAAAAGCACATTAACCTTTTTAGTTTTTTTGAATAGCCTATATGTTAAACGAAATCTTCAGCTACCTACTTGCGAAATTTCATAATGATTTATTCTGCAGATTATGCGCAATGCGATAACAAACATCGATTTTGGATTTCATTTTTATAGATATAAGGATAAGGATTACGGAAAGGATTTTCTGCTGTTTTTGGAATATTATTTAGATAAGCTTTTATTTGCTTGTAGAGGAATTATTGGTCATTTGCTTGATCTTGGAATCCATGTGTATGTAATATTGCAGTCGTGGTAGAAATAATAAAACTGTTCAAATCAACATTTGTTGATACACTAGTTTTTTTATTAAGCTTTATAAACTATAAAATGCATAATCTGAGAAAGTATTGCCTGATTTAAGGCGTAAGAATAAAGAAAATGACTGATTTATTTACATAACAAAAGATTTGAGCCGGCCAACGGGAAAGCGAAAATATCTTTATTTACGGGGCTGCTAACCAAAATAAATGATTTTGAGCCCCAATAGGCGCGTGAAGAGGAATACATAAAACCACTATGACCAGGCTGGAGAGGCTAGGGGAAAGGCCAACGGGAAACAACAACAATAGGTTTATATAGGGAAAGTCGCGACGTCTGGCGATCAACTATACATATACAGAGTAATTTATTCTTGAAATTCTAATTTTCATATTATATAATATCTTTATAAAACACATATATAGATATATACATGTATATATATATATAAAAATAAATAGTTGTATAGTTTTATAGTTAAGTATTCTATTAAAATTATCTTCATTAGTTTGATTATTTAAATTCAAATTATAAATTTGTTAATTGTTATTATTTAGTATAGATAGAGAAAAAAAAAAAAAAATTCTTTACTTCTAAAACATCCTCTAGTTAATTATATAATTATAATTAATAACAATAAAAAATTAACAAAGTAACGTCTATTACATCGGCTTTTACACGTCATTCAGACATACTCTAATCCTATATATAGAATAATCGAAGAGATAATATATATAATAGTTAGAAAAAAGATAGAAAGACAGAACCATGTACTTTTAATCAAACTAATAGAAAGAAAACAGAAAGTTTTGTAAATAAGGTAGATAAGATTGTTAGTATATATATATATATTTTTATAATTTTATATTTTATTCGTTTTTTTTTTTTAAAGATTTTTTAAATTTTTTTATTTTAAAATATGAATATAAAAAGTTGTATTTAGTAAAATATCTATAATATGAATTAACTTTTATTATAAGTTTGGTTATTATGTTTTGAAACCCTAATGGTAGACCAGACATATACAAAAAACTTAAATTGGAGTAATTATTGAAAAAAGAGGTCTGCTGAACCGGGACTTCTCAAATAGAAATTCAGCTTTTCAACATTTCATCAGGGATGAAATGTTGAAAAGCTGAATTTCTATTTGAGAAGTCCCGGTTCAGCAGACCTCTTTTTTCAATAATTACTCCAATTTAAGTTTTTTGTATATGTCTGGTCTACCATTAGGGTTTCAAAACATAATAACCAAACTTATAATAAAAGTTAATTCATATTATAGATATTTTACTAAATACAACTTTTTATATTCATATTTTAAAATAAAAAAATTTAAAAAATCTTTAAAAAAAAAAACGAATAAAATATAAAATTATAAAAATATATATATATATACTAACAATCTTATCTACCTTATTTACAAAACTTTCTGTTTTCTTTCTATTAGTTTGATTAAAAGTACATGGTTCTGTCTTTCTATCTTTTTTCTAACTATTATATATATTATCTCTTCGATTATTCTATATATAGGATTAGAGTATGTCTGAATGACGTGTAAAAGCCGATGTAATAGACGTTACTTTGTTAATTTTTTATTGTTATTAATTATAATTATATAATTAACTAGAGGATGTTTTAGAAGTAAAGAATTTTTTTTTTTTCTCTATCTATACTAAATAATAACAATTAACAAATTTATAATTTGAATTTAAATAATCAAACTAATGAAGATAATTTTAATAGAATACTTAACTATAAAACTATACAACTATTTATTTTTATAATTAATTTAGATTTAGCTTGCTAATCTAACCAAATCTACTTGATATGATTTATCATTCTGATCAGATTGCTCCTTAAGTTTTAAATGTAGTATCACTGTTATATTTTTATTATATAGTTTTTACACTGTATATATATATATATATATATATATATATATATATATATATATATATATATATATATATATATATATGTTACATACAGATTTTATTTAGGAAATTTATTTATTTAAAATGTTATATTGAAATATTTTATTTAAAAATGTTATATGTTAAAATGTTATTTTATTTAAAGTTATAGTTTCATAGAGTAGATACTCTGTTTTAATCGACCGCCAGAGGTCACGCTTCTACTATATAAACTGATTGTTGTTCTTCCCCGGCTGGCCGACCCAAAGATTTTGTAATTATGTAAATAATATTTTGTTTTTATTTATTTATACGCCTTAAGACAGGCATTACTTTTATCCAATTATGTTTTTATATTTCTTAGCTCAATTAAAGCAATGTCTAATCTTCAGTGTTTTTATTATTTTCAAGATTTTAACCACGACTGCACCACCATAGCTTAATCCTCAAGATAACCAATAATCCTCGACATGATCCAATATCAAGCAAAAACTCAAAAAACTTTTTTTTAAATATCTGATAAGTTGGGAGAGTTGCTATAAAAGGTTTTTATTCCATATTTATCTAGTGTTCTAGAAATGTGGATGGATTTCGGGGAATATGGGATGTAACAAAAACTAAAATATATAGGCAGAATTGATACATCCCATATTCCCCGAAATCCATCCACATTTCTAGAACACTAGATAAATATGGAATAAAAACCTTTTATAGCAACTCTCCCAACTTATCAGATATCTTAAGAAACCCGATTACAAAAAACAGGCAAACTGAATATATATCAAGCAGAAAAGAGGTAATTTATTCTATAGAATGTAATAATTGTAATGCCAAATATGTAGGAGAAACGGGAAGAAAATTGCATAATAGAATCATTGAACACAGAAGAAACATAAACAGAAATGACCCATTATCATTAATAGTACAGCACTCCAATTCAACAGGACACACATTTAACTTAAATGAACCTAAAGTACATTATAACAATATTAATAATAAATTTCAAAGATTAATAATTGAAGCAATAGTGTCCAAACAATATAACAGTATAAATCGCAGAATTGATTTACCAGAAGCATATAATTCAATAGACTTAAATAAAATAAGATAAAAATAATTCATTCACAGTATAAGATATCACATGGCTGATGGGATACCTTGCAAATTGAAATGCACGTGTATCGTGGATATGCACGTTAAATTTAAATATAAATATTATTTCAAACTAGTTGGATTATTGTTTATTAATTCCTGTAGAAGGGCGTATGTGCCCGAAAGCTCGAATATATTTGTTTTAATAAAGAAACGCAGCCCTTGATGCTTTGTTTTATTCATATATGTATATATATATATATATATATATCTGATGATATGATCCTGTCGACTTTTCAATGTGGCAATATAGGGGTAAATGTGGTGAGGAGAAAAATAATCACACGACGAGTTGTTAAAGCAAATCATCCAGGCAGCCAGCCGAGAGAGCGAGCGAGACGTTATCTGCTGAAAGACTGTTTTCCCTGTGTACACAACCGGCCAGGTGGTGACGCCCCCCTCAGGAATGTGGCCAAAAAATGGTCGTTAGTTAGTTGTCTAAAGTGTCTCGCTTTAGCGGCCCATTTCTCTCTCGTTGGCTGTTGGTTTGTTTTATTAATCCTGGAAGAGCATATATTATGACATATGGCCCCCGTTGAAGAAGGCTGAACATAGTTTAAGTATATTTAAAGCTGGTGAAGCCAGGAATAGAGAAAATAATTTTACAGTTAAAATTAGTTAAGGTAATGGTGACATAGTTTTATGTAAATAAAATATTGTATAGTACACAAGTAAATATTATTTACAAGCAGTTTTACAACACCGGGGGAGTTTGACATTTAAGGAAATCTTTGAAAATATCAAGGTTATAAAAGGCTATATACAACAAAATATAATGTACTATAAGGGAAGTGATATGGAGGAGTGTGAATAACGAGAAGAAGAGTCACATACATATGGTGACATTCTGAAAATCATTAAGACTGGGGAACTCTACACTTTAAGATATTTTTCAGGCGGACATGGAAAGGGGAAACCTGTCATGGGCTTTCTATGCTATAAGTGTAGAGTACGAGAAATGAGATTGAGGTTGACAATTGTGTGAGCTCAGGACTGAGGTAAATATAAAACTACATACAATGTTAGAACCTCGGCGAACAGAGCGAGGGGAGACTTGTCCTGGGCCAATCTAACTTATCTATGTAGTTACTTGTGTAGCGAGTCCGAGGGGAAAAGTCCCCTGTGTAGGTGAGGAAGTCGAATGGAATTATATTTAATTTGCGGGAAGTATGCGCGCACAGTGCCGAAAATTGGAACGAGGACTGCGTTGTCCGTTACAAGTGACAAGCTGCTCGGACACGAGGTGTTTGAACCGTCGTGAGAGCTTGTGTAAGGCGATGATTTCGCGGTGGGTTGAAAGTAAGACCCATGTCTGCGCGAAATGGTGACGGACCGGACAAAATCAGCGACGATGTTTAACGTACCTCCGTGGGAAATATCGGAGGTAGGCTATATCGTGCTGGTTTGGACAATGGACAAACATAGATTTGAAGACAGGGTCCGTGTGGCGAACGTGTGGCGCGAGAAGAAGAAGCGAACTGTGTCGTTTGATGCAGATTGTTCAAGTTCGAACAAAAAGGGGTTGATAAATATCTAGCAGTTAGTCAATCTGCACCCTGTGACGAACACGCCATTGGCTAGATGGTGTGGGTCGGTGGATATGCTAGAGATGAACTACGAAATATATTATCATAAATGAAGGGCGAAGGTTAGGATTTTGAAATGACAATATAGAAGTTCGATAATTGATTAATCAATAATTCTCTATAAAGGTCCTGAGCTGGTATAAAGTTTACAAAGTTGTAAGAATGAGAGGGGCATAAAGGGGAAGATAGATAAGAGTCACCAAGGGTTGGTTGTAAGCAAGGCTCACGTGGTGGTCGGAATTCTTCGACGCCTGAATTACAGGGTGAATTTTGAGTCGTTTAGGGAAAGAAATTATTTTTCGTGAGCCGTGCTTACAAGTAGGAGAGGTTATATACAAATAGACATACAAAAGTTTAGGTGCTGGAGGCATATTTTTATAAATAAATTGATTATGAAAAATCTATTGTTAATAGTAAAAATCGTAAAGCATTAATATGTAGAATTCCAATTTTTTTTTAAGAGTTTTTTTTTTTAAGAGTTACGTTAAAAATGGAAATTATTTAATTAAAATAACGATTGTTAAATTCTACTGGTAAGGTAACTAATTAAATGAGTTACAAATATATGGACAATTTACAAGGAATGACTTATTTAAAGAATGAATGGAAGGGGTAAAACAATTTCACTTACAGGTTATGCTGGTTTAGAGAGCAGGTAAGTTCATTGAGATTCGGGAGAGTTCTGTCTGTGACACTGAGCGTACCAGTGTTGTACATCACAGTAGCGGCAGGGGTATGGCGGAGTCTTGTCCATGATGATGGAAGGTGTCCTGCTCTGGCACGGTGGTCGTTCTTGGGTAGATCTAGTGCTGGAAGATGTGTGTGGCAGCTCCATCTCCGTCGAAGGTGAATACTTCTTCGGGATCACGGTTCAAAGGTTGGCGAAGAAGGGGTTGAGGGCTCGAAGAGGAGTGGTTACAGTTGAGTTGGGTTTGGCCGATCATCGTGGCTTGGCTTCTTGTTTCTTCATACTCCGGTATATGAGGGATTCGCTTCCCGGCCAGGTCTTATCCTGTCGACTTTTTCTGATGATATGATCCTGTCGACTTTTCAATGTGGCAATATAGTGGTAAATGTGGTGAGGAGAAAAATAATCACACGACGAGTTGTTAGAGCAAATCATCCAGGCAGCCAGCCGAGAGAGCGAGCGAGACGTTATCTGCTGAACGACTGTTTTCCCTGTGTACACAACCGGCCAGGTGGTGACGCCCCCCTCAGGAATGTGGCCAAAAAATGGTCGTTAGTTAGTTGTCTAAAGTGTCTCGCTTTAGCGGCCCATTTCTCTCTCGTTGGCTGTTGGTTTGTTTTATTAATCCTGGAAGAGCATATATTATGACATATATATATTTGAATAGAGCAATTAATAAATAGATATTTAATTAACAAGACATATTGAATAAAAAAAGTTTCAACTTAATTCTATTGACGTTATGTGTCGCTGAGTTTGTTGTTGACCTAAATATGTTGTTGTAATTTGAAATAGGTTGTCGATCAGCCAACTGAAATATTGGTAAATAAATAAATGTTTCAATCCATCATATGCCATTTTAATTGAATATATATAAACATAGATCGCCTCTCTCCCGTCAAATTAAACGTTGAAACTATACGCCATGTTTTTTAGATGAAGTTCCTCCCGGTAAAAATTTCATCTACAACGCCGTCTATAGCGCCCCATCTAAATAGCGCATCCCTCTCTATAGCGCCCGATTTTAAATAGGTAGTACGATGCGATTTACATTAAAAATGACCTGTCTATTGCACCCCCTCTCTATTGCACCCTATTTTGGTGAGTCCCAAGAGGGAGCGCTATAGACAGATTTAACTGTATATCAGGGGGATCGGTGGAAGGCTGGTTAAATCTTTTGGTTTTCGACCACTACGACCCGGGTTCGATTCCCGCATTGGACACTTTTTTTCTGTTTAAAAAAATGCTCCAATGGCCCCCGATTCTTGCAAAAGTCTAAACCCACCAGCGAGTGCAAGTAACCAAACGGGGCTCTGGCACATTTGTAAGTGCAAAGTCGAACTGCTTTTCACATGTGTAGACATGTGGTGCGCTTACAGTAAAAGCAGTCGCTAACTACCCACCATGATTATCATGGCCTGTATCACGTGTACTAGGGATAAGAAAAAATAAAAACTGTATATCAAATTCATGGTGTCGAGATTCAAATCCTAATTGGACAGTATTTTCGGTGATATATATATAATTTCTGAAATTATATATTTAACCTTCAGCCCAAATCTTGTTTCACTGTTTTAACAGAGCCGTATAACGGACATTACATATATACACAAATATAGATATACATAAGTATACATTAGATAATAAAAAGGTATATTTTGGATTGAATAAAAGATTTATTTGCGAAATATTTTATCTAATGATTTTGATATGGATTGCTCTTTTTTTCAGAACAATATTTATATATATTACGATGTACTAGAGCGCCATCTGTTATCAAATTATAAAACTATTTTAGAGGCGTATTATTCTTTTTAAAATAAAACAATTTCTACTGTCCTTACTGCGATGAAAAAATTAAAGGGAGGGCCTGGCTCATCAGTGGTGAACCCTCCCAGCGGTTTCGCCAGTTTAATCTACCATACCGCTGTTATATTGCATTTTTGGAACTTCCTTTTATAGGTGACCGTTGTAAGAATCTTGGAATGGGTATTTTAGAAGAACTATGGACATAAGCTTTTAGGACAGCAGAATTAAATATAATTATAAATATATAATATGCTTCGAGCAATCGCTCTTCCGCAAATATCAAATTGTGTCTTTTATTAGAACTATAATGTTACGATGTACTAGAGCGCCATCTGTTATCAAATTATAAAACTATTTTAGAGGCGTATTATTCTTTTTAAAATAAAACAATTTCTACTGTCCTTACTGCGATGAAAAAATTAAAGGGAGGGCCTGGCTCATCAGTGGTGAACCCTCCCAGCGGTTTCGCCAGTTTAATCTACCATACCGCTGTTATATTGCATTTTTGGAACTTCCTTTTATAGGTGACCGTTGTAAGAATCTTGGAATAGGTATTTTAGAAGAACTATGGACATAAGCTTTTAGGACAGCAGAATTAAATATAATTATAAATATATAATATGCTTCGAGCAATCGCTCTTCCGCAAATATCAAATTGTGTCTTTTATTAGAACTATAATGTTACGATGTACTAGAGCGCCATCTGTTATCAAATTATAAAACTATTTTAGAGGCGTATTATATATATATAGGCATATTTATATATATGAATATACTTGTATATATATATATATATACTAGCGGATGTGCCCGGCTTCGCCCGAGGTTTTACCCGAGTAAAGGTTTGTCGAACGAACATTTGTTAAAACAATTCTCTATAAACTCATTTAAAAAAAAAGATATATTTTGATAATTTGGAACTCGTAAATTTGAATCTCTCGATAAAGTGAACATTTTTTCCCGGTCCCTGTGTGCCGTGTCATCCTGAATTTTCTTTCCTGATTTTCAACATTCCAAAATCATCGTTTTATCTAGTGAACATTTTTTCCCGGTCCCTTGAACATTTGTTAAAACAATTCTCTATAAACTTATTTTAAAAAAAGATATATTTTGATATTTTGAAACTCGTAAATTTGAATCTCTCGATAAAGTGCTCATTTTTTCCCGGTCCCTTGAACATTTGTTAAAACAATTCTCTATAAACTTATTTAAAAAAAGATATATTTTGATATTTTGAAACTTGTAAATTTGAATCTCTCGATAAAGTGCTCATTTTTACCCGGTCCCTGCGTGCCGTGTCATCCTGAATTTTGTCTTTCCTAATTTTCTACATTACAAAATCATCGTTTTAGCTAGTGAACATTTTTCCCGGTCCCTTGAAAAATACTCGATAAGGTTGAATAAATTCATGGTCGTTTATGGAAGATGGACGAAGTTCCCGGAGGTCTATCATTTCTAAACTAAATGATGTAAAAATAATTATACATGAAATTTGAAATAAGTTTTAGAAAAGTTATCGTCTAGTCCACGGGAAAAGATGTAGCCAAAACAAATAGGTTTTTAACAGTGACACGTGAGCACCCGCCTCGAGACGCGCTCCTCTCTCCTAACATTACTCCCCCTCTTGAAAAAGCCTATCTCCGTCTCAATGGTGGCGCTACTTGCGAGTTAAAGCTACAAATCTGCAAATAACTCTAAGGATATTAAAGATATTCAAGATATTATTTTTCGTAAACCTTTCCGGAGATACACCTAATAATATCCCAAAATTTCACGGCGATTGGATGTATGGTTTTTGAATCCATAGAGGACACACACACAGACAGACAGACAGACAGACACACAGACATTCAATTTTATATATATATATATATATTAATTGAATAGCATATTTTGGATCAAAAATAAAATAAACATTTTATTTAATATAAATGCCAATATTTCAATAGGCTATACGCCTAACTTCGTCAGGGCTTTTCTTGTTTTTGAACTGCTTTGGTTCATCACGTGATGCCTTCACGCGACGATATATAAATATTTGCAACTCTGTGGGGATAAAATTTAAAATATATACACACAAAAAATATTAATAAGAATAGACTATATATATACATTTATAAAAATTAAAAAATAATATATGATTCTTAATAAGTATAATAAAATAATTTTGAATCGATTTGAACTGTAGATATAACGGAGGTATGTCAATTTTTCTATTAATACTGTTGGTATCTTTCATTGAGGTCCAACTTTCTAAAAAGAGTCTTGAATGTTTATTTTGAATGTTGTTATATATAATTTCTGTTTTTTCAAAATTTGGTATATGGTCCTGTTTGAGTGCGCGATCTACTAAAAGTGATAATGGGCTATGGTTTTTAAAAGCTGTTTTGTGTTGATTTACTCTTTTGCCCTCTTTCTTCTGCCCTCGCCAATATTTATATGAATCATATTGACAATATTATCATTTCAACCAAACATCTCAAAATAATAGCCTGGAAACGATATATTGATGACATCATTTGCATCAGTCAAAATAGCAACCTCGACAATATTCTAACCTTCCTCAACAGTTTAAAGCCATTTTTAACCTTTACATATGGAATAGAAAATAACAGCACTTTGGCATTCTTAGACATCAAGCTCACCAGAATAAACAGCAAAATAGAAACCATTATATATAGAAAACCAACGCATACAGGCAAATTTCTCAATTTTAATTCATTTGGCCCAATTAATCATAAAATATCCGTTATAAAAACACTATCAAAAAGAATTTCCACCCACTGCTCCTCAAATATTAAAAATAATAAAGCTGAACAGAACATATTTTACAATGAGATGAAAAATAATGAATATCCTTCGAATTTCATCAAGAAACATATATATAAGCCCACCAACAGTCCTACAAACAATAGTGAAGAACCGAATAAATACTGTGCACTGCCATACAATTATGGCATTGAAAGAATAACAAGAATACTTAAAAATTACAATATCAAAACCCGATACAAAACCACAGCAAATCTGAAAGAAATTCTACGCCATCCAAACACTAAACATAATAGCATTCATCAATTTAAATCAAACATAGTATATCGCATTCCATGCAAATCATGCCCTGAATCATACATACGAGAAACCGGTAAAACTCTTGAAGAAAGAGTAAATCAACACAAAACAGCTTTTAAAAACCATAGCCCATTATCACTTTTAGTAGATCACGCACTCAAACAGGACCATATACCAAATTTTGAAAAAACAGAAATTATATATAACAACATTCAAGATAAACATTCAAGACTCTTTTTAGAAAGTTGGACCTCAATGAAAGATACCAACAGTATTAATAGAAAAATTGACATACCTCCGTTATATCTACAGTTCAAATCGATTTAAAATTATTTTATTATACTTATTAGGAATCATATATTATTTTTTAATTTTTATAAATGTATATATATAGTCTATTCTTATTAATATTTTTTGTGTGTATATATTTTAAATTTTATCCCCACAGAGTTGCAAATATTTATATATCGTCGCGTGAAGGCATCACGTGATGAACCAAAGCAGTTCAAAAACAAGAAAAGCCCTGACGAAGTTAGGCGTATAGCCTATTGAAATATTGGCATTTATATTAAATAAAATGTTTATTTTATTTTTGATCCAAAATATGCTATTCAATTAATAATTTCATATGGATTGCTCAATATTTAAGATATATATATATATATATATAACAAAGGTATTTTCATCCAATTTGAAAATTATATTACTCATCAGGCAACGGTTCGAGACATCCTACTACATTTTACTTCAGCCTGTTTGCCTTCTACTGCCCTTGGGTGGGAGCGGATGAGGGCCTATCAGCGATAGCTAGGAATCCTTGCCACTTCCTAAACCTGGCTGGTACTTTATTTTGGTTTAGCAGAGCGTGGACTGTATCTAGATAAGTCAGGCCTTTTCAGCTGATTAATATCCTTGAATTTGAACCGTTCGATTCTTCATAAAACCTTCTGACTACATGAGCGATGTCAAACCTCTTCAACTAGGTGAATCTCCAAACGCTAAATAATTGGAGCAAAGACTCAAAGAAATAAACCGATTCGACGATTGACTACAAACAGACTGATTTTATTGGCCAGCTGGATTTTAAAACACAATCAAAATTTACATATTTAGCTAAAGTAACAAAATTTAAATAATCGGTGCGAACAGCCCTACCAATGGCCCAAGAAAACAAGGTACACCGACAGCCCAATACTGATCATATATCTTAAAGATTGAAAATATCAAAACCCCTATCACCCACAGCTATTCATATAAAATACTGAATAACAGAGAAAGATAGTAAAACATCATTCATTTTAACCATATTTCCATATATCAGTAGAAATATATGACATACATAGCATAACTATCGTCCCTGAATGGATTACCTCATATGTACATAGTTTCTCCATTTTACCCATATACCATGGGAAAAATCCCTATAGAACACTGGGTCTGAATTTTAGGCTTATCAGTGTAATTTTCCACTCACCCTATAGTATCGCTTGTATTTGGGATTTTAAGTTTGGTATAAAGAGGGTGGTCAATATTTACAGTTCATTTTGCGAGGTTTTGCTCTATTTTGTATATAGTCTTATAAATTATTTTTGTGTATGAAAAGGATAATTATAATCGAATGAATAAATAAAAAAGTAACAAATTTGATAATAATTTAGCACTGAGTATAATCAATATATTGTCTTCCATCTTTTTACAAATTTCTAGATTCACTTTTCATATCGGAAAATGAAATCAATATATAGGGTTTTAACTTTTAATTAGACAATTTTATTATATTCTATTATTTAAGACATTTTTCATTTTAATTTATACACAACGACTTTTCTATAAAAAGGCCATGTGTCTAAATTAAAATGAAAATTGTCTAAATTCAAATATATGAAAAATGTCTAAATATAAATTAAAATGAAAATTGTCTAAATTCAAATGAAAAATGTCTAAATTCAAATTGAAAATGTCTAAATAAAATGAAAGTGTCTAATTTAAAATGAAAAATGTCTAAATAAAAGTTAAAACCTATAGCTAAGGTATCATAGATAAATTATATTTACTGAAAAGGGTCGGTTGAGAGAAACATAATTTTCTTGGTGAGTCATTTTTAAATACTTTCTGCAATAATGGAGTTCTAAAAGGTGCAGCTGTTAAATTAATTGTTTAGACAACTTTCTTTACAAGTGAAAGTTTTGAGAATTTTTTGAAATTCTAATTGATTCAAAATATTTAGCAGCCATTCGAGCTTATTTAGAAATACATTAAATATATATTAATGAAGAATCTATTAATTGATAGAAATATACATATTTGCATGTAAAAAGACGCTTCGAGAAATTCACTTTATATGCAATACGTGGTAACATTTTACTTTCTCCACTTCTTATAAGAAATGACCATTATACACATTTACTTCTACTTAGAAGGAAGGATGGTTTAAACCATTGGTTTTCGACTGCTTGGACCCGAGTTCAATTGGGCACTTTTTTTAATTTGAAAAATGCTCCAATGGCCCCCGATTCTTGCAGAAGTCCAAACCCACCAGCGAGTGCAAGTAACCAAACGGGGCTCTGGCACATTTGTAAGTGCAAAGTCGAACTGCTTTTCACATGTGTAGACCTATGGTGCACTTACAGTGAAAGCAGCCGCCTACTTCTACCCACCATGATTATCATGGCCTGTACCACGTGTACTAGGGATAATCAAAAAAGAAAACACGTTTTCCCCTCCTTCATCAGCCGAAAAAATTGTAAAATCAAATATTTAATGAAGGAAAACAAACAAACCCAATTGAGAAATATCTGCTGTAATATCTATATTTTCATGAACTGTTTTGTTTAAAAATATAATTTCAAAAGTCAATTATATATATAAAAGGAAAACAATTCATTTCAAATTTATTTCTTAACAAAAGATTTTTTAAGCCAATTAAAAGGCAAAAATGAATTTGACAAATCCAATTAATAAAATGGTATTACATGACTATCGCACGCTGAATATTCAATTATACTGTTTATTCAATATTAAATAAATATCTAAATTAATAAATTCCCTGTGAATCTAATTTAAAATTTTCTAAAATCTATTTGAAGGATGCTCTTTTATTTATTAAGGAAGAATTCCTGTTAGGTGTGTATTGTTCATTTATTCATTAGACAACCTGCTTTAATATATTCATACAATAAATATTAATAATTTAATAATGCTTTGTGTAACATTGCTACTGAATTTAAAGATTACCTCACACACATATTTAATATTTATATTTCTTTCAGAGAAAATATTGGATATTTTATTTATAGAATTTTTTTTCACGTTTTCACAAAAGATTAAAAATATGTAAAATTATTGGAGATTTTACGTGTTTTGTTATTTTGTGTATAAATTTTACTACTATTGTTGACATATCATTGTTTAAGTTTTTGGAATCAAATATAAATATAGTCTATATTTTTATTTCATTCATTCGCTTAAATAACAATAAACAGTATTTGTCTATTTGGAAGTTTTATATTAAAGTAAAAATATTGGTACTTTTTCGTTAGCAGGGCGCAAGGGAAAAAACACGTTTTCCTTTTTTTTTCAATCTTAATTTTTGTTTCACAAAAACGTTTTTAAACTTAAGCTAATCTAAACTGTTTTGTTTGTGATTCATTAATATTTATTTATAGATAAAAACTTTTAATCACTATTAATTAATATTATTGTTTATAGTTGAAAGCGTTTTATTCCGTTGATTGTTTCGTTGTTCGCTTGGCTCGGAAACTTGCTCGTGTTGGGTTCACAATTGACGACACCCGGCTAACGGTAAAAAGTACTGAATCTCTCTCTATCTCTCAAATATTTAAGTTCAATAAAAAGCCGCTTTCAATTTTTAAACATCAAAGTATTGAAATGAACTTCGTTATTATTCTCTTTAATTTTACTTCCTAGAACATATTTTGTTTCCAATGGCTCCATGCTTCTCGATCTTGAGGGTTTTCTCTTTTTTTCCATAGTTTTTCTGTCAACTATATTCAATCCATCAATTTAATTCTTCTAATCTATTCCTATCATTCCATTTATTTCATCTTTCATTTTATTTACAATCGATCCATTATTCTTTCTTATTGCTATATGCTCCATCTAATTCCTCAGTCTAGTTCTGATGACCTTTAAGAGGCATCCCGCGGTAATGCTTATTACCGCGCATCCCCTTTATTTAAAAGAGAATAATAATAAAAGCTTATGTTTAAATATATATAATTAAAAGGTCAATATGGCTTGTAAATTGATATATGTATTACCTATGTCATAAAAAGGGTCAGCCATAAATTTGGAAGGTCTTATGAAAATATTGTGAATCATAAACCACCTTAAACTAATTAGGACACTATCTTTAAACCATGTTCTTCAAGTATGCGTCTAAATTTCACTAAATGTGGTGTCATGGCTATGTCCATGGCCTGATATTCTAACCTAAAAAGGATGATCAACAGATGGCGCAATGGGTTTACTTTGGATTTTATCAGAAAGGCTTGCTTTATTGCGAGATTAATTTTTAGTCTGCTAAAGAGTTCCCTGTTCGAAATATTCCACTAGTAATATATATTTCTGTGTGTTTTAGAGGTACATATTTCTACTTTGAAGAACAATCCTCAAACCTCAAGGGTACATAATTATGAAGGTAAGTTATTTTAGAATATATATGTGGCAATATAGTGGTAAATGTGGTGAGGAGAGAAATAATCACACGACGAGTTGTTAGAGCAATCATCCAGGCAGCCAGCCGAGAGAGAGCGAGCGAGACGTTATCAGCTGAACGACTGTTTTTCCCTGTGTACACAACCGGGGGATAACCAGGAAAGTCGCCAGGTGGTGACGGCCCCCCCCCCCCCCCCCCTCAGGAATGTGGTCAAAATGGTCGTGAGTTAGTTGTCTAAAGTGTCTTGCTTTAGCTGCTCATCTCTCTCTCGTTGGCTGTTGGTTTGTTTTATTAATCCTGGAAGAGCATATATTATGACATATGGCCCCCGTTGAAGAAGGCTGAACATGGTTTAAGTATATTTAAAGCTGGAGAAGCCAGGAATAGAGAAAATAATTTTACAGTTAAAATTAGTTAAGGTAATGGTGACATAGTTTTATGTAAATAAAATATCGTATAGTACACAAGTAAATATTATTTACAAGCAGTTTTACTACACCGGGGAGTTTGATATTTAAGGAAATCTTTGAAAATATCAAGGTTATAAAAGGCTATATACAACAAAATCTAATGTACTATAAGGGAAGTGATATGGAGGAGTGTGAACAACGAGAAGAAGAGTCACATACATATGGTGAAATTCTGAAGATCATTAAGACTGGGGAACTATACACTTTAAGATATTTTTCAGGCGGACATGGCAAGGGGAAACTTGTCATGGGCTTTCTATGCTATAAGTGTAGAGTACGAGAAATGAGATTGAGGTTGAGAATTGTGTGAGCTCAGGACTGAGGTAAATATAAAACTACATACCTTGTTAGAACCTCGGCGAACAGAGTGAGGGGAGACTTGCCCTGGGCCAATCTAACTTATCTATGTAGTTACTTGTGTAGCGAGTCCGAGGGGAAAAGTCCCGTGTGTAGGTGAGGAAGTCGAATGGACTTATATTTAATTTTCGAAGATAAAATAGTTCTAGATGCAAAGGTAGAATATAGGCGGACAGAGCGAGGGGAAACTTGCTTTGGGCCACGCTAACTTATCTATGCAGTTACTTGTGTAGCGAGTCCGAGGGGAAAAGTCCCGTGTGTAGGTGAGGAAGTCGAACGGACTTATATTTAATTTGCGGAAAGTATGCGCGCACAGTGCCAAAAATTGGGACGAGGACTACGTTGTCCGTTACAAGTGACAAGCTGCTCGGACACGAGGTGTTTGAACCGTCGTGGGAGCTTGTGCAAGGCGATGATTTCGCGGTGGGTTGAAAGTAAGACCCATGTCTGCGCGAAATGATGACGGACCGGACAGAATCAGCGACGCTGTTTAACGTACCTCCGTGGGAAATATCGGAGGTAGGCTATATCGTGCTGGTTTGGACAATGGACAAACATAGATTTGAAGACAGGGTCCGTGTGGCGAACGTGTGGCGCGAGAAGAAGAAGCGAACTGTGTCGCTCGATGCAGATTGTTCAAGTGCGAACAAAAAGGGGTTGATAAATATCTAGCAGTTAGTCAATCTGCACCCTGTGACGAACATACCATTGGCTAGATGGTGTGGGTCGGTGGATAGGCTAGAGATGAACTACGAAATAAATTATCATAAATGAAGGGCGAAGGTTAGGATTTTGAAATGACAATATAGAAGTTCGATAATTGATTAATCAATAATTCTCTATAAAGGTCCTGAGCTGGTATAAAGTTAACAAAGTTGTAAGAATGAGAGGGGCATTAAGGGGAAGATAGATAAGAGTCACCAAGGGTTGGTTGTAAGCAAGGCTCACGTGGTGGTTGGAATTCTTCGACGCCTGAATTACAGGGTGAATTTTGAATCGATTAGGGAAAGAAATTATTTTTCGTGAGCCGTGCTTACAAGTAGGAGAGGTCTATACAAAAGTTTAGGTGCTGGAGGCATATTTTTATAAATAATTTGATTATGAAAAATCTATTGTTAATAGTAAAAATCGTTATTAGGTAGAATTCCTTTTTTTAATGATTTTTTTTGTTAAAGAGTTACGTTAAAATGGAAATTATTTAATTATAATGACGATTGTTACATATCTACTGGTAAGGTAACTAATTAAATGGGTTTGACATAGCTAGATATAATATGGATAATAAGATCACTGTTAATAGGGGTGGAGAGGGAAATGGAAATATTAAATATTTTTACATATTCACACATATTGAGCTAATTATGGAAATATTGGGACAATCTACAAGGAATGACTTATTTAAAGAATGAATGGTAGGAGTTAAGACAATTACACTTACGAGTTATGTTGGTTTAGGGCGCAGGTAAGTTCATTGAGCTTTGGGAGAGTTCTGTCTGTGACACTGTGCGTACCAGTGTTGTACATCACAGTAGCGGTAGGGAGATGGCGGAGTCTTGTCCATGATGGCGGGAGGTGTCCTGCTCTGGCACGGCGATCGTTCTTGAGTAGATCTAGTGCTGGAAGAAGTGCGTGGCAGCTCCATCTCCGTCGTAGGTGAATACTTCTTCGGAATCACGGTTCAAAGGTTGGCGAGGAAGGGGTTGAGGGCTCGAAGAGGAGTGGTTACAGTTGAGTTAGGTTTGGTCGATCATCGTGGCTTGGCTTCTTGTTTCTTCATACTCCGGTATATGAGGGATTTGCTTCCCGGCCAGGTCTTATCCTGTCGACTTTTCTGTGATATGATCCTGTCGACTTTCAATGTGGCAATATAGTGGTAAATGTGGTGAGGAGAGAAATAATCACACGACGAGTTGTTAGAGCAATCATCCAGGCAGCCAGCCGAGAGAGAGCGAGCGAGACGTTATCAGCTGAACGACTGTTTTTCCCTGTGTACACAACCGGGGGATAACCAGGAAAGTCGCCAGGTGGTGACGGCCCCCCCCCCCCCTCAGGAATGTGGTCAAAATGGTCGTGAGTTAGTTGTCTAAAGTGTCTCGCTTTAGCTGCTCATCTCTCTCTCGTTGGCTGTTGGTTTGTTTTATTAATCCTGGAAGAGCATATATTATGACATATACACAGCACCACACATCCAAATATATATATATAAATATTCTGTATAAGTGTTGTGAGGGTATCTATATTAAGTTTTGAAAGGTTGTTATGTCAAAGGTGAGATATATATTTTTTTTACTCTCAGGTCTTTTACTTTTTAACTCTAGAGTGTGATAAAAATAGGCCAAAAAATTACAAACCTATGTTGAAAGATAGGTGTTAATATACGCGATACCTCATTCTAGATCATTTTTCATTATTTTTATATATTAATAATGTAAAAGTGAGAGAATTCTGAATATAATTTCTTAATTCAATTTTTCATAAGTTTTGCAAATATTTCTTAATATCGGTTTGATTAATTCTATTACCTATTATTTCGATAAAAATACCTTTATCATTAAAAATATTCACTCTATCATTTTTAATTTCTACTTACAAGATATTTGAGATCATCAACGAAAGTTGAATGGTCCGTAAAAAGTATTCAGTCAACACTTTCATTATTAAGTTCTATTTAGTATTTTATGTTTTGTTTAATTTATACTTATTCAAAAGATTTATAAGTATCAATGCAATAGACGTGATTCTCCTGTATATCAATTAAATAAGGTAAAAGGTTTGAGGAGAATTTTCATTATTGTTCATTTTTGTACTCCTGTAGAAGGGCGGTAATTCCCTAAAACTTGAGATTGCAATAAAAATTGGAAAGAAACTCATCTCCAGAAACCTGTTTCCTTATTTAAAATTATAATTGGTATAATTATAGATATGCTATTCTCTGTCATTAAATAAATAAATATAACAAATGAAAGCATTAAGACGCGTTTTTTTTTTTTCACAAATCAAATTTATACTGTCCTTATTGCGAAGAAAAAAAATTGGGATGGCTTGGTTCATCGGTGGCTTAATCACAGTGAGAACAGTAGAAGTTTGATTCATTTGTGAAAATAAATATTCGAATCTTAATGTTTTCATTGTTTATATATAAATGGCGCGTTAGTGCCTTGTATTCAATAAATATTTGCTAATATAAGATACGTCTTGATTTTTTAAATGCAAACAAACAAACATATATCCTAACTGGTATATCGATCTACAGAGGAACATTATGATACAATATATTAATACATATTTAAAATACTATATCACTTATATATCGACTGCCTGTTCCCAAGTTCACCACATTTCCACAAATGTAGAAAGCCGCTTGGTTATTCGAATTTACTTGTACGATTTGAATGGTGTTAGAATAGGAGCCCTTTGAAGGTACAAATGTTCTAAAAGAGAAATTCGATCAAAGCTCATGGTTGTAAAAAATCGACAATGTTTCCCATTATTCTCCAAAAATGTATAATTAGAATCTAAAGGAGATAATTAGAAAGTTCGATTCTCACTTTCATATAAAGATATATGATTCAAATGTTTCCTGTCAATATTTCTGATAGATATCCTGTATATCTGTATGTTGGAGATTATTGGTAGGATGTTATCGTTAAACGAATATTGGAAAATTTTACAACTTTCTTATTGATATTAATTATCTCGTCGTGAATTCTATTTTGGAATTTCTATATATACATATGGTAATTTAAACCATCAACCCCATATTGTATATAACTTATAACAAGATTTTCATGTTATATAATAGAAACACATATGTAAATGATTATACGCATGATTGACATGTGATTCGAGATAGAAGGAAGTCACAAAACAACATCTAAAGATAGATTGGAAACTGTCAGGACAGCGCCAGTGTATAATTTCGCCCGACGATCCACGCTCTTCGCATCTGTTGAAATGCAATACTCCCTCACTCGGAAAATATATAAAAGGCCCCTGTCTTAACCTATAAATACAGTCACTTGACAGTCACTTCATCTGCGTGAGCCTTCATCGGTTGTACCCCAGGTCCACCTCATCCACCATGTAGACCAGTAAGAACTCTTCTATCTCTCCATCTTTCGCTCCTAGCTCAACTTTTATCTGTTCACGGAACTTTCTTAGTGCAACTGTGTCTTCCTTTTTCTGTGTATGGACATTCCCAAGCTTTCCACTCTGCCTCGACCACGACTGCCTGTACTCTATACTCTTACAAGGTGCAGAGAGGTACTGGAAAACTCCCCATCCTGACTGTTCCTCTCGGTCAACACAGTATAGCGAGAGTTGACAGGGACTCACACCATAATTTAAGTCGACTGGATACCTTCAACACAGTTTTAGTCGACAAGATTCTACAAGAGTCGACTAAACCTCACCACATACATATATGTACTATTGTTGCAAATGTCGACGTATGGAAGGGCTGGCAGTCATGTACGTAAGGCGAGTGTTGATGATCTTCCCACACGCGGACAACAAGAAGCAGAGGAAGGGCTAGATGTTAGCACATAGAGGGATCGGGGACAGCCCACGGGACAGAGGTAGAAGCCATGACCCAAACTTGAATGCTTATAACCGAGACATGAAGAGAGAGAGTGTGTGTGAAAGACAGCAGCCGTCTGTCGATGGCCACCCTCCAGAACATCTGCTGACCCCCTGCCAAAACCTGTCTTGTTTTCAGGGGTCGTCTATAAAGAGTCCCTGGGGGCCCCACATGGGCTGGGCGTTGGCTTTCCCTCCCCTCTGTCCCTGCCACCAGCTGACCGCTCTCTCTTTGGATCTTTATTTTGACGTCAACATATTTAGTTTTACATACAAATAGGGGTTTACAGGTATTATTAATAAAGATATAGCATATATACAAATTATGAGGGTGGTAGCAAATAGAAACAGTGTTATATTATACAGTTTTAATATATACGATATGTATATATTATAAAACCTAAAATGCAAATATTTTATTTTTTAAAAACATGTATTTTATTTTCATCATTGACTATTCTTTTATTTTTGACCATAGATTTAGAACATAACACTTTGAATATTGTTGTAAATATGTATAGTTGACCTACCTATTTTCTTAATTCACGAATAAAGGATTCATTTTATAAATTCTATATTACTGTAAAAAATAATTTTATATGTTATTTGCTTCAAGTAATTCAAAATAAAAACTACTTGATGGATAAATAATCATCTTTCCTATTTTCACGACTGCACCTTCAATTCTCTATCTTTTTCAACAACAAAACAAAATATTCATAACATATATATAACAATATAGTCGAAAACATATATATCAGAGAATAATATTTAATAAATAAGGATCATCTCTCGAGTCAAATACTCGCAAAACTATAAGCCATTTATATAAATTATGAATGAAAAATATAATATATATGTTTATACATCAGTTCAAACGAATATTAAATACTCTTTTAATACATCTGTTAGAAAACCTTTGTTACAAACAATAAATATTATAGAAACAAATGTTTATATTACCTTCACAAGAGCAGCAAAATATATAAATATGCTTATAAGTATGCTAATATACAAAAAGGTTAATAATATATAGATATATCTGAATAAATAAAGCTTTTATCCGTGCTCTCTTATTTTAAAATAAAAACAAAGAGATATATTCTAGTGCGCACAAAAATTCACATAATAAAACTGCGGTGAAAACAAATTTATCTGAGCGTTTTAGAAATTCCCCCCAGTTATATCCTGTAATGTCATTAGGGCCGCCGTCAAGTATGATCTTGAATAATTTTGTAAACCCACGTAATTTTACATCCATGGCAATTTTCCCGTCTCTTGCATTATGCATTAAGACAAAACCAATGATTTCCCCTGCCTATTATCCTGAGACTTGTCGGTCTACTTTGATTGGAAAATCTGCTCGACTTTTACAGCTTGTGTGGTTTTTGGAAATTTGCCATTTTGCAAGAATTAGGTTCCTTTTTTTTTATTATCTTTCTTTAATAACATTAAATTCCTTCTTTTTTTAACTTTCAGCTTTTCTTATTTTAATAGATTTTAAAATAAGATCATAGAGAGTAGATAATATAAATCTCGTTAAAAATAATAATATTAATAATTTATTAATGAATTAAATCTGTAATTTTATGAAATCTTAATATAAGAAATAAATATCTCTATGCATCATAATTTCTATATTATGCGATATTAAACTAGAGGTGATATATACCCTAATAATTTAATTAGGGATGGTTCAATATATCTCTACCTATTTATCCTCAATTTATAATTGAAGGTAAATAGGGTGAGAGAATCTTTAATGGACATGTTTTAATTTTTGGGAATTAACTAATAATTTTCTGCAATCTTAATTAAATATTGAATTAAAAATATACTATAATATATGTAGGTATGTATATATATGTAGTATATTTCAAACTGTAATATAATGACACTGTATTTGTATATTTTACATATCTTCTAATTAGTTAGAGCCAATAATTTATAAGATCATACTCTTCTATTAAAATGTATACGGTTCCTATTTGCTACCACCCCTCATATTTTGTATATATGCTATATCTTTATTAATATATTCTGTATCATCCTTATTCGTATATAAACTCAAAATGAGGAGGTCAAAAACAAAAAAGCAAAAGAGTGGTCTAGGGACAGCTACGAGGCAAAGCCATGGATGGGGCCCCCCTTCCGCATTTTTTTTATAGGCGACTCCTCCCGGGATCGGGAGAACAGTATCAACGGAGAGTGTGATACAGTATATCCATTTACGCAGGCCGCTTCTGACTCTCTCTCTCTCTCCTTGTCTCGGTGTTAGGCATCCAGGTTTGTGTAATGTCTTCCACCTCTGTCCCGTGGGCCGTCTCCGACCCGCTCGGTGCTAACATCTAGTCCTGCCTCTGTTTCTTGTTGTCCACGTGCGGGAAAATATCCTCAACACTTCGCCTCAGGACTTGACTGCCGGTTTATTCATACTTCGGCGTACTCGGGGTTACAACATATATGTAGGAATTTTATTTATGTTCATATGTATATATAGTATTCGTTTTATTCGCTCACACATTGGTTTTCGGCAATCGGGTGTCCTCAATCATTGATCAACATTGTTTTCATTAATCATCAACGTGCAATATTTTGATAGCTCAGAATTTGCATATAAGACTGAGTTTAATTTCCGTAAGTCTATTGTTTTGTAGTTTTAATTATAAGTATATACTAAAAATAGATGAACCTATTTCAATTCCTTTAATTTATATCTGCTTCAATTCATTCTTTATTTATAAAACGAACTTATTTTAGAGTTGTAATCATGAATGAATTTTATAATATACTTAGGATTGTAGAAGAAAGAAAATTTATTAAATTTTATTTAGTATTAACTTAATAATAAATAATTGTTGTTGGGTTACAACATCTATTAGATGTAGAAAATTATTATATAAAATAATATATAGGTGAATAGAAGACTTCTGAGAGATAGAAAACTGGACGAATGACCAACATCAGGAAATGTCTGAACATTGAGCGCACAGATATTCATCCTATATGGAAAATAATAAAAATATATAGTCACAAATGTGCTAATATCAAAAGAACTTACTAATTTGTTAATATTCCTATTTTTCTGGTTGGGGGGAACTATATTTATATGAGAGTACATTAAAACCTAGATATAGTGAACCCAATAGAACTTTTAATTTAGTTGATTTTATCCCTCGTTTTATTGTAATACGGACAATAGAATGTAAATTTATTTCAATAAGAAACATTTTCACTGAAATAGTTTATATTTTAGATTCCGATAGAACGTTAATCTATATATCCTTATATCTATAAAAATGAAATCCAAAATCGATGTTTGTTATCGCGTTGCGCAAAATCTACAGAATAAATCTTTATGAAATTTCGCAGGTAGGTAGCTGAAGATTACGTTTAACATATAGGCTATTCAAAAAACTAAAAAAGTTAATGTGCTTTTTTTCAAAATAAAAACCAAAAAGCGGTAGTTCCAGCCTTTTACCGCTTGGCCGCAGCACTGGTCGCGACGATAAATGAATTTGATTGGTTAATAATTAATACGTGGTTTGTTTACGCGATGAATGTTAGTTTATTCACAAGATTAATGTTTTTAAAAGGTAAGATTATCCAATCGCCGTGAAACTTTAGGAAGTTATTCACTATACTACTAGGAAGATATCTGGTTTGAATTTGATTTGAAATAAATATTCTTTGCAATTTTATTTGCGATTTTTCTACTTTCACTCGCACTAGCGGCTTTGGTGAAATTATATTTATAAATTGTAACAATGCTTAAAATGTGTTCCAAGTATATTAAATTTAATTTGAGAATTTAGTAATATAATATTTCAACTGCGCTAAACACCCGAGGTACAAGAATGGAAGGTCTCTTGATCACAAGGCGAACTCCAGCGAATGTCCCCTGTACAAAACCCAGATGGAAATAGTAATACAAAGAACTCAATACCATTCAGATGAATGATAACAATATCAGATGTATACAATTTAATGCAAGGAAAAGTATGATGGCAACTAGTGAGTTAGGTGTGACAATCGCAGACGATCTTCCTGACATCATATTTCTACAAGAACCATACATGTGCAATGATACAGTGAAATTTGGCAAGAATTCACGAATAGTATATTCTAGCACAGATAGGCAAATTTATACTGCTACTATTATTTTGAACCGCAACATAATATATGAGAAAATTAACAGGTTTACAAATTCCTTCTGTACAGCGATCTCTCTCTATTTCAACGGGAAAAGAATAGTTATTGCCAATATCTATATACACCCAAACTCAATGGCTGCATTTCATATCCAATTCATCTCAGAAATACTTGAGGCCTTTGGTCAACTCCCAATTATCCTTTGTGGAGATCTCAATTCAAGACATCCACTCTGGTTCGATTCAACGACAAATAAAAACGGATACATTCTAAAGTCTATTATCGAGGAGCAGAATCTATTTGTTCATAATCTTAAAATCCCAACTTGCAGAAATGCTAGCATAATCGACTTGACAATTTCTAATAAACATTCCATTGGTCTTATACATAACTGGAGAACCTCAGCACTTTCTGTTACCTCAGACCATTTGGCAATACTTTTTGATATCTTCAATATGATAAACTTGGCAAACAATAATAGACAGACATCGACATGGAAATTCAGAGAAAAATCGGCGAATTGGACCAAATTTGCTGAGAGTATTTCGCCTTCGGATTTACTGGATTTAAATTCAGCTTCTAAGCACATTGTCAATTGTGAAGATTTTGATAATGTGGTAAACAAATTGACAAATTTAGTAATTGAAGCTGCATACTCTTCTCTCGACGTCAAGCATCACACCTCTATAAACACGACTACTTCCAAAAATTGGTGGAATAAAGAGCTTCAACAATTAAAAGAACATTTACATTATCTCAGGAATTTGTATTATAGAGGGGGTAACCTGAATCCGAGTATTTACAGAGCGGCAAGAAATAAATACTTAAGAGCCATCAATAGAGCAAAAAAGACGTCGTGGAAAATATTTATTGAAGAAAATGAGTCTACGAATGCTTTCGGGAATGCATACAGGATTTTTAAACGGTTAAGATCGGCCGATATTCAAGTGGGCATACCATTACTGAATAAAACTGCAGAATGCATGAGAGAGCAAAAGATGAAGGAAATGCTAACAGCATTTTTTCCTGATGATGATGTGCGGTTGGACAATGAAGAACACACTTTAATTAGAAATCACATCCCAAGTTTTACCAACAGGGAAATCATTTTTATTACTGAAAAGGAAATAAAGGATTTGTGCTCGAATCTTAATATCAGAAAGGCTCCTGGTCCAGATAACGTGAGTAATTATATGATTAAGCACTCATTATTATCAATCCTACCCAGTTTAGTCAAACTCTTTAATGAGTGTCTGGTGCTGGGTTACTATCCTGAAAGCTGGAAACATTCGGTATTAAAAATTATTACGAAACCGCAAAAAGCTGACTACGAAGCAATTAATAGCTATCGCCCAATTTCACTAACATCAAATTTCTCAAAAATATTTGAAACGATCATTAAAAATAAAATACTCAATTATTATAATCATAATAACTTACTGAGCCATAGACAACATGGATTTACGAAAAGAAAATCTACAATAACGGCATTGGACAAAATAACCGAGACCATACTGAAACACAAACAAAACGAATTGGTTGCATTGATTGCCATTGATATAAGTGGTGCATTTGATAATGCGTGGTGGCCTGCCTTAATAAAAAGAATGGACGAAGACCACGTCCCAGCAGTTCTTATAAAAATTATCCAATCATTTTTAAATCGGAGAAGAAAAACAAGTCTCACCTTCTCGAATACAACAATTTCGAAATATTTATCAAAGGGATGTCCTCAAGGCGGACCATTATCACCTTTATTGTGGAATATAGTCCTGAATGATTTGTTGATCAACTTCGCATCCCCAAATTCTGAAATAATCTGTTATGCGGATGATGTTTCAATTGTTTGCTGGCACAAGACCATAGAAGGGTTAAAAAATGAAACAGAAAGAACTTTAAATTATGTAATACAATGGTGTACAAGAAATAAGCTAAAGCTAAGCCCGGAGAAAACCGGCTTAATACATATGCACGGCAAACAAAATATTCCAATGGGAACTCCAAATTTCATAATAAAACCAGTGGAAGAGGTAAAAATTTTGGGTATAAAATTTTCTAATCACAGAATTAAGTCAAAAATTAACTTCACACCCCACATTAATGATATTCTTTGTAAAATCAACCTTATGAAAAATCTTTTGTTTTCGCTCTGTGGGAAGATGTGGGGATTGGATGCTAAAAAAAGATTAATTTTATATAAAACTCTTTTCAGGCCAATACTAACCTATGGATCTGAAATATGGTATAAATTTATTAATAAAAGAAGTAAGCAAAGATTAAACTCTCAGCAATATCAGATTCTTCTTTGGGTAGTGAGAGCCTATAAAACGACCTCGTCAAATTGTATTCATAGTTTGGCAAAAATACCTATTCTCACAGATCAAATAGAATCGTTGATAATAAAATACGATTTGGCCAATTTATCAAAAGAAGAAATTAATGTATTCAGACCGCATGCCCATTTGGAATTCCTTTTTATTTTCGTCCGAATTTTTATAACTCACAGTTCGTCACGGGTCATGGTAATTTTGGAGAATTTCTGTCGAAAATCGGGGCAACGGATGATCCTAGCTGTTTCTGTGGAAAAGAAAACCAAGACTCAATGCATTTAATGTTGGAATGTCCGATATTCCACAGCTACAGAAGTAATCATTTTTATCCCATCGAAGAGGTTTGCGAATTTGTATATAACAAAGACACTTATGTAAAATTCAATAATTTTTGTAAGTTCATTTTGGATTTTCTCTTCTGTTTAGGAAAACCATAGTTTCAGTTTTAATTGTGTTTTTAACCGGTTATTGTGTTGTATATACTGAATTGTATATAGGTTGCTAAAATAATTTATTTTGGATTTTCTCTTCTGTTTGAGGAAACCATCCTTTCAGTTTTAATTGTGTTTTTAGTCGGTTATTGAGTTGTATATAGGTTGATAAAATAATCCATTTTGGATTTTCTCTTCTGTTTTAGAGTGCCATCGTTTTAGTTTTAATTATGTTTTTAGTCCGGTTATTAAATTGTATAAAATGAATTGTATATAATCTACTAAAATGTATTTAGGCGCAAGTATCCCGAGCTGGGATATCGCGTCCGATATGTCAAATAAAATAAAAAAAATGACGTAAAAAATACTTGGCATTTCAATATTAATATATATTTGAAGAAAAATTTGTAACGTTTTTGTGTTAAATGTTAAAATGTAATGTTAAAATATATTTTTACATTGTTAATTTAATTTGCTGGTGTTTTATAAAAATGATGATTCAACTTTAATTGTTGTTGTGAAAATATCTTTATTTACGGAGCTGCTAACCATAATAAATGATTTTGAGCCACTAATTGTTGTTGTTTATTATCGTTTGTTTATATAAAAAAATACATTGTATGTGATGATGATAACAAAAATGAAATTTTAAATTAATATATATAATTCATTGAGAAAAAAAGAAATAATTAATTATCAAATTCACAAAAGTCACAATATCTTATTTAAAATATAATAAATGTTTTCAAAAAATTATGTGTTTCAAAAATATATTTAAACGCATATAACAATATTTATATTTATATACGTTATAAATCAATATATAGGTGGATTGGATGTTTTCTGGAATCGTTTTAACAAATGTTCGTTAGGCAAACTTTTACTCGGATAAAAACTGTGCGAAGCCGGGTACATTCGCTAAATACAGTTATTTACAAATCTTCGTTTGTGGCAAAAAACTATTCCTTCAACTTCAAATTATCGAGTGGGCCAATTAATAATGATTTTTTTCAACTTATCGAGTATTTTCAGGGACTGGGAAAAAATTATCGAGAGTGTAGACAACTATAGATTCAGTAGGAATTGGATGTTTGCTAGAATCGTTTTAACAAGTGTTTGTTAAGCAAACTTTTACTCGGGTAAAATTCGGGCGAAGCCGGGAACATATATATATATATTTTAAAAATAAGGCTTATTTTGGATTTAAATAATATTATTTATTTACCGATATTTCGATGGATCAATCTTCCATCTTCTTCGAGGTGTTTTGCAGTGAAGCACGCAGCAGGTCGCGCGCCCCAGGTGAGCCACTGGACGTCTTCTAAGCTTATTGGGCGATAAACCATCTAATATATACATTCTAAACAGAGTAAATATAATCAAAATAAAAAAGTGATATATGTAAATGACTATTGAAAATTAAGAGATATCGAATTAATTAATGAATAAGTGATATATGTAAATGACTAATGAAAATTAAGAAATATCGAATTAATTAAACAAATAAAATATCATAAAAATTGAAGTAACTGTGAAATAAATATACAAATAATAGTAATAGATATCCGATTAAAAATGGAATAAAATAACCATGTAAATAGCATGATCATCTAAGAGGTTCTAAATTGAGTATATACATCTGGCAAGTCAATCTTTCTATTGATACTATTTTTATTTTCTAATGAGCTCCAGCTTTCTAAAAATAAACGGCAATGCTTTTCTTTGATGTTTTGATGTATTATAGATGTGTGATCGAAGTCTGGAGTGTGACTATTGTTGAATGCATGATCTACCAGTAGAGATGTCGGGTTATGGTGTTTTAGTGCGGATTTGTGTTGGTTAATTCTTTCAGATAAAGGTTTGCTGGTTTCTCCTATGTATATTGCCTGGCAGGATTTGCATGGTATTTTATAAACCACATTCGCTCTATCTTCTGGCTTGTAGATTTGTTTTGTATCAGGGTGACGGAAGATGCTTCTTAAATTCTGGTTGGGTTGATATCTGGTTGTAATATTGTGTTTTTTTAAACTTCTGGCTATTCTTTCACAGCCATAGCTGTAAGGTAGGGAGCAAAACATGTTCGGGGTTGAGATCTGTCTATTGTTCGTGGATGGAATTTTTGGTGCATATAATTGCTTTTTGATGAATTCTTTAGGATAATTATTGCTTTGAAGTTCTTGAAATAATCTAGCTCTTTCAATTTTTTCATCAGTTTTATCTGTAAAATGTGTAGTCAACCTCTTGGACAGTGTTTTGACCACTTTATCGAAAACCAACCCACACAGGAAGTTACCTGAACTTCAATTCTTTTGGTCCTATCTGTCATAAGGTTGCGGTGGTCAAAAAACTGTCCAAGAGGTTGACTACACATTTTACAGATAAAACTGATGAAAAAATTGAAAGAGCTAGATTATTTCAAGAACTTCAAAGCAATAATTATCCTAAAGAATTCATCAAAAAGCAATTATATGCACCAAAAATTCCATCCACGAACAATAGACAGATCTCAACCCCGAACATGTTTTGCTCCCTACCTTACAGCTATGGCTGTGAAAGAATAGCCAGAAGTTTAAAAAAACACAATATTACAACCAGATATCAACCCAACCAGAATTTAAGAAGCATCTTCCGTCACCCTGATACAAAACAAATCTACAAGCCAGAAGATAGAGCGAATGTGGTTTATAAAATACCATGCAAATCCTGCCAGGCAATATACATAGGAGAAACCAGCAAACCTTTATCTGAAAGAATTAACCAACACAAATCCGCACTAAAACACCATAACCCGACATCTCTACTGGTAGATCATGCATTCAACAATAGTCACACTCCAGACTTCGATCACACATCTATAATACATCAAAACATCAAAGAAAAGCATTGCCGTTTATTTTTAGAAAGCTGGAGCTCATTAGAAAATAAAAATAGTATCAATAGAAAGATTGACTTGCCAGATGTATATACTCAATTTAGAACCTCTTAGATGATCATGCTATTTACATGGTTATTTTATTCCATTTTTAATCGGATATCTATTACTATTATTTGTATATTTATTTCACAGTTACTTCAATTTTTATGATATTTTATTTGTTTAATTAATTCGATATTTCTTAATTTTCAATAGTCATTTACATATATCACTTTTTTATTTTGATTATATTTACTCTGTTTAGAATGTATATATTAGATGGTTTATCGCCCAATAAGCTTAGAAGACGTCCAGTGGCTCACCTGGGGCGCGCGACCTGCTGCGTGCTTCACTGCAAAACACCTCGAAGAAGATGGAAGATTGATCCATCGAAATATCGGTAAATAAATAATCTTATTTAAATCCAAAATAAGCCTTATTTTTAAAATATAAACATATTATGGATTGCTCTATATTCAGAATATATATATATATATATATATGTTTGTCGGCTATGCACGCCCTCAATATGTAACTAATATCGCTGAAATTTGAAAAGGACAGAGAGTTAAATCTGGAAGAGGTTTTTTTGTCGCACTTTAACCAAGAAAAATTATATTTACCCAAGTACTGAGCAACAATATTTTTTTAGTCAGAAATGATGATGACAATATTGCCGTATCATGCTTGATTGCATCAAAAAATTATTTTGGGGAATATTCACTAGAGCAGACCACGGGCGAAGCCAGATAATGATTGATAGTATGCAGAAACAAAATTCTACCAGCGAAACATTCACTCGAGCAGAAGACACACGAAGCCAGGTCATCTCTATATATAAGATAACGTTTCTCGGCTCTGCCTGTATCCTGTGTGTTCCCGAATATTATTATCAATAATATTCGTTAGGCAAACTTTCACTCGGATAAAACCCGGGCGAAGCCGGGTACACATCCGCTATATATATATAAATGAATGTATGTGTGTGTGTGTGTCTGTCCTTTATGCCTGACCAAACCACTCATTGGAACGCAATAAAACTTCGGGAAGTTATTTAGTATAGTACTGGGAAGATTTCTAAAAATTAATTTCTTGAATTTCTTGAATATCCTTAGAGTTATTTGCAGATTTGTAGATTTAACTCGCAAGCAGCGCCACCATTGCGACGATGATAACAAGTTTTTATCTATAAGTTTTGTTATCACTAAGTTTATTATCTTAAAGATTATTTATCAAAAGTAAGATTTTCTACATATTAATTGCGCACAAGTCAAAGTTAGTTATCGAGTATTTTTCAAGGGACCGGGAATAAATTTTCACTAGATAAAATGATGATTTTGTAATGTAGAAAATTAGGAAAGACAAAATTCAGGATGACAAGGCAATTTATTTGAGACAAGAATAATGATACAATTCCAAGGCAAGATCGATCGAATATTTTTCAAGGGACCGGGAAAAAATGTTCACTTTATCGAGAGATTCAAATTTACGAGTTTCAAATTATCAAAATATATCTTTTTTTTTATAAGTTTATAGAGAATTATTTTAACAAATGTTCGTTAGACAAACCTTTATTCGGGTAAAACCCGGGCGGAGCCGGGTACATCCGCTAGTATATTATATATATAACATAGAGTTGTGGGAGGATACTACATATTTTTATTGATTGCTTATATTTATTTCATATTTTTATATATGAGCGAATAGTAAAAATATCAATAATATTTCAAAACCCAAAAGTACAAATACAAATTAATAGACTACGAAAGATGCGATGCGTTACCCTTTGTTTCCGGATTGGCTACTATTCTATCAATGGATTTTTCAATGGATTTATAACTAGATTCTGTGGACATTATGGACATGGGATATAATTACACCATTTCGCCACCAAAAGGCCTTGTAAGAAATATGATAATTCATGAAAACCGATGAATATCTTTCAAAATGCAGATGTCACATGATTATAATGGCATCGATTTATAATTAATATGATTTAAGCTAGAAAATATTAGGTACCAAAGCTGAATATATATAGACATTTTGTAAGATATCCTAGTATATCTTGCATTTAAAAAAAGGCACCTTGAAGAAAATATATTACCCAGCTTAGAGCGTCTTCTGATGCGAAACTTAGAGCATCATAAATCATTGGACGCTATTAAAATCTTGATTTAATTAAAGAATGTTGAAAATACTGGAATAACCATTTTTTCTGAAGTTCATATTTCCTTGGTAAAAAGTGCTGACCCAGTTATAGGCGATAATGATGAAGATATTGTCAATATTTTCTCTATAAGGTTGACTTTCCAACAAGGGGTGGCTCGTTTTAATTGAATTTTTAATATCTAATGAATCTCTCTCTCTTCTCCCTGAATATTAAATCGCCACGTTTGAAGGTTTAATAATTAATGCCTCCATTTCATTAGATATCACGTTATATATTGTTAGGGAATTTTAAAATTATTAGAAGATTCTAACACTTGTTTGTTAAAATAGGATTACCCTTATTTTATATTGAAATGAAAATTGTACGCATGTTTTCCGCATTTCTCCATTAAAGCTACTGATTCAATAAGTAAGATATTTTGCATGTAGTTGAAGTAAACATCGCTAAAACGAACTTAGAATATAATGAAATTTCACTTATAATAAAATTTAAAAATTAGATAAGGAAATTTTAAAGACAATAATCGTTTGCCAAGTATTAACCCGGGCAAAGTTCAGGTAAGGGTTCACCCCGCATGAAGCAAGCACTACGAGCTTTTCCTAAGTGAGTACAGTAAGAAGTTTTATTTTATCAAAAGGAAAGGTCATGGTGATTGGCTTTATTTCTTGTAATATATATGAAGCTCTTATGTTTAGAATCTATATTAATCTCTCATCACTATAAAATTAATTATATAAATATATAAATACTATCAAAATATAAAGAATATAACCAATTTATTGCTCTTTACTCATTTTATAATGAAATATTTAGAACTCTAATTTACCTCTATTTAATTTCAATTGAATTTAACTGATAAAATAGCGAACAAAATGCAAATAAACATTCTATTCACTATAGCAACAGTTAAATATGTTACTATTTTATATTAGAATTTGATCATTTTAAACCCGATAGAAGAGATGTTTTCTATATGTTTGGTTCGTTTTATCGAGGTTTTACTGTGCGTATAGGTTTGACACGTGAAAATAAAATTTTGATTTTGATTGGTTTTGATTCCTAAGTATTTTAATACTAAATAAAATGAAAAATCTTATTGAAAACTTTCGCCATTCAATCTGCCGATATATATTGTGACAGATTCGGCTCCTTTTGTATCTCTGCTTTCAGTAGGTTTTGAAATAAAGCCGCCTTTGTACAAATGAAGGCTATAGAAATGAAATCGTGGTGTCCGAGATATATAGGGAGATAATCTCATATTAAACGATTGGATTCTATGCTTTCATTGTCATGAAAATCGAGAAAAAAATATTGTTTTAATGATTTTATTTATGAAGGGATATTGTGTCAATTGTACACATAAAGTTATGCTTTCGTTATTTTAATATGTAATATTTTCCCCAAATAGATTAATTAATTTATACTTATATACCGATGTAAAGAATGGTAATTTGATAGATAAACGATAAGTAATGTATATCTATGAATCGGGAATATTATTCGATAGTTGTAGTGTTATTGTCAGAGCAATACCAACAATGAAATAATAATATAACAATGCATTTGTTCAAAATGACGATATATAAATTCTGAAAATTATTTATCGTTAGAGATTCTTATCAACAATTTGATTGATTAATATTTTATAATTATAATTTAAAGCAATATAGAAGAATCAAAAATTGTTTGAAATACAATTGATAGTACACCAATAATAAAGGAAAAATGTTTTATCTAAGTTAATTCTTCATATCAATGAATCAAGCATCCAGTAACAAATATATCGTTAGAGCAATAACTACAATGAGTAAATAATTCAACAATGTTTTAAATACGAGTCCCAAAAAAGTCTATATATAAACTATTACTAGAAAATATTTCGACATATTAGGCATTTATGATCATTTTTTATCAAAAATAAAATAAATGATTATTCCACAATGAATTTATTATTTGAAACAATCTTGTGTACAGTCAACAATAGTTTATATTATTTTATTATAATAGTGTAAACATAGGACTAAGGTTCCAACATAATGTCAATTATAAAGATAATGAGTTCAACGATAATCTGCCGTTTGAGTAATAAATAAATGTAGAATAATTAATAAGCCATTTCAATGTTTTATATAAAAAATATCAACAATCTATTATATTTTAATATAAACCCTTTCACATTATGTTTTCAGATGGTGTTTCAATAAAATTTAACCAATAACATTGTCTTAGATGTTATACCAAACAATATATAAACATATTAAATATTTTCAGAGTAGCGCTATCAACAAGGAATTAACAGAAGTATTGTTTCAGGTCACGAGTCAATAAAATGTAAACAATGTCATTGCCTTAGATGTTAAATCAACAATTCATAAACATGTTAAATATTGTCAGAGTAGCACTATCAACATGTAATTAACAGGGGTATTGTTTCAGATGGCGGGTCAATAAAATTTAAACAAAGGCTTTGTCTTAGATGTTAAATCAACAATTTATAAACATGTTAAATATTGTCAGAGTAGCACTATCAACATGGAATTAACAGGATTATTGTTTCAGATGGCGGGTCAATAAAATTTAAACAATGTCATTGTCTTAGATGTTGAATAAACAATTTAAAAACATTATATTATTGTCAGAGTAGCGCTAATAACATGGAATTAACAGGATTATTGTTTCATATGACGAGTTAATAAAATTTAAACAATGTCATTGTCTTAGATGTTGCATCAACAATTTATAAACATGCTATTAGTGTCAGAGTAGCGCTAATTACATGGAATTAATAGGCAATACGCCTGTTTCAGATGACGATTCGATGGAATTTAAACAATGCCATTTTCCTAGATGATACATCAACAATTTATTAACTTGTTATTATTGTCAGAGTAGCGCTAATAACATGGAATTAACAGGCGTATTGTTTCAGATGACGATTCGATTGAATTTAAACAATGCCATTGTCCTAGATGATACATCAAAAATATATAAACATGCTATTATTGTCAGAGTAGCGCTAATAACATGGGAATTGACCTGCGTATTGTTTTAAATGACGATTCGATAGAATTTAAACAATGTCATTGTCCTAGATGTTACAACAACAATTTATAAACATGCTATTATTGTCAGAATAGCGCTAATAACATGGAATTAACAGGCGTATTGTGTCAGATGACGATTCGATAGAATTTAAACAATGCCATTGTCCTAGATTTTACATAAACAATTTATAAATATTTCAAGAGGAGGAATCGCTAGATATCATTTCGAAGAAGGAATCAAAAATAACGGCGTCGAGATAATTTATGCGATATATTCCTGGCAAGCATTCAGACTATGACGTATACTACGTATATATATATATATATATACTGTATTCAAGTAATAGCCTGTTGAAGGACGTCATAGTCCGAAAGCTCGCCAGGATTATATCGCATGAATAAAAAAAAAAAACCTGCGCCGTTAGCTTTGATTCCTTCTTAGAAAATTATAAATATGCCATCATTGTCATGGTAGAGCGCTATCAACATTGAATTAACGAGATTATTGTTCCAGATGAGGAGTCCACAATCCAGCAACATGCTATCGTACAGGGAAGCACTGATAGGCGAGAAGGTAAGAACAACTATTCCATCGTCTACTTCATTTATCTACTATTTAGTTCCAACTCTAGATATGGTTATTAGGTAAATTAGAGATGTATATGTTGTGACTGTAGGATAATATTAACTCAAAGTTGGATATGAAATAACAGTGCATCTATTTCCAAGACATATATTTTTTATCAAAAACAAAAAAGGTATATTCTGACCAGGCTCAAATGAGCATTTCTAGATGGCAGACCACCATCTAATGTAACAAAAATAAACTAAACGTTTATTTAACTTGTTCCGTGATATTTGGCAAACTCAGATTCTTAATGAAAGGTCAACCACGAACGAGTTTTTTTAAGGCTGTTGGCCCTCGTCAGCATGGTACAGACTGTACCTTTAACGACCAAAATTTGGTCCCAGACGTTACCTGATAAATCAAGAAATGGGTATTCAAGGCCGAATTTGAGTAAATACGTTTTTCAAACGAAAAAACAATAAAAACAACAAAATATATAAAATATTATTTTTTTATTTCTTGCTGTTTTTTCGCATACTTCATATATGTCGTAATTTATTATATATTTTTCAAATAATTAATAAATAAAAGAGATCGGGGCGACTTTGAGAAGAATACATATAGGAAACTGGATTCGCTGCCTTACTCGCGGTATGCGGGCGCGCGCTCAGCATTCTAAAATAGCTACTTATGGGGCTTGAGCCATTTTATTTTCTATAAAGTGATCCGATTCTTTTTTATTTTCAATCATTTGACTCGTTTCTTCATTTCTCTTCCACTCTATTGTCACACACTAGTGATACCACGAATACAGGCCATACTTTCAATCTAGAAAAGCCACCTGCCACTCAAAGTCAGAAAGATTAAATCTTCGAATCCCTCATATCGAAAAATAAGAACTGTATCAACAGAAGAATTGACATCCCTGAGCAATTCTGTCATATTTCAAATCATTATTAAATTACCACATCATTTAGTAAATCTCCCCCCCCCCCCCCTCCTCCCCGCCCTCTTCATAGAAACTTATTGCGTAAGGATTTTGATATTTTTGTAAAGTATATCTCACTTTACCTATATCTGACTACACACACACACATATATATATATATATATATATATATATGTTATATTGAAATATTTTGTTTAAAAATGTTATATGTTAAAATGTTATTTTATTTAAAGTTATAATTTCATAGATATAAATACTCTGTTTTAATCGACCGCCAGAGGTCACGCCTTCTCTATAAATAATCATTGTTGTTGTTCTTCCCCGCAAAGTAGACTTATCTCATTATTCCCTTAGTATACCAGTTGGCATAGAATTTTAGGGGGCAAAAAATAATATGCCACCGATTGTAATTAAATCGACGATCGGACCAACCGGCGAGAAACTATGCATAATCGAAGCCTCCTTAATAACGAAGATCCTAGACAAATGTGGAATCGAGTATAAACTTGAGGAAACGGTTCAATCAAAGAAGAGAATTCGCGGCTCCCAATCGGATGACTCAAGATCGCCAACTAGGAGCGAGCGTAATCTGAAGACGCCTAGAATGGACATCGACGAACAAAGTCCCGCCACTGGAGTTTCTCAACAAATGAACGCAGCTCACCCACCGCAAGACGATGAAGAAAATAGCGACAACGATGGCCCATGGACCACAGTCACTAACGTGAAAAAACCGAGAATTCCTCCTGTTATTGCAGAAAATGTAGCAGATTGGAAGCTTCTTTGCCAAGAGCTAAAAGACTTGTGCATGGAACCATTCCAAGTCACGATTTCTGGCAAAAAGCACATAATTAAATCGAAAAACATCGGCGACTTCAAAAAAATCAGGGAGTATGTACAGAAAAATAATGGAGGATATTCTTACAGACTACAGGAGGAAAAACCACTGAAAGTGGTATTGAAGGGGGTATCAACAGCCTTCAAAGAAGAAGACGTCGTAATTGAACTGATCTCAATGGGCTTCACTGAGGTCATTGTCAAAAGACTCCATAGACAATCGACCAAAATACCGATGAATATAGTCCTAGTAGAGCTACCGAAAAATGAACAAAATAAACGAATCTATGGAATAACCGAAATACTTTACCAAAAAATAGTCGTGGAATCATTCAGGACTACAAAACGAGTGACCCAATGCTTTAACTGCCAGGGTTTTGGGCATGGCCAGCTAAACTGCTTTTTGAAGCCCAAATGCGTCAAGTGTGCTGAAGAACACCATTCGAAGGATTGTCCAAGAAAGTCGAAACAGCTCCCACCAAAGTGCGCTAACTGCGGAGAGGCGCACACAGCCAATTACCGCGGATGCCCAAATTTTCCGAAGCCACAACAACAGCAGCTAAAGCCTCCCAGACAAAACTCCCCTAACACCATACCTCAAGCAAGCTCCACTAAAACAGAAGAAGCAATTGTTGAAAAACAAAAGGCAAGTTACGCTGAAACTGCAAAAAAGAAAACTACTCATTCTGACACCAGGGAACTGTGCGAAAAGTTATTAGAAATTATCAAAACTTTCTTACAATGAAAGGCAAATTACCTTTAAAAATCGTTTTCTGGAATTGCAACGGAATCAAACTCAAAAAAGAATAATTCCTACAGTTGGTGACCTCAGCCACCGAATCCGACGACCTGGACCCAATGGCTAGCTGACAGCCAAACACCCAACAACTGCCCTCCTGTAAGGTTCGGGGGGCCACTCCAGCATTACAACTCGCCATGTGTAAATAATCTGGACAAGGTGACTCGTGAGCTGTGCTCGAATGTAACACCTGTAAATTGAGATGAAATAAATAAATAAATCTTCCCCGCTGGTCGGCTCAAACATGTTGTAATTATGTAAATATTCTTTTGTTTTTCCTATTTTTTATTCTTACGCCTCAAGCCAGGCTGTACTTGTACAAAATTATGTTTTTAATATGAATTCATTTCTCAGCTCAATAAAGCAATATCTGATCAAGACAATTTATTATTATTCTTTCAAGAAATTTAGCCACGACTGCACCACCATTACAATAATCCTCAACATGATCAAATATCAAGCAGAAACTCACTCAACTTTTTTTTATATAAATATAATATATATATATATATATATATATATTAAAAATAAAGAAGGCATCTCCTGACCACGAGCACATGTAATATATATGTATATATTAAAAATATGCATATATTGGATTTATAATGAATTTATTGTTCCAATATTTCGTGGGGCAACTCGCCTCTCTTTATCGAGGATGTTTGTGTTTTTCACTAAAACATGCGCGCACGCGTACACCACACTCGTTCTACAAGGCCAATGAAAGAATTGTATCTTTGATTTAAACATTACATTTACTATATATAGAGCTAACAATTTTATATAATATTACAGATAAATACCATTATTATTATTTTTTCTACACATTGTGCTTGAAATAGAGATTTATATACAACAGTGTAACCGTAAATAATTGTGTGCATACATATTAATTCTAAATTAATATATATATATAGATACAGTTTTTTTTTTTCAAAATGAGAAACCAAATATATTGATGAATATATACCAGGAACCTATATATTTATGGCCATTATTCTATTCTAATATTTCAAAATATAAATTTTGCTGAATATATTCTCAACAAAAATATCATTTATAAGTATCTTTTCATATCGCATTTAATATACACATAAATATTTATTGATAAATCTATTCCTTGTCATTTATCAAATAATATTTATTGATGTCGAAATTTGATATTTATATATGACCCGCTTAAAAATACGAACTATTTTCACATATATAATATCAGTCAATATTCAGCTTAAAAGCAATTTTCTTTTCTAATTGGGATGCTTCTTGGTACTTCATGGACTGATGGTAAAATAAAGTATGCCCATTAATGTTTGATGTGTTTCTCTACTTATAGAGTTGAAATAATATTCTAACTTTCAATACCTTGAGTTATTTTAAATATACGATATCTCAATTTAAACTCAAGAGCCGACTCTCTAACAATACGAAATATTCAACAAAAATCCAGCGTTAAGTTTTTTTAAATCATTTTCTAGTTTAAGACCAGAATTCCCCTCAATGGGAGGACTAGAAGTATGACTTTCAGTTAACTATATAGTATAGTATAGTTAGCTGTAAGTTGTACTTCTAGTTATCTTTTTCAGGAGAATTCTGGCCCGAAAGCTAGAAAAATACAAATAGTAAAATAAACTTAATCCTGGATTTCTTGTTGATCATATTTAATTATAAAGTCAGGAATGAACGTGCATTGTATAATAAGATCGATTCCGAAAACTCAATGCCGAATTAAAGAGATATGAATTGATGAATATTTTTAGTTTAGTTTAGGGAGGTTTCCACGACCTGAGACTGGACTATGCTGGTAAATTCGGTTATAATTCTCTGAATATATAACACTTCGTTCGATCTGACGCTAACCGCCGATGATGCCTAACGCCGAAAAGAAGAAACTGTAGGAAAAGGTTTCGAATCCATTTCACAAGGTCTCAGAATTGCTTATTCTTCAACAAGTAAAGTTCTAATCAACATTCGTCTTTAATATAGGTACAGTCCTGACAATTTTATGTACCTTTTGAAGACCAAGCTATGCCTGAAAAGGTGTAACAAATGTTTGCTGAATGAAAGAAACGCTTTATCATAAACCTATCTCTTTTTTTCAACGTTAGATATCATTACATTTATTTCCCTTTTAAAACTATTTAATTTATAAACTAGTCATTGTAAATTAATGAGCTTTAAAAATACTTAGATAATTAAGTTTAAAATATATATTTTCTACTTTTAATATGTTTTTTTATTTGCAAAATTAATGGATCTAGCAGTTAGATGGTTGGTGGCAGAAGCGCGGTTCGGGTTGGCAGACGACACCAATCCCATGTACGAGCAAACGGCACAACAGCCATCGGAGCAGCTAAGGAAAGGTGAGCTTTTGTTTTCTTAACAATTCTATCATATACGGAATATCTACCGGAACCCCAGATGCATATTAGTGTTATTACATCACTCATGTTGCATGTGTGAGGCCAAAATTGAATTCATAGGTTCATCTTACTGTCCCTACTAACAACACACTACAATAAAATATAGTATTACATCATAAAACGTAATGACAATACATTCAGATGGCACAAGAACCGACAAGCCATGCAGAAACTGCCCTGGTGTGGAACTAAAACCTAACAACATATCATGCCCAGCAATGGCTGCAGATTTGCAGAAAATTGACAAAGACCCAGAACAGCAGCTTTACATACCCAAAATAGAAGACATTGCGACTGATGTGATAGAGATGTTTGGAGACATCTAAAAGCTCTTCATTAGACACGACAACAACAAAGGAAAATTGACATGGATCCAGAACAGAAGCTTTACATACCCAAGATAGAAGACATTGTGACTGTTGTGATAGAGATGCATGGGGACATCTGAAAGCTCTTTATTAGACACGACAACAACAGAAAATTGACATGAACCCAGAACAGCAGCTTTACATACCCAAGATAGAGAACATTGCGACTGCTGTGATAGAGATGAATAAAGACATCTGAGGCTCTTAATTGGACACGACGACAACGGCTTACCAACATACATTCAATAAAATATATATTTAAATGATATGGCATATAATAATATATAATAAGAAAAATGCTAATTTCACATTAACAAACGCTACATTTTCAACATTCGGTTTTTGATAATTATTATAATTATTACAAGTTGCACCAGTATCAACCAAGAGTAATTCAGCAATTCTAACCACAGATAGGCTAACCTAACAATTTCACTTCACAATGCACTATATTTTAAACCGTCGTTCAACCAATGGCGAATAGGTATCACATTACTGATAAGATAATAACATTGTTCGATGACACGCAAACTTATATAATCGTCGATCTTCCTACAATGCCTTCCTCTACTGAGGGTGGTTCTCATGGTATTTTCCTACTTCGTCCTTCAATGCCTTCCTCTACTGAGGGTGATTCTCATGGTCTTTTCATACTTCCTCCTTCAATGCCTTCCTCTTCTGAGGGTGGGCCACATGATCTCTCCATATCTCCCTCATTCTATATCTTTCTGTACTGAGGGTGTCGCACATGGTCTCTTCATATCTCCCTCCTTCTATACCTTCCTGTACTGAGGGTAGGCCACATGGTTTCTACATATCTCCCTCCTTCTATACCTTCCTGTACTGAGGCTGAGCTATATGGCCTCTCCATATCTCCCGCCTTCAATCCCTTCCTCTACTGAGGGTGGGCCACATGGTCTCTCCAGATCTCGCTCCTTCAATGCCTTCCTCTACTGAGACACATGGTCAGTATATTTCCTCTGCCACCTCTTCATCTCCTCATAGGTGTGTCTTCCAGTCCATTGTTTTAGATCGTCTGTGTATCCCCGTCTTCTCCTTCCCCTCGATCTCCTCCCCTGAAGCTTTCCCTAACACTGCCAGCAATGTTTCTCCTGCTGATCCGCGCATCACTTGTCCAGTAAACCCTAGTTTTCGTTGTTTAATGAACCTTATCAGCTGGCGTTATGTACCCATTCGATCGAGGACTTGATTATTTGTTACCATATCTGTCCAAAGAATTTTGAGAGCTCTTCTGAAAAGGTAGGTATTTTGAAGGCTTCTATATATCCGTTTGATTGAGGATATTAGTAATGTCCATGACTCATAGCCATATGATAGTATAATCTTTGATACTTTACTATTAATTACGCATACACAATTTTGTTTTTTTTTTTCGTTGTTTTTTATATAAACGGATAATGATTGCATATTTGTTTTAATACTATTTTGATATATATTTTATTGTAAAATACATTTTTCAGCTTAAATATACTTCTCTTTTACCAGGTAATCTGCATATTTAAAATAAGGTTTACAGAATGATAGAACAATATTATTTTTATGACAAAATAATTGATTTAAATGTGTTTTTTATTGTGTGTGTGTGTGTGTGAATTCAAATGTTTCCATAATACACATGTGAATTTACACACACACACAATAAAAAAAAAACACATTTATATTTATATCACATCAAATGTTTCCATAATACACATAAATACTATCGAATTGTGGTGTATTAAGAACAAGTTAGAAATCAGTTCCGAAAAACAAACATTTTATATTTGCATAATAAAGAGAAGATCCCAGTTAAATTTAAGAGTGGATTAATTTCACCAGTACAAAAAATAAAAATTTTAGAAATAACAATTGCAAATCATAGAGAAAAAAAAACAAATTAAATTTTGCTTTTCATATAGAGGAAATAGTGAGCAGAACTCTTAGAATAAAAAAAATTCTATTCTCTCTGTGCAGCAAATCATGGGGTTTGAGCTCCCATAAAAGAATTACATTGTATAAATCTTTATTCAGATCAACTTTAACATATGGATCAGAAATATGGTTCAAATTTTTAAACAAAAAATCGATACAAAAATTAAACTCAATGCAATATCAGATATTAATATGGAGCATTCAAGCATACAAGACAACTTCGTACAACTGTGTTCACAGTTTGGCTAAAACTCCATTGATTGCAGATTACATTGAAGCAAAAAATATGAAATATGACTTAAATAACTTATCGTTCGAGGACAAGCAAAAATACAACATCGATATTCCCTTTATAATTAAATCCTATATAGACGAAAGAATGTTGCTCTTACTGAATAATACAAACGAGACATTTACAAGTTTTTTCAACCGGGGTATTCCAAATTATTTTCGCCCTAATTTCAACAACACACAATTTGTAACCAACCATGGTAATTTCGGAAGTTTTCTGGAAAGAATCCGTGCATCGGAGGATCCGGGCTGTTTTTGTGGATGCCGCATTCAAGATTCTACTCACCTTTTACTTAAGTGCCCAGCATTTCAAGACTACAGACTCAATAACGGTATTCTCTGTACCGATCCAAGAGAACTGATATCCAGCAGGGATTCATACATTGTATTCAATAGATTTTGTAAATTTATATCAAAGTTTTTATATAATCTCATGTGTTAGGTATAATTAACTATGTGCTGTATATATGATTTTTTCCTTTTTTCTTTATTTTGAGATGAGTTTAAATTAAATTACCTATGTATATAGTATGCTTGTTCGAAATCAATTTCAGGAATATGGTAAATGCCTTGAGCATATGTTAATAGAATCTCCCTCTCTCTATCTCTCTTTTATTGCTTTCCTTTGGGCGCCAGTGTCCTTGGCGGGACATCGCGCTTTGTATTTACAGTTGAATAAAGTTGAATAATACACATTGACGCTTCTACGTAAAGTTTTACCATCTCTCTCCTGGAGATCAATTGAGATTATTCCTTTAACTTCTATTTACCGAGGGAACCAATTAATATTGATTTTATTCAACTTATCGAGTATTTTTCAAGGGACCGGGAAAAAATGTTCACTTTATCGAGAGATTCGTTAGACAAACCTTTACTCGGGTAAAACCCGGGCGAAGCCGGGTACGTCCGCTAGTAGATTATAATATTGTTAGAAATATATATATATATAAATTCTAAAAGGCCGTAGTCAGTGTTCGGAGGAGAATAATTGAATTACTGAATGTCGTGGTGTATTTAATAAAGAAAGCGAAGACTAGAACGCGGCTGTGAAAGTTATTTTAAATTTTATAAAAAATCGCACTTTATTTTTAGATCTCGTTAAAAGAAAAATAGAAGATGCGAAATTACATGATACTATATTTATTTTATTATTTCACAATTTTTGCAAAAATACACATTATAAACAAAGTCTTTATTATTTACATACCTTCGATTATCTCAAATCAAACAGAGTAAAGTAATAATATAATATATCACTGGTAAATTATCTTTGAACAAACAAACAGATCAGATCCCACACTCGTCTTTTCAGTGATACGCTAACTACAGTGGAATCTGTGGCAACTGGGCATGCGTTGGACCTGGAGGCTGTTGTTGGGTTCTGTTCTACCAGTATATAGAATCTCTATCTATGCTTCTTTCTTGCGATGAATCTGTATATGGGTTGAATAAATATTATAAACAAAGCTAAATAAACGTTTAGTTAATTCTTTGCTCCACTAGATGGCGATCATACGTCTAAAATGGTCATGTGAGCGGTCAGGATACGCCTTTTTAATTTTAATATCAACACCTCAAATTTTCTATGCTTAATTACTTTTTAATTTTACCTATATAGAATCGTTGTATTGATCAAAAGTAAGAGCGAAAATCTCGTCGAAATATTAAAGTTATGTATAGATGCTCTAGGATCTCATATTAAGTACAAAGTATATATATAAATGCGTGTGTACTTATGCTCCAATAATGTTATAAAGCTTGTTATAACTCAACATTTGGTGGATAACATTTTAACAGAATATATATATGAAAAATCAATAGAAAAAAAAGTGGGTCAGGTGTTGATCTAGTTGAGCAAAAAAATACTAACGTTTATATACTGTATATATATATATATATATTGTCGAATTTATTACATTCTCAATCAAAAGTGTAAACATATCTAAAAAAATATTTTTAATTTTCATCAATATAAGGATCGGCTGCATATGACGTCTATACTTCAAGTTAGAGGCGGGCTTTTTATATTGGAGCTAAGTCGGCCTGCTACTGAATAGTGCTTCCAGTCTTAATGACAAAGTCACATTCTATTTCACCCAATCATTATAAATGTCAAATCTCCTTTAATGAGCTCTAATAATCCCCAGCAGACACAATCAACAAGCTCTACAAGCTTGGTACCCTGATATGATTGAGTGGAGATAAGAAATAGAAGAAGTACATGTGATGCCTGTAACCCCAAAACACATTATTAACTCAACCATTGATGAGCTCTACTCATCCCCAGCAAACACCATCAACAAGCTCTACAAGCTTGGTACCCTAATATGATTTAGTTGAGATAAGAAAGAATAAGAAGATCAATGAATAATTAATATACATTACGTTTTTTAATAATTATCCTCAATTTTTATTTTAAATTTACTATTAGTATCACATTTTGTTGTCTATCATTAATTTAATTTAAATGACAACTAATTCTGATATTTAAACAGGAGAAGTGACCTTTAGGCTACCTTATTATATATCAAAATCATCATGGTAGAATATCCTATTTAAATCAGTTATCTTTCGATTAAATATTTAAAAATTGTTTCATTTATTCATTTATTTAAAATATGGTGTTAATCTACTATATACACAAATATTTTCAAAGAAAAAATGTTTTTGTGATATGAATTTGGACTTTTGTCTTCTTTTTGTTTAAAGTTATTTATTATAGTTTAGGACAAAGAAGGAAAAAATCCAGAATGTCAACTTCAATTGGAGATCTAGTAGAAGAAGAACTGTAAGGAATTGAATGGTATTTTATTAAATTCTCTAAGCCTCTACTGACGGACTTTTTATTAAAAGCATATCAAAAAAAATATTTAAATTTGACACAAGTAAAATTGAAGGAAGAAGATAAATATTAAGAAAATCCAATAAATCTTATTAAAATTTTACTTTTATTAAAAAACAACCAAACGTTGTTTAAAATTTTCTTTCTAATTAGTTTTATATATTTGATTTTGCTTTTTTTCCTCTCTCGGTAAATATCTTGTTTTTATTTATATTAAAAATTAGATTAGAAGATAATTTCAAACTAAAATTGATGCAAATTTTATTCATTACACTTTCTATTTAAATGATTATTTACAGATATATATAAAATGGAATTTGTATTTTTTTTCGTCTGCCATTTAAGTAGTTTAAAGATTTTCGGTGTTTAATAAAAATATATTTATTTTTGTATTTTTCATAATTATAATGATAACATTCATTTTGCTCTAAAATTTGAGCTTAAGGTATCCAAAATAGCAATTTGTTCTGGTTTATGTTTATTATTAATTATTATCTTATCCAGTATACCTGGAACAAGCCAATAAATTTTGGGTAGTTAGCGACTGCTTTTACTGTGAATGCACCACAAGTCTACACATGTAAAAAGAAATTCGACTTTTGCCCTGACAAATGTGCCAGAGCCCCGTTTGTTTATTTGGACTTTTGCAAAAATCGAGGGGCCACATTGGAGCTCTTTTTTTATTATTAGAAAAAAATGTCCAATGCGGGATTCGATCCCGGGTCATAGCAGTCGAAAACCAATGAATTAAACAACCTTCCATCTTTTTATGTTTGTTCTTTATTACTGTGTATATATAGTGTTCTCATCAAGTATTTTTCAATTGAGATAGATATCAGTTATTTATATGAAAAATACAAATATATTTCCTACAATATGTATCATTATTTATATTAAACTGTATTATGCTAATCAGGAGTATTTTTAAAATCAAATAAATAAAAATATATATTATAATGCATCAGCGCTCGCCATCTGTTATTAATATTCGAAACTATTATAGACGCGTATGATTCTTTTGAAAATTAAACTATTTCTACTGTCCTTACTGCAATAGAAAAAATAATTTAATTAAGAAATTGTTTAATTAAAGAGAATCATACCCGTCTATAATAGTTTCGAATATCAATAACAGGTATATCAAATATCATCTAATGCCTTCAGTGTTTTTTTGCTGTTTTAAAAATATTTATAAAGTCGGAAGATTAAAATTCTTTGCTATACATATACAGCATGAGTGTCCAATGCAGGATTCGAACTGGTTTATAGTTAATGGAATAGACGGCGTGTACTATTACCCAATCTACTATCTGCGTTAAAATATACTTAATGCCATCAAAAGGTAAAGAAGGGGATCAAGGTGTTGAAATATTGTAAAGAAATATTTGTACATGAGCGTATTGGAAGTGGAAGAATTGTCCAAAACCCTTATAATCCAGAATACACCATATACATGTGCAATGCACCATACACCATGTACACATATGTGTATAAAATGAAAACAAAAAGGCTTCCAAAAGTAAGTGTCTTGTTTTATTTTATATTATTCACAAGCTTTCGGATTTCACAAACCCTTATATAGGAGTATGCATATACAATACACAATAGGTGATATTCACTACCGCACAATTTGGTCAGTAGACTAAAACTGTTTTAATTGACATTGACCTAAGAGCAGCACTATTTTCAAAGAGAACTTATTTAATGGACAAAATAATATTTTCTGTATTTATCACTGAATATTTTTGGTAGCTCATCATAATAAAATCCATTGCTTTTTCACCATTAACAATCTTTTAATATTTATTTATTATCGAACAAGGCGCGATATTGAAGTATTGCGCCTATTACATAGAAAGCAGATTAAAAAAAACTGCAACATAGAATTCAAATATATACATATTTACACGCATTAAGTGACAGAGTTCATAAAACTTGTATAAACTAAGTGGTTGTGTGTTGATGTGAGAGAGATATAATATTTATATTTGGGAACAATCAATGTCTCACTTCTGTAAAGTTCGGACAAAGGTAGATAAGTTGGGGAGCAGTTTGCTCAGTTTCTTCGAGGGAATAATTTGTTTACGTAGTTTTGTTTAAGTAGTGCTGAAATTTTCTGTGTGATATGACATATAGAGTGACTATAAAATTTGGATGGATCTGAATAGGAATGCTATTTGGTTTGGAAAATAGTGTGGATTCTATAGTTAGAATTATAATTTTTCTTCGCCCATTATTGTTATAAATATTTGTATTTTTAAGGTTCGTTTTTTAAGTTTATAATTTATTGATTTATATATTTATATATTCATCTTTTATGAAAGGTGCTAACGAATGGAGGTATGAACATTTGTATTGTATGGTTCGATATCCATGTACCACTAAGATAAGGATTTTCCATTGTAATGAATTTGGTTTCTGTAAAGAACGTGTAAAAATATATGGATGCCATATTTAGATAGATTAAGTAGCTTTCGATCGTATGAGATATTTATAAATTGTACTTCCTTTCTTATAGTAAAATCCCCAAGTTTTCTGGCTGGCCCTTACAGCCTTCTTTAGCCAACTGGTCAGCCATCTCTTTGCAGTCAATGTTAACGTGAGAGGGGATCCGTTGGGACGTGATATAGTTTTCCTGTGAGATTTTTTTGAGGATTTTGATTATTTCTGTTAATGTTTTGTCTTTGGCAGAATCCATATCTTTTATGTGTTGTAAATCACTGAGGCTGTCAGAGAGAATCCAGATGTTTTTGTTGTAGTTTCTACAATCTCTTAGGCATTATTCAATTGATTGTAATTCTGCTCGAAATTTTGAGCAGTTATTTGCAGTTTCTGAATTTCAATTTTTTCTTTTCTGATTCATTGATGATGAAGACTCCGCTTGTGCAGGATCCATCATCAAATCTGCTTCCATCTATATAAATTATGATGGTGTTAGGAGGGATTGTGCTGGTTATTTGGAGGCTAAGCTGTAAAAGTGTGTGGGTTTTCTTGGTTTTTGGTTGATCTAGAGAAGTTTGACAGTTGATGTTGGTTAAATTGAAGTTGGGTTTCTGAGATAGTTCCTTTCTATACTATGATAAATCATAATATTTTTGAAAGCGTAGAATAGGGGGATTCATGTTTTAATCTTTCATTACTTTTCCCATGCGATTCCCAACCAGCCAGTCCTGAACATCTATTGAATTGTATCAAATCCTCCAAAAAAGACCCCTGGGAAAACCCCAGGATTATAATAGAATAGCAGAGACAATGGAACCTGATGGCGATCGTTTAAACGACTTGAGGAATAAGCAACAACAACAACAACAACAAAATCTCCAAGTTTTATTTACAAATTTAGAAAATAATGTTCTTCAATTTTTTGCCTTTACCTACGATATTCTCTATCTAACTTGAAAAGTTGAGCTTTCTTTTGTTTCAATTTCAAAATTGACGATAAATCTTAGTGCGAAAAATTGAGCGTCTTCACAAACTAAAGAACTCGGACTGGTGACATAGCATTTGAATAAAACAGCTTTAAAAAAAACACGTGGATCTCCTAAAATCAAGACAAGCCTTTATCCCGAAACTATGGTTGCAGGACGGCATTCTAAATTTGCCAAAGCTGATTTTAGCTTCCTTTTTTAATCAGGTATACGCGATAGAAATCATAATAATCATGGTTATAGTTAACAAACACACACGCGACTGTTTTTTTCTATAACCACAAAACATGTCTACACATGTAGAAGGTAGTTTGACTTTTGTACTTCCAAATGTGCTAGAGCCTCGTTAGGACATTTGAATTCATTCGTTTGTTGGCTTTTAGCAAGAATCGGGATCATTGAAGCAAATTATATTTATAAAAAGAGCGTCCAATGTGGGATTCGATCCCGGATATGACTTTCGAAAGTAGACAGTTTATAGCATTCCTCCATTATCACCTATCACCAACCTGAGGCCGCTAGTTTACGGAGGCGGTCAAAAAATGCCTCTTTTTTGACAAGCGGAAGGTCGCCATTCTTTTAATGGATATAAATAGTTAAAATGAACTTCATATTATTTCAGTAATAAAATATATAAGCAAGTTAGGTGTCTGGAGAATTCCATTTAAGTCTTTTAAAATTTTACTTTCAGGCTGTCTTGTTATAATCTATCATTCAATCGAAAGATATCATTTTTTTAGATATTTAATTTATTTAAATCACAATTATAGCAAAATAATTATATGCATAAATATCTCAATATAGTTACAATAACTATTGTGTTAAAAATATTCCGATATGAATATAAAGTCATAAAATATATAAATCTACTAGCCGAATGACCCGGGTAACGCCCGGGTTTTACCGGATTAAATGCTTTTATTCAAATACTATTCGTTACAATTATAAATTGGCGCCGTGGGTGTCATTCTTGTGAAACGTCCCGCTCCAAACCTTGTGTCTGAGAAGCGATATATTTTATAAAGAGATGATCTGAAGCTCTGGAGGTTGTAGCTCTGTCGCGCAAACCACTCATCCTGTCCCCCCGCTGCTCTGCGGTCTCTGAAGCCCTGGAGGTTGTAGCTCTCTCTCGCGTAGCCTCTAGCCGGGCCTCACGCTGCTTTTCTGTCTCTGAAGCATGCGAAACACTGAATCTTTCCCGCAGATTAGCAAGTCTACGCTCTCTTTCTATATGCGTTTCGTTACCACGTTGTTGTTTTCTTTTTTTAGCCTCTGCTTTACAGTGGCCAAAAGACTTGCGTTTTTTAGGAGGCATTCAGCTTTCTGAAAAAAAAAAAAACAACTGTGAAGCAATGATACAACACAAACTGAATTATATATATGTTGCCTAGAAATTGAGATAAGAGCTTCAGAAAAGGAAAAGGCTAGGCATGAAAATGGTAGTCTTTAAAAAAATATGTAAAATTTCTTGAAAGAAGAATACTCCGCATATAAGTTATAAAAAATTCGATATTAAAATAAAAAATTGAATAAATAATTAAATATAATATTTTTTAAACAAAATATAAATTTGAAAAATAGGATATATAAATATATTGAATTTAAAGAATTGTTATATATATCGTACATAGAGAGAGATGGCGCCACGACTTAGGTCATCGGACCATTACTTCGCATTTTCCCCGCTAGAGACACTACCTACGAGCTAAAGGGCAAATTTCCACGCAAATTTGAAAATAACTCGAAATATTCTATATAGAGACCTTGAATATTCACTATACGTTTTTCAATAGTTAACTCTATATGCTGTTAAAATTTCAGTCAGATTAGTTACGTATTGTAGACGTGTATAGCCGACATAGGAACAAACACATACATACATACATACACTGACTTTTATATATATAGGGAAAAAGAAAGCTATTTTTTGCAAAGCATTATATATGGAATTGTATTTATTTTTGTTGTCGTGTCCAATGAAGAGCCTCAGATCTCCCCGTGCATCTCTATCACAGCAGTCGTATTTTGTATTTATTCTTTAAGTTATATTGTAGAATTTATATCTCATTCTCCTTTTAAATTAAAACACCTTTTGAGACAATGCCAGAGGTAACTGGTGAGATGTCCAAACTCAAGGACTGCAACTAAATATTCCAACAAAATTGTTCAAACTTTTACATAATCCGATTTTATTTTGAACTTTTGGAAAAAAAATAAAAATATTTTAGGTTCAAGATTCAAAAATTCTGAAAATATTCAATACCTCTCTCTCTCTCTTGAAATTAGGGGAAAACATAAAAACCTCCTTACTGTCTGGAGAAGGACTCTCGGTCGTTGGGGGAGTCTCCTGGACTTCAAATAACTGTGTATAGTTTACTCTTTATTTGATCTTTTTCAGGTATATATATATTATCTCTCTTTTTATAATTATTTTATTATACCACCATTGACTTATGTATGATGTCAACTAAATATTTTTAAATCTCAAATCTCTCTCTTTCTCTCTAAGGCTTTGAAACTGATTTTTTACTCTATTGAAATTCTTATTCGTGGATGTGGCTTGGATATATCTTTTATGCAAATTCGTTCATTTTTGTGAGATAACTATTTAATTGAGGTTCCGAACATCATTTATTGGTTGGAAGTTGATTCAGAGAAAAACACAGCCACCAATAGTTTATTTTAACTCCCAACTTCCCTGAAGAGAGTGACAGAGAGTCACAGAAACGTCGGGAGTTGAATTTTTCTCCGGATAATCAATTATATATATGGTAATTATATATATGGTGTGTGATCCTGTCGACTCTCGCTTTATCGGTGATATCCTGAGGGTCTCTCTTCAATGTGGTAACAGAGAGGGTCAAACCTGTAGTAACCGAGAAGAACAGTCAGGGTGTGGAGAGTTTTCCAATACCTCTCTGCACCTTGGAACACCTTTAACAGTTCTCACAGAGTACAAGCAGTCGTGGTCGAGGAAGAGTGGAAGGCTTAGGAAAGTCCTCACAAAAAAAGGAAAGGACAGAATTGTACTAGGAAGTCCGTGAACAGATACGAGCCGAGCTAGGAGCGAAAGATGGAGATAGAAAAGTTCTTACTGTTCTTCATGGTCGATGAGGTGGACCTTGGACACAACCGACGAGGGCTCCCGCTGATGGTTAAATGACTGTTTAATTCTGGCCATGTTGGAGGCTTATATATCTTTGCCGAGAGGAAGCATTGGGTTTCAGCGGATGCTATAAGGGCGTGGATCGGAAGAGATATTGTACAGTCTGGCAACGCCCTGACATCTTATAGGTTTCGTTCTTGAAGTTGTGGGACTTCTGCATCTCGATCTCTGCTTTAACTAAACTCTTAATATATTACATAGTTTTATTTATTTATCCTCAGTTTTTACAAAGTACATCACATATGATGATGTGATGACATCTCAATAATGCGTATAATTATTTACAGAAGTGTTTATTATACAACATGAATCTTGTTATATTATATACAATATGAGGTTGTTAAATTACCATATATATAATTTGTTAATTGAATGATATCCATTAGAACGAGGTGGTTTTTCACAATTATCCATAAGTATAAAAAATCCCATGTCTCCTGAATTGTGGATTTGAAAGCTATTAATTGTCTTTTATACAGAGGTCGACACTGACGTGATTCAGTTACTTCCCAAAGCTACCAACAGAGTTACTAAAAACCTGTCAAATGGGCCTGTTACGAAAAGTTCCATCAAAGCCCATATTTACTTTCTGTATTCAATAGTGGGTACTTGGATTTATTTCCTAAAATAAACCCAACAACTTCAAAACCAATACGGTGGATGCATTATTACGTCTTATATTTATACGCTGAGTAAATTAAATATGTTGAACCCTAATTTCATATAAATCTTTTATTATTTATTAAAAATAGCACAAATGAGATATTGCACTGGCATAAGATGAATAAATTAAGAAAGAAAAAGGGGGCATATCCTTGCCATCACCAACATTTAGTTGCATGATAAGGAGATGCCTTTTTTATTCTTCACTATTTGATTTATAATTCCACTTAAAACACTTTCACCCACCTTCTCCCCTACCCCTCAAAAAATAGTTTGGTAGATTTTTTTAAAATAAAATATTCTGAAGAGCCCCCGTGGACAAAAGCACGAAACCTAAACGTCACAGGCGTTTTCTTAAACATAGAATAGAAATATTTTATCTACTCAAGTTAGGAATGCCTTGGCCCAACGCTATCTTTTGTGAGGTTTTACTTTGAAAATAATTCCTCGATGCGTTTTCGGCTGCCAAACTCCAGACACCAAATTATTAATCCGAAAGGATATATATTACTCCATTTCATACCATATATATATGTAATATTGTTGCAAAGTGCCGAGGTATGGATGAACTAGCAGTCGTGTACGTGAGGCGAGTGTTGATGATCTTCCCACACGCGGACAACAAGAAGCAGAGGCAGGGCTAGATGTTAGCACATAGAGGGATCGAAGACAGCCCACGGTACAGAGGTAGAGGCCATGACACAAACTTGGATGCTTAACACCGAGACATGGAGAGAGCGACTGTGTGAGACAGACTGAAGCCGACTGTCGATGGCCACCCTCTAGAATATCTGCTGACCCCCTTCCAAAATCTGTCCTGTTCACAGGGGTGTCTATAAAGAGTCCCTGGGGGCCCCACATGGGCTTTGGCATTTTCCTCCTCTCTCCCCAGCTGTCCCCAGCTGACCGCTCTATGGATTTTTATTTTGACGTCATTTTTAGTGTTACATACAAATAGGGGTTTACAGTTATCAATAGTTTATATACAAAACATCGGGTGGTAGTAAATATAAAGTGTCATTATTCTACAGTTTAAAATATACTATAGAATGTACCCCCGGTGATGAAGGTTTGTTTGGGGGAAATGAAAGAACTTGAATGATGACCTAACAAACCTATTATAAAATCAAAAGAAATAATTTGGGCACAAATTAGTTAAAATTATTATAAATATAGAAGAATAAAATAGGACAATAATATAATGATGACGTCTCAATAAGATATAGAATATGATGAAAGAAAAGTACATAAGAATAAATGATAAAATTGAGAAAATATGCAAGATAAAATTAGAAATGCCGTGAAAGTAATTTACTTATAGAAAAAAAAATGAGAACCGATTGTATGAAAAAATAACTAAAAGAAAAGCCTAAAGCTATTAAGTTGAACTAAGGTTATAAATTGACGCAGAGGGTTGATGAGGGTATATGGGATGTCTGAGTATATTCCTGCAAAGAAATAGCTAAATGAGTTCTACAATGCAGTACAAACTTGTGTTAGTGAGGTACTGTTTTCATTAACAGAACGTTCAAGATATTCAGTCTGCATTATTAGGTCAGACTAGCAGGCAGAGGTATGTAGGTTGAAGAATGTGGAAAGGTAAAGGTAAACGCAAGAGATGTACTGCTGCCAATAATGATGGTATCCGGCTTGTGTGATGAAAAAAAAGATAAAAATGATAAAATGATAAAAATGATGAACCGGGTAATAAAAATAAAGAAAAAATAATAATCTAGCTGGGTATCCTGAACTCACTATTGGGAACGATATAGCGAGGAAGGATGTTTCCAGTTGGATTAAAAAAAAAATTCTGGCAAGCAAGAATCTCTTGAGGGGAGTATATGAGATTGGGGAATGAAGAAAGGGAAGGTAGTTGCAAGGGTTGTTCTGTTGCCAATGATTATTTCACCCGACTTGAATGGTAATAAAATAAAATACAAAAATGATGATTGGTAATGATGAGCCGGGTGATAATAAAAATAATCTAGCTGGGTATCCTGAACTTATTATTGAGAATGATATGGCGAGGAAGGATTTCTCAGTTGAATTAATCAATGAAAATGAAAAAAAAATTGGCGAACAGGAAGCCCTTGGGGTGATGCATGAGAAGGTATGGGCTGGGGAGGTTAGGAGACGTCAACGATAATATTAGAAAAACGCAATGGAAAAAATATATATTGAAAAAAATATCATAAACTATTAAAAAATATTATTAACGTTGTCAATATATAAAAAGTTTCAAAATGATGAGAAAGATGGTTGAAGTTATAATATGTGTGTGAGTTCAGAGATGATGAAGATTACGATTTGAAAAAAAAAAAATAGTTTTTGATGGCTGACGGTATTGCTAATGAATGGCACTCAAAATAATAATAATGAATAATATAATTGATTAAGGTTAAAATGTTTTATACACATATAAAGTTATAATAATTGAAATAGTAATAGGGCAGGTAAAATAATAAACTTGATGGATTTATAATAATAATGTTATTGCTATAAAAATGGTATCGAATGAGTAGTTAATTCAGTGCGGAAAAAAACGGAAATAGTGTTACATTAAGAAAGTTCTGTAGAGAAAATTCTCCTGCCAGATGGATTGATGTCTTGGATGGGTCTTGTGGAGTTGCTTGCGATGAGGCCTGGTGATCCTTTTTGCGGTGGTTGCCATGGGACATCGTCGATGCTGGTTGGCGGGGCAATGCCAGGATTTCTCGATGAATCTTGTCTGCCAGTTCGAGCAGATGGAGGAAGATGTTCGTGGGGCAGGAGATGTCGATGGGGGCGATGGTGACCTGCTCGATGCGAGGTACAGCTATTCCTCGCATGGCGTCTTTGAGATGGTCCACTGGATCGTCAAGGTGAAGGAGAAGTAGAAGGAGCATCCACACGAATGCGCCGTTGACCACCGGTTACGCTGTCATCCTCTGCATGCCGATGTCCTCAGTTATCCTGTCGACTTTCTATAATATTGTTGCAATGTGTCGACGTATGGATGAACTGGCAGTCGTGTACGTGAGGCGAGTGTTGATGATCTTCCCAAACGCGGACAACAAGAAGCAGAGGCAGGGCTAGATGTTAGCACATAGAGGGATCGGGGACAGAGGTAGAGGCCATGACACAAACTTGGATGCTTAACACCAAGACATGGAGAGAGCGACTGTGTGAGACAGACTGAAGCCGACTGTCGATGGCCACCCTCTAGAACATCTGCTGACCCCCTGCCAAAATCTGTCCTGTTCACAGGGGTTGTCTATAAAGAGTCCCTGGGGGCCCCACATGGGCTTTGGCATTTTCCTCCTCTCTCCCCAGCTGTCCCCAGCTGACCGCTCTATGGATTTTTATTTTGACGTCATTTTTAGTGTTACATACGAATAGGGGTTTACAGGTATTATCAATAGTTTATATACAAAACATCGGGTGGTAGTAAATAGAAAGTGTCATTATTCTACAGTTTAAAATTAACTATATATATTGTAGCGGATGTATGTAAGTTTTGACGTGACAACGTCTTAAATTAGGTTGCGGCTGGGAGTCACTTATGAAAAAGTGTAACGCCCGGTAACGTTACGATGAGTCATCGAACGAGAGTGCTGCGCGCGCAGCGCTAGAGAATTAGGCGCATTGAATCGGCGCATGCTTGTCTCTGTCTTTGTCTTTCTCGAACGTTCTTGGCGTTGGAAAAACAAGAAAGCGTCATAATACAAGTTCACACGTGTGGTTAAAGTATCGTCAGCTGTGTCTGTAGTGAAAATGTGGAGTGCTTAGATTCGTCATTTACAACAACTACAACAATAAAGGTAAATAAGTGTACACTGATATTTCATTATCGTAAACTATGATTGATTGATTAATTGTTAGATTGACACAAAAGTTGAGAAACTGAGTTTATAGGTTATGTCATACTATTGATAAATGTTGATAGTGTTAAGTAAATTATTAGTTCAAAATTAATTAATAAATTAATTATTATTTTACAAATTTTAAATAGTTTCAAATTTATTTAGCAAAAATTTGAACCTTCGATCTGAATAAATGTTTTGATTTTCGAATTGATTCTTTAAAATTACAAATATTAAGAAAAAGTGGCAGATATAAGAAAACTTTATTTAAACTGTGTTGAGCAAGAATTTTAACATCTAATTTAAGTAAATGTTTTAATTTTCAACTTCATCATTTACAATTACAAATTTTATTTAATTTCAAATTTATTTAGCAAAAATTTGAACCTTCGATCTGAATAAGTGTTTTGATTTTCAAATACCAACGCGGCTGGTGGAGTGGCGATCTATCGTAAATTATCATCGACATCTACGGCGGAAGTGTTCCAAGTTGCGATTACAGACGTAACTCGTGTCATTAAAACCAAGGGTGACATGTGCATGACTGAAGTTACTTGCTTCGCCGCTAATACTAGCTTCAAGTTTATACTCGGTGCTGTATATATTCATCCAGGAGCTAGTATGCAGGATATTGGAATGTTACTATGGCAAGGACTCGGTCCGTACATTCACAACAGCCAGTACGTGCCACCGTTCGTGCAAGTTGATTCTAGTATACCGATTCTTCTGTGTGGTGATTTTAACAAAAACGTAAAGCCTGACAACTCGTTTCTTAAATTCATGAAAAATACGTATAATCTTGATTGCGTATCAAACGTTTCTGAGTCAACTACGTTAAAAGGAACAACTATCGACTTGACTTTCGCAAGACACATTACAGCAGAAACACTTCCTTTCATTTCATATTTCTCCTATCATCGTCCTATCCTCAACAAAATCACTCAAATAGGAATTAGTTAAGTTTAAGTTTACATGTACAATGTTTTAGTAAACAAAATATATTTCTATAGTTAAAATTTGTGCAATTCTTATTTTCATTCAATTCCTTGTTCCTATTGTGCAATTTAATTATATTCATATCAATAAATATTCTACCGTTGTCACGTAAAATCTTCGCCCGTAAAACCGACTTTACAGGCAACCATTGTTTTTTCTTTTATAGCTATTTTTAATGTAAAGGAAATAAAAATCAAGAATGTATGTCTCGTTAGTTTTTTATTTTTAACCAACGTCTCCTTTTTACAAAGTTTACCTGTAAACAATGCCAAGTGATGATGATTATTGGAATAAAGTTCTATGAAAAATCAAATCTGAGAATTATAATTTTGAGATGTTTATAGCATATATATATATTTTTTTGTTCGTATCAATATATATATATATATATATATATATGTATATAATATAATTTCATATTTACTAGAGGAAATATGTGTGTTTGCAGGTGCTTCACTCTCCAAGGTGGTGGAATCCTCGCCCAAGCTTGAAGCGTTAATTTTCCTGATAGCAACACTGTGTAGGAGAACTATGGGGACCTAGTGTGGTAGTGTGAACAACTTTTTATAATAAAATATTTCAAAAAATCAACAAAAAAATCAAACACAACCAATAATACTTGGAAAACCCTCAGGATACACATCTCTTTTGTAGAATTATATATTTATTTTTATTTATAAATTTGAAATAAAATATTGTGTTGGAATTCGAAATATAAATTTTATTCAAATATAAATTAATTATAAAGAATGTATATAGATTATATTTATTTTAGAAATTATCAAGCATTGTTAAGATATAGACATATGAACCAACTTTATGATATCATTAATATGTTATTTTCTCTCTCATAAAAGTATATATAACATTTATTTAATAATTCTTCAGATTTTTTAAACTTTAAATTATTACTTTATAAAAAATATCTAAGGTATCAAACACATTTATAAAATATATATCGCACGTGTATTTTTTAAAAATCGCATAATTAAATATTATTACGTTCAGATAATAAACATTACACTAATAAATATACATTTCATTCAAAAAATTTAAAAATAATATTACCACGTTTTCAGAAATATCAACACACTTTGCCGAAATATAAATAAGGTTTTCAAAATATTATTTGAAATAAATTAAATATCATTTGTATTTATAATAGACCTTTTGCCTTTATGAATTGAAAACATCTTACAAGTTTAATTTAAACTTTTAATTTTTCTCAAATGTAATTCCAACAGGTAAACATACATTTTTTTAATTCAAATAACCTTTATATATTTGGAATATTAAAATTTTAGGAGGTTTAAATTAAATTAAAAATCTACGTTGAAATTGTAAAAAAAATCCATATGTTATATGTATCATTTATATTTAAAAATATATATTTTTTGATATATTATTAATATTTATTAAACCTTTTCATATGTTTATATGAATATTATTTATATTTGTCAAAGTCATTTCTTATTTATGTATTTTAAAAATATTCTAAAATATGTCAAAAATATTAAATATTTATCATTTTATTTGATGTTATTAATTCCTGTTTGTTGAATTAATGTTTAATATCTAATGTATATTTATGGTTTGTATAATTAATATAAAATTGATTAAATTGGAATATTTCGCAGCCTTGACTTTTAATAATGAAAAATGTATAAACATTTTTGAAATCATTATATACTTAAATTATTTACAAATTTAAATATAAAATAAAAATATAATTTAACAGATATTATTTTTATGTTCTAAATAATATTTTTGTAAACACATTATTTATATTTCTGCAAACCTGTATTTATATATTTTGAGTACCCCACACTAAAATAGTTGAATAATTGAAACTGCACAAGTAAAGAGCAAATATATTATTAAAATCTATTTATAATTTCGCTTTTATTTTTTAATAGAAAAATAGAAAATCCTACCCCAAACTGATATGAGATTTATTTGATTTACCTCAAATAGAAATGTAAATTTAGAATAAATATGTATATGTGTAAAATATAAACAAGTAATAGTTTTATATAATGAAATGTAAATAAGAGAGTCATATATGAAATAGGCTGTTCACTTGTTGTATAAATAATTATATTATAATGCATATTATATATATATTTCATATATAATAAAATGCCATATCTCCCATTTTCTCGACATGTATATAATCATATTTAAAATTAGACTCAGCCATCAACAATAAAAACATGAGATTATAAGCTCTCTATATATATTTGAATTTTATTTATTTCCAAATGGGGAACAATTATTTATGATAATTTAAGTAAATCATTACTTTAATTTCTAATAAATTTTTATAATAATTATAATAAATTTATTTTAATTATGTATTTCATAAACATATTTTATTGTATCTTTGAATAATATATATTTCAAATGACTTTATTAACATCTTAAAATTATTTTGGTCTATATGTATTATATATTGTCGTACATTTGAAAATAAATATACCCTTTTTCACTTTGAATTATTCATAGATATTAATGATATTTTATTTGAAATTTCAGGAAATATTAACTGAATACATAACTATTTCGAAGAAACATTAATACGACATTTGATAAAATTTTTAAACATTGATATTTTAAAAACTGAACTTGTTTTTTTTCATGAAATTAATTTTTAATAAGTCCAAATTTCCTTTTATTTTCTTCTGTTCCAAAGTTATTTGTTTATATTTGTGACAATTTATATCAATTAATTTTATAAATAATAGATCATACTATATATGAATATATATTTATTATTGTGCTGAGTTTCGTATTGATAAAACTATTTATAAATTACAAAGTTTTAAAAACTATTCCATTTTATTTCTTCTCTGATTTATATTTCGAATAGCAATTAACCTTTTTAAACTAGGTAAATTTGGAGATTATTTAAATAAAGATTGCGGTGTAAAATTAAATTATACTATAATATAAAAAAAAATAATTGTAAACAATATACAGAACATTTTATTTTTCAATTTGAATATTAAAAAGAACGAAAAGAGTATATTTTAAAATTTCTAAAAAAGATTTAACACTATACTCCTTTTAACTGAGAGTTAAATTAAAATAGATAAAATATAGTTGCTAAATCTTTTAAGGACATAAGTTAAATATGAAAATTAATAAGAGAAATTCGCCTAGTTTAAAAATTAAATAAAATGCAACAATTAGTTTTATATAAGCATCAATTTTATATGAAATAGTTTTAAACTACATTTTTTCAATGTTTTTATTAATATCTATTTATTTCTTTTAATATTATAAATATAAATGAACATATAAAATTTCCATACATGCCATTTCGCATTTAACAATGAAATTTATATATTCAAAAACGACTTTAAAAAATGTATTTTTCAATTTTAATAAGAAATATATTGCATAATTGAGTTTTGTAAACTTTGAAAATATTTCAAAGTTAAATAGAACCTTTCGGAATTTTGTTTACAATTTTCATATTGAGAGCATCATATTTTGCAACTAATATATCTTCATTTTTCGTATGTTTCCTTCTTAACTCACTCATTACTACATTTAGGATAATAATGTACATTGCTTATGATACATTGCAAATATCTTATAGGGCTCTATTTTCCTTCGCACCTATTTTTGACTTGTTAATTATTTTCATCTTTAACTCTATCAAGAGAATATATTATATTTTTATGTGTGGTTTCATAACATTTAAACAATGAGTTATATTTGGGACAACTATGTGAAAGCAATTATTTGATATTTAGAATAATATATCAAAGTACAATAATTCCAAAAGATATTTTTTTAGCTAAATGTATGAAGAGTGTTATGAATTAAAAATAATATAAAAATATACGAAAAAAATGAATGTTGCAATATTCCAAAATTTAAACAAGATCACAGAAGGTTTTGTTTTGATATTTTAAAATCTATAGGTATGAAAAAATAAAAGAAAATGACCCATTTAAAAAGGTAACACGATTATTAAATATAAAATGTCGTTATTAAAGTTGCTAATAATCGCTTATGTCGCTATAAAATCGAAAAGGTGCATATTCTCCTCATTTAAGGTTTTTATTTTTAAAATAAATAATTATGATTATTTGTTAAATCAATGAATTAAGTACATAATATTTTAATCTAAATATTATATAGATATTAATTAATATGAAAATACATTGGATTAATTTTAAATTTGAAGTATTAAACATTTAAAGAGGAAGCAGATATATAGGTTTTTAACTTTTAATTAGACAATTTTAATATATATTTAGACATTTTTCATTTTTAATTTAGACACATGGACTTTATAGAAAGTTCATGTGTCTAAATTAAAATGAAAAATGTCTAAATTGAAATGAAAATGTCTAAATTGAAATGAAATTGTCTAAATTAAAATAAAACATGTCTGAATATAAATTAAATTTGTCTAATATAAAGTTAAAAACTTATATTTACGTTATATATGTCACAAATATACATTTAATATATATTAAAATAAAATGGAAATAGCTTTCTCTGATTTACTTATTATATTTAATTGATAAATGATTACTTTAATTTAATATAATTATAATATATATAAATAAAAAAGAAGAGCATAAAATTGTTATATATTTTAAAAAATGAATTGGCAATAAATAATGACACATTTATGTACAGATGTCGCGCTAATGTTTACGCACATTTATTAATCTATTTTATTAAGGCACGCTGTGTTGAAAATATTATTAACATATTTTCTTTTTACACAAGATATCTTGGTAACCAATATTAATCAGGGTATGTTTATAAATTGCTCAGCTAAAAGAATATATTTCCGTAATCTTCTATTGCTATCATTATAGATCCAATCAACTTGTACACTAGTCATCATTTCAATTTCAGAAAAATAGTAATTATGAGTTTAATTTGTTCGAATAATATACATGTATATTAAATAATTTTGATATTGTACAAGGTTGGAAGTTATATAAACTGCATTTAAAATGTCGCGAACCACCTAATGTAAAATATGAATTTCGCATTCATATTCCAAACACGAAGAATATTTCACCCATACTATATTGGACTGATGAAGATCAGGTTTTAACGGTTATAGTGTATTTGGAAAATGGACAAATTGAATATTGCCATTTCTCTGCTAAAACAATTATAAATAAAATTTCATAATAAAATAAATATATAATTAGTTGTTTTATAGTACGATTTTGAAAGGTGTTAATATTATATAATATATATCACTACGGTATTACTATTATTTTATTTGAAAAACATTAATTTAAGTGAATATTGTTTTTCTATAGGCTTTTATCAAAGAAATGATTTTATCTGAAACTGTAAAAAAGCGTATTGCGCGCAAATGCTTTTCTTTTAAACAGAAATATTAAATTCATATTTATACGGGTCTTAAAATAAAAGCGGTAGAATCAATCATCATGAATTTCAAATTTGATGTCATTTGATAGTTAGCAACTGATTAACAAGTTTTTAAATTAATTATCACAGGTTTGTGGATTTTGACAAATTATAAAACGTTAAGACTCCGAAGAATAGTTGCGGCGTCTTATACCTTTTTGTAGGTTTTTTTTATATCTTTCGCTGAAATTTTTATTTATTCGCTCAATATACGATGATCGTCTCCAGCCGCTTTGATTTTGACTCATATAAGTTTAATTGTTCGAAGGTGGTAGATGAAATATTTATTTTCGACTATTAGGTGCAGTTTCATTGAAAGTTTCAAAAACTATTTTTCAAATTATTTTTTTATTGTATTTGAGTAACAGCCGAATCCTTCTGTTCATCAGTCCGACAAATGTACACTTCTTATGTTCAATATTAATTTAATTTTTTTTTAATATTATACTAATTTTTATAAATAGGCATGCATATAAATTTTCTCTCTTTTGAAATGAATTTACAATTAAAAAATATGGGCTATACTTATGAAACATTAATTGGAATTATTATGTTAGTGAAATGCGAATTGGATAAAATTTAAAGTTTTTCAAAATAAGGAATCTTGAAATTTCTTATAAGCCAAAACTAAATATTAAAATATTTCTTTATTATATCCCAATCTATTTGCATTCAATAATAATCAGAAGTTTTTCAATACATTATTTTTTCTTGTAATATTATAAAGCTATTTTTCGTGAGGAAATATTAGTATGTGAAATATAATATAGTCGTAAGTATATAATAATCTATATTTATATTCACTAATATTATGAAAACACACATATCTGTAAACTATTATAAAATATATATTTATACGAAATTCATTTATAAATAAATTAAACATTAACATTTCATTGTTAATATATACGCATTAATTAATAATATAATTGATTAAAATAAATAAATATAATTTTATAGAAAACATGCATATAATAAAAATAATTGAATAAAATATTAAATTATGCATCAATACGTTTCTTTTATTTTCAACAGAGTAGACTTTATATAATCAACAAAAATATATATTCTAATGTAATAATTTTCATTTATTGAAAATATCTATTTTTATTTGTAAAATATTATTATTATGACAATAGATGCCTCAAATATGTTTTTATTTATACATTATATTCATAAAATAATCAACATATTATCGTTTTCATTAACACAAAAATTATAATCAAATTCATCTTTTAAATTTCATGAAAGACCATGATTTTGAAACTGAAATCTTGAATGATTTTATATGTTTTGAGAATCAATAAAATTTCTTAAATAATTTGAAATGAAGTCTAATTCATTCATTTATATCTAATCACACATTATTAATTACATATATTTATTTTTCGAGTAGAAGCAATATTTTCTTATTTGTACTTTAATATTTACACTAAATACTCTATATTATTTTAAAAATAAGGCTTATTTGGGATTTAATAAGTGATTTTATTTATGCAATATTTCGATGGACCAATCGCCCATCTTTTAAGAGGATTTTGTTATGAAGCACACAGCAGGTCGCGGTGAGCCACGGACGTTTTACATTGTACAAACTCGTACAAACTTGTTGGGCGATAAAAACATCAATGATTTCATTCTCTAAACAAACAAAAAATTCATTATATATATCATTATTATTATTTATATATTTATTTATTTTTCCCAGAGTTATTTCAATTGTTATTGTTGGTGGTATTATTTGTTATTTATTTGTTATTTATTTCTTTAATTAATTCGAAATCTCTTTATTGTCGATATTTTTTTATATTACACTGTTTGATTTTTTCTTTTGATTATAATTATTTTTTTGTTTAGGATGTATATCATAGATGAATTATTTGCCCAACAAGTTTGTAAGACGTCCGTAGCTCACCACGACCTGCTGTGTGCTCCAAAACAAAAACATCGTAAAAGATGGACGATTGGTCCATAAAAACTTATTGAAATCCATAATCAGCCTTATTTCAAAAATATATTTATTATGGATTGCTCTATATACAGAACTCTTTCATAAATCGATCCAGTGTTGCAACGAATATTTTATATAGCAAAAAAAAAAACACTGGATGCTTTTTATGTTTCATCTCATAAATGGAAAATATTCACTGATGTATTTGATACTTAAAAATGTCATTATTATTTACATTCTATAAAGAGAGAGTGAGATAAAATAAAATTATTCAATCTAAACCTGCTACGTTAGCGCGTGGTTATTGGAGAGAGAGAGAGAGAAATGTAAACTATATATATAAAGCGCGATGTCTCTCTCTCTTGAATCTTAAAATAAAAAAATGTATATCACTTCTTTATTGAAATAATAAAATAATGAGGAGGTCAGGCTCATTGGTGGTTAACTATCCCAGCTGTTTAGCCTGTCCGATATACCATACCACTCTAATACTGTAGAGAGCTGTTTTAATATACCTAGTAATATGTGATAAAATAAACTCTTTAGATATTTCAAACGAATCATAAACATAGGTCTTCAAGAAAGAGGTAATCTATAATAAATATTGTGGTGACTTGCGATGCAGAACTGCTTGTGGATATTTGGTGAGAACGCACATAGGAGGCAGGTTCCAGGAGCTAAATATGTGAGAAGTAGATCGAAAAAGAAAGATAAGGCCCGAGGACCACCCTGGGAACACAGGCGTTAAGATGGTCTCGGATGAACTGACCCCAGATCAATAATCCTGGTGGATTTATATTCTTCTGAGTAGGACCAAAACAGTGAACCTGACAGAGCAGTGAATTTCAGCTCCCCGACACGTCTATTTATATAAAGCAATAACGCGTCATCTTTATATAGCAAATGAAAACATTAAGGCGCGAATGTTTCTTTCGTACAAAAAAAAAACGAAATTTCTTTACTGCGACGAAAAATATTGGAAGGACGTGGCTCCTAGTGGTTTTGCCAATTTAATATACCAGACCGCTCTTTATAGAGCTCTAATACTATATTGGATCATTCTGATTTTATATGCTACACTAAAGGGTGGAATTTTCGAGATGTTATTAGAGCAAAAACTATGGATATAAGATTTTACGACAGTAGGATTACATATAATATTTACATCGAGCAATGCTCTTCAGCAACCAATAATGACAAGGCCAGTGTGTGTTAGACATAAATTAATATAAAGCAATAATCTATATAGAGCAAATGGAAACATAAAGACGTGAATTCAACGCGAAGTCAATTTATAGAAGGTAGGAAATGTGATCAACTATAGCCGAGATCTTACTAGCCAACTTTCTTTTTCCATATTCTTATACTTCCACACAGATTCATTTCATTTGAAAATGCCAAAAAAAAAATTACATTTCTACATTAGGTATTCCTATATAACTGCTAAACATGCTTTTAGCGCCACTGATTTATTTATTTATTTAAATTTAAAGCGCTATGTCCCCCTAGGGACACTTGCACTGTCATACATGTATGTCTTTACATTTATCTATACATATATGTACAATAATTTTAGGCCGTTAATAGAATAATCATATGATATTAACAACATAAAGAGAGAAAAAACGAGAAAAAAGAACTGTGTACAAAAGAAAGAAGTGTCTGGCAATATGCACAATCAGAATCATATAAATTATCAGTTTTTTAAAAGATATTTGTTGCTATATAATTTAGAATATATCTATAAAATGAATTAATTTTAATATATATTTCTTTACTGGAAATAAAAAAACTTGGATCCGTTTCTATGAAATTATTGTCGATTCTATAGTCTTGAAAAACAGGAAAATCTAGTAACCAGGCCTTCCTATTATTTTTATCATTAAGGTAGGCGAAGCAGAAAAAAAAAGATTTTGAAGGAAACACATAAGCCTAATAAATACTTCAATTTCCAATAAAAAGATGGCTTGTTCATCATGTTTATATTATGTCTTAATGTACTTTATTTGCTGATTACGGATGGGAAATGCTCGAAGTATGTATATGAATTTATATTGGTCATTATATTTATATTATCATTGTCTTTCATATAGATGGTAGTTTTAGATAATCGAGGTCATATTTAGGCTACACTAAATGCTAGTTAAGGCATAATTCTGAAATCATTTGAGTGATCAATTTACAACTTACCCTCGAGTGTATTTCCATTCTCGTCGAAGATCTTTCCTGAGCGACAGACACGACCATCACGTTTGAAATACGTCAGTTAAAAGGTAGACAAAGTCTAATTATGTGGCCACGAGCCTGACCTCTTAGTAACGGCCAGTTGGGGGTAACGTAGTCATCATAAGCGACGCGAATGTCGTCAAAGGATTTATTTTCTGAAAATCGGCATTGATGGTCTTTCAGATTTTTTTAAAATGTTACAATCAACATATCACACACACACACACGCAAGCCTTTTTATTGGGGCATCCAGCCCTATACATGATTCCCCTCTACAGGATTTCGCAAAGGAAGATATTTCAAAAGTAAAAACTAGAATACAAGAAGTAATAAGGAAAGAGAGAAGAAAGAAAACCAAACAAAAATAAATATAACCATATATACAAAAAAAAACATACAGAGCAAAAGGAACCGTACATGATTAAATATTTAAATTAAAGTACCAATGTTTAGAATATGTCAAGGTTAAGATATCATTGAGAGGGCTAGTGTGGAATCAGCCGCATTCAATCTTCGCTTTCCTCCTCCGAGCAAACCACGACATTCGGCGAATTCATCATTCTCCAACGGACATTGACTGCGGCCTTGTAGAATCTATATAAACCGAGGGAGAGACCCTGATCAACCATCAGTGTGTTCATCCAGCTGCAAATTTGTTGGCAGTCAGGTTGAGACCAGGGTAAGTCAACCAAAATTTCTTTCCTCTGTTTCTCTAAGCAAGAGCATCCAAATATTATATGCATAATTTCGTCTTGGATTCTGTTTTTACACAGATCGCAAGTTAGAGTCAAATCAATCTTCCAGCGCTTTGAACGATTTTCTGGGAAGATCGTCCATAGGAGTCTCAGTTGTGCAAAAAATATTTTAATTGCTAGAGGAATAGTTGTGAATAAATATCGTTCTGCTGTTATTGATTTTTTTAGGTATTTGAAGTGACTGTAATGTGGAGTATTTAGGATTTTCGCCATGTCGTTTTGAATGCTTTGTTCGGTTGCTATTCGAATAATAGCAGGGATTTCAGATAGTATTGCAGTGTAATACGGACAACCCTTCAGGAACGAAAAACCGTTTGAGTCTAAAATGGTTGACAGGTTTTCGACAAAGGTTAAACCAGCCCTTTGATTGCTGTGTAATGTCCAGAGGTGTGACAAACATGCCCGGGGCAACCTACTCTCTTCCATTTTCATAATACTCACCCAAAATCTCAGGACTTGTTTAGTTATAATAACTTCCTGTGATACTCGTCCACATTCTATTCTTAGCATAAAGCCCGGAGTATACTTTGGTAAATATAGGTAGCGTCTTAGGAAAATATTCTGAACCTGGTCAACTACCTTTACTTGGTTGAGTGACCAGCAGGGTGCGGCGTATACAATCAACATATCTACGATAGTTTGTAGACGTCGTCGATGAGGAACGTCACTCTATAAATGAAATTCTCCAGGCGAAACAAAGAATTAAAGCTCGCGAAGAGTAAGAGACTTGTTCATCAATAGCAGCATGGAACAGTGTCCCAAAAACATGTAGTAGAGGGTAAAGTAGCTAGCGACGCTGTAAGTCTCAATGGATATTAAACTCGATTCAGACGATTCGTCTCAACTCGGATCCTGCAAATGACATGCTCCGAAGGAATGTGTGAGGTGAAAAAGAAGGTTGCATCGAGTAACTCTATCAGAAATTCGAATAAAAACCAAACGCTATAACGCTCGCAGAATCCTCGGAAATTTACAAAGTCGTCGAGGACCGACGAATGGTTTGGATGGCAGTAGCCGCGAGGGTGTAAAAATGCTGGAAGTCGTTTGTTGAAGGTATTAAGATATGGGAATTGACGAACGTCGCCTCTTGACCCTGAACGCTGAAAAAGATGGCGGCGATGAGTCGGAGAGAGACGATCGGCTCGAAGACACTGCTTCAAAATATTGCCTAGACGTTGGCCTCTTGATATTAAAGTGTTGTTCATTGAATGTGGCTTCGTAAAGCTACACAACTCAATATTAATCTCACGAAAGGTAATCCGCGAACTTGAATAACTTTAAATAGATTAATTTTCCGGCGCTTACCTCGATTGACGCACAGTTGGCCTGGATTCTATGATCTGTACTGGTTCATGTGATTTGACCTCCGTGATCGTTGGCAGGTGTTTTTGTGTTGCGGATAACATCTTAGGGTTGGTTAAACGATATTGGGGGTGTATCTTCGCAGAGATGGGAGACGCAGGTTCATACCCTGGCTTCAACCTTGCGGTGTACTATCTTGAAGAATCCAAGGCATTTAATATCATGATGAATCCCAGGGTGATATTGAATTAAATTTAGAATTATATTTATAAGAGTAAATCATTCATAATTATGTATGCAAAGCATCGACCTTTCTTGAAAGTGTAACTTCCAACAATGGTGTACACCAGGTTGTTTGACGTAATTAGCCCTCACGGCCCAAGTTATGTGATGATATCGAAGTCTTTTACACTGAATGGACTCTTGCTGATGATGAATATGTCCACCTATATGGAAACAAACATTTCTTCAAGTTTTTCGAACTACAAATATATTCATATATAAGATTGTCAGCTCAGATATAAGGCAAATTTAAACCACGATAAGAGGTTAATCATCGTCAACTACAGAATGTTTAATATTCCAAGAGCCTGAAGGCCTTGTTGTTGCGGGAGATAGGGGTAGAACCCGAAGTCCACGCACTGCTTATATGTGTCAAATTATTGCTGAACTCTGGATTCATTTGTCGGGTCGTTTTGAACTCCTGGACAAGCGATAGTGGTTAAAAATATTATCAGTTCTAGAAAGTTCAAAGTTGTTGTTGGCCAGAGAATTAGTACATCCATTGTTGAAACATGGGGAAATTCTGAAGGATTTAAGATATTTTTCTTTATATTTTCTCTGTAAATAACAATTAATTATTCCTTAATTATTAAAGAATAATCCTTCTGTATTATAATATTATTGCATTAATTTGCGATAAGAGAAATGACATTATTTGTCACAGAATTGATATAAACTTTTTTTCAGAAATGACTACCTCCTGAGAATTATAAATATGAAGGTAAACTCAAATTGCTATTTCGTTTCATCAAAAAACATTTAGAATACTGAGAAAATAAACAAAATACAGTTTTACAATGCGACATTACTATTAATTTTCAACACCGAAGTAAAATAAATTCCACCACAACTCTAGAAAACGGCTATGTGACTCTGATTGATAAATGCCATAGTTGGTTGACAACTACTTAGCTCTTGTATATGCCCCCATATGCCATTACTTCGGGAGTTTTAATTCAAAACAATCATTGATTTGTATCCCTCTCACTCCTTTCTTGAAGGAAAGTACGCTTGAATTGGTTCCATAAAAATATGTATGGACCCAGGATCAGTGGGTTTATGTGTACTTCAGTAACGAGAAAAGATAATAAGTATATACTGATTATTGATAAGTATTTATGTGTAGATAACTTGAAATCTGCTTCTATTGCCACGAGATCGGAAATGTTTTGTAGAAGAAGTTCAATGGTATGGGTTTGCTCCATTTCGAACAGGCTTAACCACTCAGCATATTTGAAGAAGGCACATTAACTGATCAAATGAAGATAAAGGTGACTGAAGATAAATTTGAACAACAAACATCGGCTATGATTCAATAGAACATCTCTGAATTGCCTTACAAATAAACATTTTGACAAAATCACTAAGTTCGATAAAATAATCACTTGAATTAATATTAAAATAACAACATGAGGTCTCCAGGGAAAATTTTCTTTTAAAAATAATTTTTATTTAAAAAATATCTCGAGCTTTCGGGCAAGTACGCCCTTCTACGGGAGAAAATGCTTTATATGAATAATACGCCAATAAAATATGATTTAAAATTAAATAAAGTCCATTCACTGTTTACATTTGTTTCAAGGCATGATCAACGCGGGCTTCTGTTGCGCGTGCTTCGCTTGAGGGTTATGGGCTGGGCTCAGGGAATATAATGTTATATATTTCCGGAATATCTATTCTTCTGTTAATGCTATTGTTCTTTCTGGATATGATGGATTCTATTATAAGTCTCTGTAGTCTATTGGGGATGTTGGAGTAATGGGTCTTTGGTTCTGATAGGGAGAAGGAATGGCCTGTTTCTCTTATATGTTGGTATACTAAAGATCTACTGTCTTGATTATCGATATTTCGTTTATGTTCTGATACTCTTATATTTAAATGTCTGCCAGTTTCGCCGACATATTTGGTTTTGCATTCATTGCATTCTATGGAGTATATGGCATTCTTAATATTGGAAGGATAATCAATGGTATTGTTCTTTGTTATGGGGTTTCTTAGTAACGAATTTAAATTAGGTGAGTTTCTGAAAAAGGTTTTGATTCCAAATTTCTTCAGATGACGGGCTATAGAAACAGATACTGGGGAATAGGTAATACTTCTAATAGATTTATAGATTGTGGAATTCCGAATTTCAGAGGGGTTATAGAAATGTCTTAGAATAAATGATAAAGGATATTGACAAGTCTTTAAATTTCTTATAATATTCTGAGTTTCTCGACATATTCTGTATATGCCCCGAAAATCAAACCAAGAACATTCTAGAAAGACTCAACAGTTACCATCCTAACCTAAATTTCACATTTGAAAAAGAAACAAACAATAGCCTGCCTTTTCTAGATATAAAAATTATTCGCATACAGAATCAATTCCAAACAACTGTTTATTATAAGCCATCCTTCAACCCCGACTATATCCGTTTTTCCTCCTACTGCCCACTCAGCCATAAATTCAATACCGTAAAGACCTTAACTAAACGTAACCATAGCCACTGTTCACTTCAAACCTTTAAAACAGAAGAAACTCAGAATATATTAAGAAATCTGAAGACTTGTCAATATCCTTTATCGTTTATTCTAAGACATTTCTATAGCCCCTCTGAAATTCGGAATTCCCCAATCTATAAATCTATTAGCAGTATTCCTTATTCACCAGTATCTGTTTCTATAGCCCGTCATATGAAGAAATTTGGGATCAAAACATTTTTCAGCAACTCACCTAATTTAAATTCGTTACTAAGAAACCCCATAACAAAGAACAATACCATTGATTATCCTTCCAATATTAAGAATGCCATATACTCCATAGAATGTAATGAATGCAAAACCAAATATGTCGGCGAAACTGCAGACATTTAAATATAAGAGTATCAGAACATAAACGAAATATCGATAATCAAGACAGTAGATCTTTAGTATACCAACATATAAGAGAAACAGGCCATTCCTTCTCCCTATAAGAACCAAAGACCCATTACTCCAACATCCCCAATAGACTACAGAGACTTATAATTGAATCCATCATATCCAGAAAGAACAATAGCATTAACAGAAGAATAGATATTCCGGAAATTTATAACATTATATTCCCTGAGCCCAGCCCATAACCCTCAAGCGAAGCACGCGCAACAGAAGCCCGCGTTGATCATGCCTTAAAACGAATGTAAACAGTGAATGGACTCATTTAATTTTAAATCATATTTTATTGGCGTATTATTCATATAAAGCATTTTCTCCCGTAGAAGAGCGTACTTGCCCGAAACCTCGAGATATTTTTTAAATAAAAATTATTTTTAAAAGAAACTTTTCCCTGGAGGCTTTATGTTTTTATTTTAAAATCACTAAGTAATCAAGGGTTTGGTTTTTTTTTTCTTCTTTCTTTTATTGCTCGAACTTTCGGGCCAAGATGTCTTTCAAATCCTGGCGTGAAGTTTTACTTCCGGATCTCCGTGTTGAAGGACATGTTAGCCCGAATGCTCGATAAATAAAATAATTTCAATAAAAAGAAACTGATTCCTAGATTCCTTATTGATTTTTCAAAGTGTAAAAGCAGGGAAGCATCTTCATTAAAGAATCATTTTGTTCTCTATCACCTTCCCAGAAACCTGCTCGGACTTTAATCTCTCGAGTCGTTCTCTATACTCTCAATGACTAACTCACCACCGAATGACAAATTTTGTGCTCACGGCTAATCCTCAAGTAGGTAAGAATAATCAACAATGGAGCCAATCAAATGTTTGAATACTATCTAAGTGTTATCCATTGTATAAATGATATTAGAATGAAAAAATATATATTGAGGATTCTCTAAGCTGACACATTGGTTAATAATCTGGTACTTCTTTCTGGAGTGGAAAGAGACAGGAATTATTTCGATCGAAATGAGGAAGAAGTAATATCATCTAGTTCACAAATCTTAGAATAGATATTCAGATAGACGGCTTCTCGTCTGGACCATTTGCCAAGGGAGAACTGAAAACAGTCTAAATTCCTCAAATAAATGCCTATTCATAAGGCAAAGAAAGGAAGTTATAGGAGAAATAAGGCGTCAGCAAGACAAAAGAAATATATATTCCCCCAAGCCAATATATTGAATATCCCGTTACAAAAACTGTCTTTTAGACGGTTGGAATTTCATATTTCCATTTGCCTGCAGGCGTCAGTTTCCTTTATATATATATATAGTGTATATTTAGAAATATTTTTCATATATGTAGACTGTTTTGACATTTTAAACTCATACATATATAGTAAAACTTCGCTATAAGAAACCCCAATGGGAATAACACTATAGCCATGGTTCACTATACGGGGTCACTAATATCGGCCAATTATATTGGTTAGATATACGAAAAGGTTGGCTATACCCGGTTTGTTTGAACGAGGTTTAATTTTATATATAATTAATTATTCTTCAAAAACCGGGGATGGTTAAAATCAATCAATGCTGTCTTAATCATGGTTTCTATTCTTTGAGAGAGAAGTATATATTTAAATATTATATTGAGTGAATATATCCAAACACCTTCAATGAGAATTTGAAACTAATATAGACATGTATGATTCTTTTGAAAATTAAACAATTTCTACTGCACTTACTGTAATGTAAAATAAATGGAAGTGCCTGGCTTAACAATGGTGAATCAGTGGGCACTCCCATTAATTTTTCATTGCTGTAAGGGCAGTAAAATATTGTTTTTTTTTCAAACATACGTGTCTATAATAGTTTCGAATTATCATAACAGATAGCGCGCTAATAAATGCCTTCAATTTCTACGATTTGAAATGGTGTTGTTCAGTAAAATATATAATGGGGATCACAGCAAGACGTGTTCCTGAATATAGCATGTGCCTCAAAAAATAAACCACATAACTCTGTCTGTGTAATCTGTGGAATTACTGTACGAGTGTTAACATCCACTATGATCTTGAAGATAGACATTGCCTCTCTGACCGGCATTCCTTATTCTTGAAATAAGTCATTTGGGACCATTAGACATTTATTTTTCGACGATTAATAATACTATTTACAATGTTATAATTTGAAGCTATTTTAGACGCGTATGGTTCTTTTCATAATTAAACAATGTCTACTGCCCTTACTGAAATGATAACTTAATGGGAGCGTCTGGTTCATGATGTTAAATCCTACCAGCGGTTTCACAAGTTTTATCTTCCATATCCCTGTGTAATATTGCATTTTGCTGTTTTCCTTTTATACCTATACTGAGGCTGACCACTTGGAAAGGGTATTTTAAATAAAATATGAAATAAGATTTGAGGACAGTATATATATAAATACATACAATTATAAATATATAATATGGTTTGTGAGAAAGAGAGAGAGAGCCCTTGAATATCCGTAAACATCAATAGAGTCTTTTTATTAGAACAATCATAATATCATGTATTAGCGCGCCATCTGTTATGAGAATTTAAAACTATCTTCGACGCATATGATTCTTTTCAAAATTAAAAATATTCTACTGCCTCACTGCCATCATAAATTAATGGGAGGGCCCGACTCATTAGTAGTGTTTTAAATGGAATATGGACATACGTTTTGAACATTAATATAGGTATAAAAGGAAACAACAAAATGAACAGTGGTATGGTTGATCAAATTGGCGAAACCACTGGGAGGGCGCACCACTAATGAGCCAGGCTCTTTCAATAATTATCAGTGCAGTAAGAGGTTTAGAAATTTGTTTAATTTTGAAAAGAAACATACGCGTCTAAAATAGTATCAATTTCTCATAACAGCGGGTCATAATGAACCATACTATTTATACCTAGCCTTTAACTGATTTTTATATTTAAAAAAAAACGAAATACCAGATTATACCATGTTTTCTCCTGTAGAAGGACGTTCGTGCCCAAAATCTGGATATTAAAATAGGTTTTGAAAATTTACTTCTGCCTGGAGGTCTGATATTTTCACTCAATATATATATCTCATGCGATTAAATACATATAAAATAATAAAAACAATCGACTGATGCTAATAAGAAAACATAAATCAACCAGAAGAATTTTTCAAAGAAGAATTCTGTGACAACATTCGAACCAATGTAGAGGGAATACCTTGAGGATTGGAAGAATCAATAATCAGAACCTGCGGCCTTTTCTGCTGCTGCCTTCACACCACCTGGATCGCCAGGTCACATCTGCATCTTTTGATTCAAAATTATTAAAATATTCTGAGAAAATGATGGTGATATACTTATTTTATGTTTTATAAATGTAAGATTTAATTAATTAAATTTTTTATCAATATATAACTGAAAATATACACTCATGGACAAAACGTAAGGAAGTTATACCTTTCAGCATGCTTATCAATATTCAGAAGAATAACTTAGAAAGATATTTGATATACAGTGACCTTTATTGTAGACACAAGAGATGACTATATTTATAACTAAATATAAGATAATATACATTCATGGACAGAACGTAAGGAAGTTGTACCTTTTAGCATGGATTCCGTTGATCGGGATTCAGACAAAAACTTTGAAGTATATTTGATACACAGTGATCCTATTCGAATACACACGAGATAACCAATTGTGGACAAAATCAAAACACTTTTACATTCTTAAGTTTTCCTATGAATGTATATATTAAAACTGTATTCATATAGCATCTATAAAGAAATTTTCAATGAATATATCTTCATTTAAAAGATTTGAAAATTACAAGAAAGATTTTAAGACCAGGTAAATACAATTAATATTAAAATAAGAAAATTAGGCCTTCGTGAAAAAGTTCCTTTTTAAATATTTTTATTTATAAATCTCTCAAGCTTTCGGGAAAGAATCCTGTAGAAGGGCTTTTTTTGCCCGAAAGCTAGAGGATTTTTAAAAATATTTTTTTTCCCTGGAGGCCTAAAGGTCTTATTTTAACAATTAATATCGAATAATTTAGTTTTTAAAAATTGGATATTCTTGATAATATTCGAGTTACAATAATCAAAGTGTCATCATTAAAAATAAAACATTTATCAAACTAACATTAGTAACAAAAATATGTTTAAAATAATATTCACATGATAATATATGGAATTTATAATTCATAAAAGTTATTTTTGTAGTAAAAAAATATTAGTTTAGTATTGTATGTGTGTGAAAATGTATATTCTAAAATATATAAATATAATTATTAAAATAAATTAAGGTGTTTTCTTTCTCTCGTTTAGGTATATAATATATATAAATAAAAAGCCTAAATATATTAATGATAAGAATGAAAATATATTTTGATTATTGAGTATAATATATAATATAAAAATATAGTTTGCTTATAGGAAATTGAAAACTAATGTAGAAGCTATTTTGACACTCTGTTTGAAATATGAATGGTGTAATTAAATAAGAAATTTATTTTCCATCTGTGTTATGTTTAGCCATTTATATAACTAGGATATGCATTGATATAGTTTCTCTTATAATAAATGAGCTTGTTAATGACTATATCTCTTCATCAATATTTACAGTATAATTTGTGTGTGTGAAGAATTTATATATAAATACATATTTCATATTATTAATATATAAGTAAGAATATACAGTTATTACTATTGTTTTATTCTATTTAAATTTGTATATATGTTATATAAAAAATAAGATTTCTGTTGATTTTTGATTATGCTATGGTAAAGCAGTCGTGGTTAAAATCTAGAAAGTATAATTATAAAAATAGTTTTGATCAGTAATTTAATTGAACTAAAGGAATATATGAAAACATAGTTTAATAAAAGTACTGCCTGGCTTAAGGCATAAGAATAAAAAATGGATAACTTATTTACATAATGTACAAAAGGTTTGAGCCGGCCATCGCGAAACAACAACAATGAGATTTTATAGGGGAAGCATGACCTCTGGCGGTCGATTTAGCAGAGTATTTGAATCTATGGAATATAATTTCAAATAAAATAATATTTTAATATAACATATATATATATATATTAATTATACTATTTTACAATTTCATTTTTTATATTTGAGTATGTGATATATTTCAGCCTAATATTATCACAAATGAAACACTCAGATAAATATATCTCTCTCATATACTTTAATATGAAATTACCTGCATAGATAATCACTCAAATTATGCATTACTTGACAGTAAAAAATTATATATATATAAATTATTTTTGAAAATGTCTTATAGCGTAGAAAAATAGAGAAAGAATTTGTGGTAATTAAACACACATACGTTCTAATATGTTTATAATTTCAAATATAAGAAATTTGCGATTTACTTTTATAAAAATATTCGATACACCTTTTGCAATATGTTACTTTATTCTAAATATATTAATGAAACATATTGCGAAATGTTTATCCAATATGTTTATAGTATTTGCAAGCTTTTACTCAATTTAAAACCTCTTCGACAGGAGTTTTTCCGAAGTATAAAAATGTAGATATTTTGAATGTTTATACTTTGAAAACTCCTTTAGAACAGCTTTGTAATAGCATCGGATGTGTGGTATTTTATTTTCTTTGATTTTGTAATTTACAGAGAATTTATCATCAATTTATTTTTGAAGAAAGGCTTTTTAATTATAGTCGTATGTTCGTATTTTATTTTATTTGATTCTGTATTTTAAAAATAATATGTTAAAAATAAAAATGACATATCTTGCTCAGGCTCACATGAGAATTTCTAGATGGTAGAGCGCCATCTAGTGGAAAAAAAACTAAACGTTTATTTAACTTGTTCCGTGATATTTGGTTAACCCAATTTCTTGATAAATCAAGAAAAGTCAACCACGAACGCGTTTCGGGCTGTTGGTCCACGTCAACGTGGTGCAGACTGTATCTCTACGACCAATTACATTGTAATCATTTTTTTTTTAAGAGAGGTTTTGTAATATAGTCGGAAGTTTGTATTTCATTTACTTGTACTCTGTAATTCACTGAATATTTTATCATCATATTCATTTTTTAAATCATTATCAACCATTGTCAAGGTTTAGTAGTTTTTGTGTATCGAATAATAGAAGTAAACGAATAAATTGTTTTAAACACAAGGTAATAAGACCAAATTGTTACCATCTTCAGACAAAAGTATTGAATGAGAAATTTTACCACAGCATTTTTCAAAATAGTTCCTGTTATCAAGTGTGTAAACAAGATAACAGATAAGAAGAAGATATTTATCTGATAAACACAGAATATTATTTTTAGAATTAAAAGTTTTTTCGAATTTAATTAAAAGCATATCTATAAATATCATTTATATTTCCTCTTTCTTTCATTCTGTTAATTGTAGCACATTCCTTTTGAATGAAAAATGCTTCTTTGAATTGTCTCTTAAAATATTTTTTTTATAATCTAGTATCTTTATTTCTTTTAGGTTAAAATTATTATGTCCTGTGATTTTTCTATGTTCTACAAGTGCAGAATTCTCAATTTTATCCCATTTCAGAGCATATTCATGGTTTTTCATTCTTTCTTTTAAAGTTCTGGATGTTTGTTCTACATAACATTGGTCACATTTTTCACATTTCACTTCATAAATTAAACCTGCTCTTTTTGGTATGTGAGTGTTCTTATGATTGTTGATATATTGAGAGATAGGGTTACATGGTTTCCCCATGCAATGTATATTTTTTCATACTTTTTGAATATATTAGTAAAATTTCTCTCTCTCTCTTGCAAAATATAAATGGCAATGTGATAAATTTGGCTTCTTTGTTTTTGCACTTTAGATTTTGAATTAAAGTATTATTCTCATATTTTTGGTTCATGTCTGTTCACCAAGTTAAAAATTATGATGCACATGTTCCCAATATATATGGTGCTCCAAAGGTCCACAAGCCTAAATGTCCATTACGCCCAACTTGGTTAAAATCCTGTAATTAATATATATATTTGTTTTTTCTCCAGTTTTTAAGTATGGTGTTCAATTTATTTTTGAAGTTTACGCCCAATAGTAAACAATAGACCTTCACCGACATATGCCTTGGCAAAATGGTTAGCACAACAATTGAAAATCTACCAATATTTTAATGAAAATGAAATTGTTAAAACTCCTATGAATTCAAAGAAGATATTATTGACATCAAGCTAAATGGAAATCAAAGAGTTATATCTTTAGATGTTGAATCCATGTTTACTTCAATCCCTATACCCACAATTATGGATGCATTAAACCATGTGATAAAAGAATCAAAAATAAATATATTGTCAAAATCTGAATTTTTAATTGGAATATAATTTTGTTTGAAAACAACATACTTTATTTATGATGACCAAATATATCTCCAAATGAAAGGTGCAACAATGGGTAGTCCAATATCACCAAACGCAGCTTGTATTACTATAGGCCAATTAGAAATAAAAGTTCTAAATTCACTTTAAAATGATGTTTATTATTTTAAAAGATATGTAGATGACTCCATTTTATTTATTAATCAGGGAAGTGAACAAAAAACAATTTTGGATACTTTCAACAATCTATTGCCTGATATCAATTACTCTATGGAAATAGATAACATCAAATCAATATATTTCCTGGACATGAACTTATCATACAATAATAACAATATTACAACCTCTATATACAAAAAAAAAACAACACTTACTAAGCACCATTTCAGCCGAAAAGTAGGATTAGTAAAAGCTCTCATATTTAGAGCTTTTCACTCATTTTAATGATACAACTAAAAGAAATATAGAAATTAACAACATCAAAAAAGAACTAATCAATGAAGATTTTCCCATCAAATTGATAAATGGAATAATAGAAAATATGAACCAAAATAATGAGAATAATACTTTAATTCAAAATCTAAAGTGCAAAAACAAAGAAGCCAAATTCATCACATTGCCATTTATAAACCAAAGGTTTGCAAGAAATTTTACTAATATATTTCAAAAGGTATGAAAAAATATACATTGCATGGAAACCTTGTAACCCTATCTCTCAATACGAGAGATATATCGTATATCAACAACCATAAGAACACTCACATACCAAAAAGAGCAGGTTTAATTTTTGAAGTGAAATGTGAAAACGTTTGTTACCTGTTACCGAAACGTCACACACTATTTATTTATTTGAATTTGGTCTTATTACCTTGTGTTTATAATCTATAATCCAAATTGTGCCTTATCAAATTGTTTTAAAGTTTTAGAATTTCACTTAAATTTTTATATGTTTCAACTCGAAAATTAGCTAATATTAATAAATTATTAAATAAACTTATTGCGGAGTAAGTGATTATTTATTTTCAATTATGATTTAAAACGCTCAGTTTAAGAAGGATGTGCTTTGTATGATTGATTTACACCAATGGTAGAATTTTATATTTAACTATATATTATAATTTTTGTTATTTTTTTAGAAATATAATATACGTAATATAAAAATGATCAGACATTATTGCCCGTTCTAAATTCATTTAAAATGCAAATTATTATTTCTTTCTTTTTATTAATCAACTAGGCGCTTTTGAAATATTTGCGCTATTTACAGAGGAATCAAACAAAACAACAAACAAATTAGAACTTAGAACTAAAATATCCGGACAGTCGTAGATAAGGTGAAGGACAGTTTGTTCAGTTTCTCGGCAGTAAAAATTTGTTTTTTAAAATTGACTTCTTTTATGTAGGTATTTCTGGAATTTTCCGTGTAAAGTGACAAATTGAGTGACTATAAAATTTGGATGGAACTGTGTAGGAATTCCGTTTCGATAAATAGTGCGAATTTTTATAATTAACATTATGAATGGATTGATCTAAATTATTCATAATAATGGATATTTTTTTCGCTTTGTTGTAAATATTTCACTTGGTATATTCAAATTTTTACTTCTCCCTAAGATTTTCACTTCATTTATTACGTATTTTAAAACCTATCTGCTTTACCTGAGACCTCGAAAATAAATGTTTATCTATACAATATTGTATTATTGAGAAAGTTTGGATAATTATATATCTAACATTTTCCTTTTTCAGCATTCCAGTATATCGTTTAAATCGTTTTTAGTTATATCCAAATAAAGAAGTAGCTTTAATGATTTTCAACCAATATATATTTTTATAGCCTAAATATATTTTTTTATTAAAAACAAAAAAAGAAATATCCTGACCACGAGCACATATGCTTTCTAGATTGCAGAGCGCTATCTATTTGAACAGAAATCAACCAAACGTTGATTTAGCCTGCTCCCTGATATTTGGCCTACCCATTTTCTTTATAAATCAATTGGAATTTCTTGATTTATTAAGAAAAAGGTTGGCCAAATATCAGGAAACAGGCTAAATCAACGCTTAGTTGATTTCTGTTCCACTAGATGGCGCTCTGCCAGCTAAAAAGCATATGTGCTCGTTGTCAGGATATGACTATTTTGTTTTTAATATCAACACCTGACCTTTTTATTTCTTTATTCTTTCACATATTTTATATATAGTGTCTATAATAGTGGTAGTCACGATAAAAATATTGCTACGATAAATTATCATAACGATAATAATAAAAATTTTGATAATATGAGGGCAATAAAAATATTGTTAATGAAAAAACAATTATAATGATAATAAAATTGATATAATAATGCCTCTTATAACATATGTGGTAATAAACCTATTATAAGCATATTATATTGATGCTGAAACTTTGTTATGAAACGCAAATTAAAGATGGGTATAATAAACTATTTAAAATATGATATATGAAATAATAGGAGGCAGACAAATTAGCAAAAAAAGATACCAAGCAATTAGCAAAAATTTACCTTTTAAGAAATATATACGCATGAAAAAACAAAGAAAATGAATCAAAACTGACAGCTTATCCAAATCATCATTGGTATAAACTATTGAATCAATTAGAAGAACTTCAAAAAAACTCAATAGAAATTAACAAACGGCTTTAGCACGACTAAGAAGTGGCCATATAAAAACCTTAAAATTTCAAAATGGGCAAAACTTCTTCAATAACTGCTTGATATGCAATAGTTCGGAAGCTTCTCCGGAACATACCATGCTCATAACTGACAAAAGAGGACCTAATTTCTAGGCCTATAACTACCATCGCAAAATTGGAGAGGAGTGGACTTCAGGAATTGGTTTAACCATGGAGAAAAGCACCACCACCACTATAAACAAGAAAATATATAAAATGGAGACAGCCCACAATTTTAATATGTGATCATATTGTTGCACGCTAATGAACGTCTGGTTTTGGATCTACTGTTGTTTTATCCATCGCATTATAATATAAAATACCCAGAACGGGTAGTGTCAATGTTATTTTATTGTTTGTTTACCAAGTGAATATTTTCAACTTTATCGTTTTTTTTTTTTAATCTTATGACAGACGTATATTTTCACGGTGAAGGGTCAAAGTCACATGATGTGGTTTGTGATTATCTACAGAGTAAAGCAGAACAATATACTATATTTAAAATCAATTTCATATATAATCCGCAGCAACCGTTCGGAGGAGATTAATAGAATCGCCGAATGTCATGGCCCATTTGAATGAGGAAAGCGAAGACTAAAACGTGGCAGATTCTTCAATCGCCTTTTCAGTGATACACTAACCTATGCACGGTGGATTGTGTGTGGCCACTGGACAGGTGTCGGACATGGAGGCTGTTAAGCTCTGCGCTACCTGGAGTATAAGAGCTCCATCTATGCTTCCTTCCTATGGTGAATCTGTATAAGACCGATGGTCTCAATAAAGCTGTATGTGTGTTTATATTTAAATTGTAATTCTGAAAGAGAATAATAATTTAAATATTTTTGAAAGAGAATAATAGAAGACCACGAGGACGTGGTTGAGGCCGAAGGAAATAGTAATGTTTACACATTACTATTTCCTTCGGCCTCAACCACGTCTTCGTGGTCTTCTATTATTCTCTTTCAAAATAAGGTTTCATTATTTACGTATCAAAAAGGTATGATTCTCTATTTTTTTCATAATTAGGCTTTACTAAATAATCCACTTCTGTTCGTTTTGATAATATGTTTGGACGAAAATATCGTTTTAAGAGCACTTTGCGTTTTCTTTTTCTTGTTGGATTTACAATAGCAAAGTTTTCATAATTATAAATATCCATATATTTATAGACTTTTTTTGCATTGTAGATTCCCACAATTCTCTGTGATTCCGAACTTTTCTCAGAATTTTAATATTACGTGATTATTATATTCATCTTGATATCGACATGGATGTTGTCTAGAAGAGACACTGGCATTTTACCATATATAGAAAGAATAGCTAGAATTCAGTAGTTATTTTGCAAGGTTGAATTTCACACAAGGATGATTGATATGAGCATTCAATATATATAATATATACTAATTTTTCTGGTTCACAATTACATATATGCGCAAAATATTGTTCGATGTTCTTTGAAATGTTCTATTACCTTGTGTATCAACTTGAGCGTTTCTTGCATCGATAATTATAGAAACCTAAACGTCAAAAAGCTTGGTTTTTCACATTGCGAAGAATTAGCATTGAAGACACGGCCAAATCACTTTTAAAATTTTTTAATCATTGTTCTTTATAATTTCCTGTCAACTTGTGAACCAAATTAAGTGTTTCTTGCATCGATAATTATTTTTCTCAATGAAAGGTGTGCATATATCTAGAAACCCAAAGGTTAATATTCTTGGATTTCAACTAGAGAAGGATTATCATTGAAGACACGGTCAAATCAACTTTTTAAAATGGTTCTGTACGCGTGGGATTCGAATGAAATCGTGTATTATCAACTACTGACACCGAACTAAATTGCCAATGCTATCTACGACAGTAATCAATATATCTATTAATTGAGCTCGAAAAACGGCCAAAATGGGAAAAAAGATATGAACGGAGAATACTAAAGCTCGATAATATTGGAGCCATTGCATCTCCATCGTCCGAAACACCATCAAAACATTGATATTAGAATTATAATACTCTGTATCAATAAATCAAATATATAAATCTCTGAGGAAAGGTTTTTTTTACTATAATAAATAAACGTATCATCGGAGATTTATATTTTAATAATCTAAAACACTGATATGATATTTTATACCACACCTGTCTCATCTACCCGACCTAGCATTTTCTGATTATCATCTGTTCCGGTTGACAGCACATTATTAGGTTGGGCTACACTTGGCCTATTTCGAAAAAGTGCAAAATTGGTTAAATAAATGGTTTTGTTCAAGACATGTCGTTTTATCGTAGAGGTATACATATATTGCCATAAAGATGGGAAAATGTGTAGTTAGAACGAAAATATATGTTTTGGATTATTCATTTTTTAATTATCTTCCTATTTTCCAATTTTTATTGATTTGAAAAAAAAAAACTTATTTGCGCAACTGATATTACTTTTCAAATAATATGTTAGAACAGAAATTCTCGCAAAATATAAATATATCCTCGAATTTACCTATTCCATAATGTAAAGGTTGATTTTAAATTTATAATAATTGTATAGAGATCTTATTTTGATTTTCACCACGAAAATAAAAAAAATATGCTCTCAAATATTTACAAAGGTTGACTGAAATACAGTATTTTTCCATCTGTTTTAAAAAATTGAAACCGGACGATAAAAAAACAAATAATTTTCGCTAAATAAAAAAATATATTTAAAATATCGCGCCCCGTGCTATCGTTTTTAAAAATAGAGATAGTACAAGGTGGGATCAATAAATAAGGTGAATTATAATTTATTAAAAAAAAACGATTTTGAAAATTAGGACTCTATTTATTCAAAATAATCACCTTGGCTTTATATACATCGTCTCCATCGTTCTGGCAACTTGTAAATACCCTCTTTATAGGCACTCTTAGGAAGCGTGTGAAAAGAATCTTGCACCACTTTCTGGACATCTTCATCCGAGTCAAATCGCTTTCCCTTTAACTCCTTCTTTAGTAGTCCAAAATCGAAATAGTCAGAGGGGGCTAGGTCTGGACTATATGCAGGATGTTCTAAAACTTCAAAACCTAATTTAATGATTGTAGATACAGTTTTACATGATGTATGCGGCCTTGCATTATCATGAAGGAAGAGAACACCTTTACTAAGCTTTCCTCCTCTTTTGTTTCTTATACCTGGCTTTAGCTTATTTACAAAAATGTCACAATAAAGGTCGCTGTTGTTTCAAATTCAAAATGTCGGCTATGGTGAAATGGTTATTTTCTATCCTCCAAATTTAGTTTTCAACCGCATTTATCGTGCTTGGTGTCGCTGTAACACTTGGTCGTCCCGGTTGCTCAATTTCGGTACATGTAATTCGTCCATTTTTGAACTCGTTAACCCATCTATAGATGTTTTTTTGAGACAAACAAGACTCACCATAGATATTGTTCATTATTTGGCATATTTGAGATGTTTGAATACCTTCTACATTCAAGAAACGAATAACTGTACGTTGTTCAAGCATGGTGCAATCCTTCAAGGGAGCTTCCATTTTAGTTTATTTATAAGTGTCGCCCTGCACGTGGGAAAAAAGAACAGAACACCTTAAATAGTCTCTCGATGTTATATTTTAATATTCTGTGGTTTAAATTATTTTTGCTTTTTTAATTTTTAAGAAATAAGATAATTCACCTTATTTATTGATTCCCCCTTGTATTTCTCTCCATCTAAAAATATTTAAGAAATACATTATTTATTTAGAATATCGTTTATAGCCAAACACTATTCATAAATATTAAAATGGATGTAGCATCTATTTTTCATCATTTGGAATAAAGTAATAATTTTAATTATCACACACTCGCGAGTAATTAACAATTTTTTACTTGGTGTCGGAGCAATAATCTCAGCCATTTGTTGGAAGCAGCCGACTGGAACGTCGCTAACAAGTCATAGATTCTAATAATTGACTTCACATAAAATACTCTGTTTGATTTTTTTGTTTGTTCTAATCCATTTCGTTTAGATAAGAATGGAAACGAATAAAATAAATGATTATTTATATATATAAGAAATTTGAGCTATTTTTTGGGCGTATGATTATTTAAAAAATAAATCAATTTTCTACTTTCCTTGCTGCAATTATAAAATAATGAAGGGCCTGGCTCATGAGTGGTGAATCGTCTCAGCGGTTTCGTCAATTTTATCTATCATATACCACTCTTTTAGACTCTTGGAATGGGTATTTCAAATGAACTATAGACATGAGCTTTGAGGACAGTAGAAAAATCATACGCGTGAAAATAGTTTAAATTTCTTATAACAGATGGCGCTTTGATGCATATATATGTGGCAATATCGTTGCGGGGTTTCTTATTGTTGGATGCGAATGGTGAGATTTGGTTGAAGCGCAGCCGTTTGAGTGGAAGTTGCAGCATACAGTTAGGAATAATCAGGACACGTGATTGAGTTTGAAAATAAAGGCAACGGGTTGGAGGAAAGAAAGTTTGATAAGAGCTGAGCGATTTGACTTATTAATTAACTGATCACATGGCGGTGATTGTACTTAGCTGTGGGATGAGCAGAGGGGGAGAGGTCTAGAGCCGATGTCACCTCCTTGGGAGCCAAAGCGTAACTGACATTTCTTGCTTTTCGATTTAACACCAAGCTTCAGTTTCTCTCTGATTGGTTGAGATATGATCACATGGTGTTTTCCTATTGGTTGACCTACTTAGTGGTTCCTCCCTAATTGGCCGGCGGCTCTCCTTGATGAAAGATGGCCTGCCTGGTATATCCGATTTCGTCAGGAAGTATTGGGTATCTTGACGCTTATAGCTTCGACGGATATTAGATACGTCCTGTTTTTGCCGGAAGTATTGAGTGCATCTTGGCTAAAATAACTTCTGCGGTCACTAGAGACGTCCGGTCTCTGCCCCTGCAATGTTGACACAGGGGTGCCAAAATAGTCGTGCCAGCTTTAGTCTTACTTCCTATATCTTTTGTTACTTTCTTTCCTCCAGTTACCTTGTTCTTTATTAAGTCTTTGAAAATCATACATGATATATACATAGTGGGTCGGGGTTGCATTTAATTATATACAAATTATGACAGATGCGCCCCCTACATGTGAAGAATTCAAGAAGGGGTTAGCCTGAGAGAATTCTGTAAAGTGAAAAATAATTTTGTGGGAAAATTAGTTGTGGGTATGGAGGGGCTATATACAAACATTGCTGGTAATATAAAAGTAAAATAGAATGGTGTTGATGATATAGGTTGAGTATAATTAATAGAAATCAAAAATTTTTAATTGTAAGAAATCAAGGAATGTTATGGTACATAGTGGATTAAAAGAAAAGAAAATGCGCCTAAACGAATTCTACTCGAGTTAAGAAATGAATTCGAGGGGGTTCTATTTAGGCTTTGAAATCAAAATAAAAATAATATAAAAATAGTTGAATGAAATCAAAATTGAATGTGTTTGGTTGAATGGTGAGAAAAAAAAAAAGAAAAATGCCTAATTACTTTTTTGCTTGAATTTTGGAAAGGAATTCGAGGAAATTTCATAAGGTCTTTTGAGAAATCAAAGTAAAATAAAAATAAAAAGTTGGAAGAAATCAAAGTGAATGCTTGGTGCGTGGTGAGAAAAAAAAGGAAAAATGCCTAATTATATTCTAGCTCGGAATTGGGAATGGAGACCGAGGGAATTCTATTAGGTCTTTTGAGAAATCAAAAATAAAAATAAAATAAAAGTTTTTTGAGCGAAATCAAAGTAGAGTGCTTGGAAAAAAGAAAAATGAAAAATAAAAAGATTTCAACAACAAAGGGTGATTTAATGTTTTTAGTTTAATCGAAAGTCAGTGAGTTTTCGTTGATAATTGAGTTGTGGCAATATAAGTCAAGTGGTAAATAGAATGATAATTGATAAATGAAAATGATAATATAAACTAATTGGTAAATAATATGATAGTTAATGATTAAAATTGATAATAAGTTGAATAAATTGCTAAATTGATTAAATATTTAAATTTTAATTGAGAGAAAATAATGAATATGATTGATATGAAAAATAAGGTGTATTGGTTGGAACCCTTTGGTATCTACATGCCCTGATCTACATGTATTGGTTGCTCCATTTTGCCCTATAAATGTTTTACTTGCTCAATTATGCCCTATAAATTTTTTGTCTCGTCTGTAGCGACACTTAGGTGAAAAACGTGATTCTAGTCCTCAAGTGCGTTTATGCTGTGTGTACAGGAGACATGGAAATCTATATAACCTTTATGTGTAATTTTTTGTCTTTGTGTGTGTGTTGTGAAAAAATGTTAGAAGTCGGTTGTGTAAGAAATGTGTGTGTGAATTCTATGTGTTGTCTCGTGGATGTGGAATTTATGTGTAGATGGAAGGTGTAGCGTTTTTTTGAAAGTTTGTAAAGTATTTGATCAATTATGATGGGCGTATGACTCCTTTAAATGTGTGTGACGTCTTGTACCTTTTTTAGATTTCCGAGTGACAGTTGAATTGACTACACTGTAAAAATCGGTATGTAGTTTGAATTGGGATCCAAAACTGGCGATATATAGAGAGAAATCTGCGCGGGGAACGGTGACCTAAATTTACGTGTTGGTAGAAGAGGGGTCCGAAGTAATTGGAGATCGGAAACGAGGCGTGCGGGGGAGCGGTGACCTAATTTGGATGAGCGGGGCCCTGTAATGAGACGCCGGAAGTGGGGCGTGTCGGGGACGCGAGGTCCAGTCTAAACTTATCCACCCACTGTTTGCGTAATTGGAGTCATGGTGACGTCTTTACTCTTCGCGGGAAGACATCTGCCTTGCTTCTACGTTTCCTGTCGGCCTAAATTGACCTTGTGCACGCCTAATTGTTTTTTCTAATTGAATCTTTTACTTTCGGCTTTGGTTGCGTTGTGTGTGTGATATGTTTTGTGTACGAAATTTTGTTTTGTTTGTGGGTTTTACTTGTTGGACGATGTCTTGTGTCATGTTCTGTCAATAACATTGTGGAGAGATGAGTTGGTGTAATTTCGACATTATTTGTATTTTGAAAATCCGGACGTTGTATCCATTTTTTAAATCGAATGGTCGTTGTGACTTTAGTAAAAAAAAATGCCATTCAGTGATATTAGGGTGGAATTGAGTGAAAAATGAGGTTTACGACGTGAACACGCTTTGAGTGGAGATGTGTCACAGGTGTGGTGAAAAGGCGTCTGTGGCCTGAAATGAAAAGTTTTGTGGGGTGACCTGTGACACGAATCGAAAAAAAAAAAAAAATTGTGAATGAAAAGGTGTCACGCGAAATCCTTGTTTGTTCAAAACCTAACCTGTTCTCACTATGAACAACAAATTTATTAAAGTCATATATCGAAATTTCTATTGTTAGTGTATATGGTACCTTTTAAGGTGAACATTTTTTTAGTGTTTTGGGTAGACGAGATGATTGTTACTAACGACGGTGCATGCGTTTGTTGGTGGTTGTCGTCTTTTGGCGCGAGTGTCGCGCTTGTTGGGCTGGTTGTGTGTGTTACCGTTGTGTGACGATGTATGGGTGCGTGTGTTGTGAGTGTGAAAACCGTCCTTTGGATGGGTGTTGTCGGTGTATTGTTGTTGCGAATGTCGTGATTGTTGCTAAATACGTTTGTGGGATTGTTGTGAGGTACATTTTTATGGCGTGGCGGCGTATGGGTGCGTGTATGGATTTTGTGTGATAAGTGGGTGAGCTGTGTTGGTGTACTGACACTTTTTTGGGCATTATTGGAGTTGTAGGTTGAAGCCGTAGTGGCTTTATGTGTTGTGGGCATATAGTATTGGCAATTGGATTGAGTGAAAAGTTGTGTGGTGTGAGATTAGAATGGTGGCATGTAAATATTTGGGGTTTGGGCAATGAATGCAGGCAAGGGTTTCCCTGTGTGACAAATTTGATTGTAGTGTGAGTCCTTTCGGACAGGTTTGGCCTAGCCCGTGCGTGCATTCATTGAGTACAAAGGTTAGATATGGTTAAAAGGGGTAGGTAGGATTAGCTATGAGTCCAAAGTCAATTTCTTGACGCCATAGGGTGGGTGCCTACCTCAGTTCAACAGGTCTCCTCTGGAACGTCTTGGTTTGGAGTGGTTGGCTTGGGGCTCGGGACTGCTCGCACCGTCCGCGAAATTGAAGTAAAGTCCGGTACTGGAAGATCATTTTGGGATCGTTTGGGCTGTCCCGGATCGCGCGGATTGGTTTCGGGGACTGTGTATGGCATGGCGGTGGTTGAATCTTCGGTGGTCGGTGTCCGGTCTTGGTGACACTCGCCTGGGGTTGGTGGGGGTTGTGTCCGTCGTCCTCCCCGGGGAATGGTGCTCCGGAATTCCGTCTCACTTTGTGGGGCGTTGACACGTCGGATGGCCACGGTCATCTGCCATATGATGGCCGCTAGAAGGCGCCTGGTCGCTTCTCTTCTTGTCCGCTTCTTTTCCGCTGGTTTTGTCATTGCCTTTTGATTTGCTGGTGTCTGGGCTAATTTCCATCTTGATCCTGATTAAGTTCCATAATCTTTATCCTGTCGACTTAACCGTTCTGTGGCAATATCGTTGCGGGGTTTCTTATTGTTGGATGCGAATGGTGAGATTTGGTTGAAGCGCAGCCGTTTGAGTGGAAGTTGCAGCATACAGTTAGGAATAATCAGGACACGTGATTGAGTTTGAAAATAAAGGCAACGGGTTGGAGGAAAGAAAGTTTGATAAGAGCTGAGCGATTTGACTTATTAATTAACTGATCACATGGCGGTGATTGTACTTAGCTGTGGGATGAGCAGAGGGGGAGAGGTCTAGAGCCGATGTCACCTCCTTGGGAGCCAAAGCGTAACTGACATTTCTTGCTTTTCGATTTAACACCAAGCTTCAGTTTCTCTCTGATTGGTTGAGATATGATCACATGGTGTTTTCCTATTGGTTGACCTACTTAGTGGTTCCTCCCTAATTGGCCGGCGGCTCTCCTTGATGAAAGATGGCCTGCCTGGTATATCCGATTTCGTCAGGAAGTATTGGGTATCTTGACGCTTATAGCTTCGACGGATATTAGATACGTCCTGTTTTTGCCGGAAGTATTGAGTGCATCTTGGCTAAAATAACTTCTGCGGTCACTAGAGACGTCCGGTCTCTGCCCCTGCAATGTTGACACAGGGGTGCCAAAATAGTCGTGCCAGCTTTAGTCTTACTTCCTATATCTTTTGTTACTTTCTTTCCTCCAGTTACCTTGTTCTTTATTAAGTCTTTGAAAATCATACATGATATATACATAGTGGGTCGGGGTTGCATTTAATTATATACAAATTATGACATATATATGTTATAATATATTCCAAAATATACTTATATCCCCATATGTAATATAGCTATAGTATAATAACCAAAATTCTAAAAACAAAATTCAACTGGCCAGTTTGACCATCATGTATTACCAAAACGACATAATAAAATTCGATTGAGGGACAGCGGCGCCAGACAGGAGGAAGTCTCCGAAAAACAAAGTCGGGTTACCAGGTGTTCCCCCTTTGGCTCAAAAAAAAAAAGACCAGTCCGCTTTGAGACACGCCCTGGACAGACCTGCTTTGACTGGCGTCGCCTTTAATTGTTTTCTGTCCTTTTCTAAGGTGACATCCAACATTCCTTGTCCTTTTTTGTAATTCATTTCACGCCTGAAACCACTCTGAACATTGTGGCCACAAGCAGTGCAACTAACATGCCTAATACAGTCATCCTACAGGATCAAACCACATTACAACATATATATGTGATATATTGGGACCTCTCGGACCAGTGTTAGCTGATGCTAGATGTGTGGACGTGCAGTCGTGAGGAAGACTACATAGCTTGACCATTGGTAAAATAATCAAACAGAAATTCCACCGAAAAAGAGGCTGTTGTCAAGAAGAAATGGAAATAGGAGGATTCAGGCAGGGAAGTATTACCTGGCGATCGACGTGTACCAAGGGCTCACGCTCCTATTCGTACTTAGCCTGATTAGTTTTAGACTTATGTTTCTCCTGTAATTCTCCATTCCTTCTATTTGTACAGTTGTATACTTTTTTCAGTCTCAAGCGATACAGATGTAGTTATTTGATGTAAATGAATTTGTTATAGAGGAATATATATGTATGAATGCTATATTTACGTGTTTCGATGTGAGAGTAAAGTGGAAAGGTCTGGAAACTACTGGAATGTTGGTGAAAGAACAACGTTGGGGACTTACCGGTAGGGATGGGAATGGGGATGGACCAATCAGGAAGAACTGTCCACTTGGCCAGGAGTGCTAACGGCAACCTGAGACAAGAAGTCGGTGTCGTTTATCGAATTGTAATTAAGTTCGTTCTCTCGATTGTTATATTTTCAGTGATTGATGTAAAATTTGAATACATGTAAATTTGAAGGCATGTTAATTTGAATATATATGCATTTTAATACATGTAAATATGAATGCATGTAATTTTGAATACATTTAAATTTGAATATATGATTAAATATAGAAAATATCCTTTGCTTCATGTTCATTTACTAACGCATCAACAACACAATATATTTTAGAAAAAAATGTCTTTCATATACACACAATTATACTGAAGGTTGATATCATTCAAATTGATATACTCTTATGGCAAACGTAAGGAAATAGAATGTCTTTGATTTCACCAATCGTCTGTTTTTTTTTTGTTTTTTTTTTTTGAAGGAGAAAGAGATAATTTTGTTCACACTTCAGTATTTCGGGTGTCTTCAATAAAAGTCACTGTAATATCTTTCAGAGTTATTTTCTGAGTCCCGATATACGAGTACATTCAAAAGGTACAACCTCCTTAAGTTCCGTCAATAAGTTTATGTCTTTTGTGATTGTTTTGTAAATTTGAATACATTTAAATATATATATACGCTTTCGTTCTCTTTCATGTTTATTTTCTCACGGCACCAGAAACCCACTATCTATACTGTAGATGGATATCATTCAAATAATATTTTATAAAACGTCATTTATAAAACTTAAGGAAGTGGAAAGTCTGATTTAGCCGGTCGTCTGTTTCTTTGAAGAATACTGTTCATATTTGGTTATCTCGTGTATCTTCAATAAAGGTCCCTATGTACCAAATACCTTTCAGAGTTATTGCCTGAATCCCGATATACATGCTAAACGGTAAATATTTCATATTTTTTCCTATGAGTGTATTTATTTTGTAATTGTTTTGAAAATTCAAAGAGATTAAAACATGGAGATTTTTCGTTCTTTCATGTTAATTTGCACCAAAACATACTGAAGCGGTGCAGCAAAGAAGATGAAGAGAATAAGTGGGAAAGCCAAGAAAAGAAGGTATGCAGGGGCCTCTTTACAAGGAAGTGTTGATTGACAGATTCCATAGGAGGGGGCGACAGACACACAGTCCAGCTGCTGCTGTAGTGAAGGAAGGAGCGGAGAGAGCGGTCGGCCTGAAGGGTGTTTGTGCGCCGAGAAATCATGGCAGTCTGAGGGAAGAGAGTCGGGTCACATCAGCGGCAAAGAGAAGACGTGGCGACTTGCCTCCGGGCGTGTGGATGATCCTGCAAGGTGGTGCCAGGAGAGCCTGACATCGGAGCGGTCTACAAGCCGATGCAAGTCCAGGCTGGACTTGAATAGTGTGGAACGGGAGGTTCCACAAGAGGACATCCACGGCGCCAAGGATACTTCTGATGGGGAGTTGAAGACAAGTCCCATTCATTGTATTCCTTCTGTTAGTGAGACATAATAAAGCGCTAAATTTAGCTGCAATCCCTTTGAATTCACGTGTGTATCTTTGTGGCATCCTGAATAGACAAAGTACACGAACAACGTCTGGGTACGACGTTACAATACTGTATTCTAGAAAAAATATTTCTCTTTTACATTTCTCTCTCTACTGTCACTACTGCGATGAAAAAATATATTGGGAGGGCCCGGCTCATCAGTGGTGAACTCACCAGCGGCCTCGCCAATTCAATCCACTAGACCGCCTCTCAGAGCTCCAAAACTGTATGAAAAGATTCTGCTTATAAATGCAGCACTGAAGGGTGAAATCTCATAAATGGTTTTCAGTAACACAATGGAAATAAGCTTATAAGGCAGTAGAATTATATTTAATTGATGATCCGGGCCCCCCCAATATATTTTTTCATCGCAGTAGGGACAGTAGAAGTTTGTATTGGGTATAAAAGAAACATTTGAGCTTTTAAATCCTTTCATTATATATATATGAAGATCCTGTCGACTTTCAGTGTGGCAATATGATAATAATGTAAGAGGGGGAAATGAAGAAACCACAAATTTGGAAACGGAATCCCAGGCAACCAGCGAGAGAGAGGTAGCACGAGGGGCTGTCACCGCTGAACCACCGTTTGTGTCGCCAACCACCCCCCGACTGTCCAAATATAGACCTGAGGGTTCCAAGAAAAGGCCCTGCGGTCGCCCCCTGGAATGTGGTCGTTGGTGTCCCAAATGACCGTACTTTAGCTGCGTTCTCTCTCTACGTCTCTCTCTGGTCGACTGTAGATTTACTTTATTATTCCTGGAAGAGCATATATTATGACATATATATATATATGGTGCGTTATTCCTTTGTGTTAAATACCAATGTTCAAAAAAGAAATAGACACCTTGGCAAAGTTAAGGAATTTACACAAATAATGCATTGGACCTATTTGAAGAATAGAGAACGAAATCATAGTCAAGGTCGGACAAAAAACTTGAATATCTGTTCTGGTGCAAGGAAGCCCGGACAAAATACTCTGACATATAAGCCGGACGAGGTAACAGGTACCAAGGTTGACTAAGGAACAAGACAGTTGGGATAGAACCACAGATGGGACCATTGCTTCAGGCCATAAAGCCTACGTCTTTACCCGTCCATAGTAACAGACAACAGTAGACAAAAATGAAAGGTTTTTGACGTTTATTGCCTATCTTTAGCGATTTTCTTCCCGGATGTACAACCCTATTTATGGAAAAATAGTATCAAGGTGATATTGAACTGATATAAGTTGCATAAATTAAGAAAAAAAGGCATCACCTTATCGTGCAACTGAAATTTATTGATGTCTTGCGCCTTCTATCGGAATAAATATCAACTATTCGATAATTTTTCGGGATGCCTGAATTACTAGTTTTTTGGTCGTTGAGGTACATCTTGCACCACGTTGACAAGGGCCATCCTCCCAAAAACGCGTACGTGGTTAACCTTTCTTGATTAATAAAGAATGGGTATTTGCCAATTCTAGAATATTTAAAAGCAACGAATAGTTAATATTTATTCTTATAGATTGCGCATGGCATCAGCAACTCTCAGTTGCACGATAATGAGATGACTTTTTTCTTAACCCTATATATCTAAATACGTACAGAAATATTTTTGAACAAAGTTTATGTATATAATTTTATATTTTTGTCTTTTGATATCAAAAGTATATTTTTAAGATCGTATTAATTTCTCGATATATGCAGATATGTGACGTGTATTTTAGAAATTCGTGTAATCATATAGTAATACTGGGATTCAAAATATTAATTTCCTTGAAGAGAGTGACAGCGAGTCACTGAAACGTCGAGAAATGAAATAAATTATTAGTTTATGTAGTATATATATCTTTGAAAAATGAAACAGAAACACGTAACCGAAAACGGTTCAGATATGTGTTCCGAACTAACAGATACCAGTTTGAGAAATCCAAACTGAAACTAGTGCCAAAATAAAATATATTAATCTGGATATCCAAATCTATATCATTAACTGTCAGAATAACGAAACAAGACAACTGCTTCAGACTATGGAACGTATATCAATGATGGACCATGGAACGAACTCCAGCACGGCCGCCCAAATAACGGGGACCAATGCTGCACGAAAAAATGAATTCTAGTACCGGACTAGGAAACAACCGTTCCGGACTAAGGCATGCCCATGAGGACCGGGACAGAGAACGATCATTTCTGCTTCAAAGCCACAGACATTAGTGTCGAACAAAGAAACGAACACATAACCTGACAAATGAAAATACATCAAACTAGTACTGAATCAAGGAAAATAAAAAGGAATCTGCAAAAAAGAGCAGAAACCATTTTATGGCTAAGAAACAGGCAAATATTCTCAACCCAAGAGCGTACAATAGTGCCGGAACAAGGAAAGAGCGCTTAGTGCAATGAAATTGAAGGCCTTTGCAAGACCAATAAGTGTACAATAGTACCCGTCCATGGGAACGAACTCGTATTAAAGTGCAAACAAAAAAAGTAAACTAGTGCCGTACCAAAACACAGACACGAGTACCTATTTAGAAACGTTGCTAGTAAATGAACAGGTAACGGACATCTAATTTTCGGTCAAGGAAGCGAACACTAAGAACTGAGAAACGGGATATCGTACTTGGCCGAGAAATGAAAACCAAATCCTGAACAATAATGCAACACAGTGCCAAACTAAATAATGAGCACTATTATGCTTCCAAATGAAGGGAAACCAGTTCCGAATCAAGGAAAAAACAAAAATACAGGACTATAGAATGAACACCAGTAGATAACTAATTGACTGCTAACAGTGGTGGGGCAAGGAACAGACATCAGAACTGGAACAATGAAAGGATACTAGTGTCGAACGAAGGAATGGATACTATTGCAGCACCAACGTGCGTTCACTATTGTCATACCATGGTTAGGATACTTGTGAGTATTAAAGGTATTCCCTAAACATAGAATTATATCAGTGTTACACCAAGTATATAAAACTGGAATGACTATAGTCTACTTGCCATTGTAAGAGCTGAGTACAAGCCTTGACCACTTGTATCATACATTGTTGTGGATGTGGCAGTCGTGGTCGAGAATCAAGTACACAAGTTTCGAAAAGAGAAATGGAGTTCCGAAGAAATAGGAGTGATAAACCTTTAGGGGAAGTATCAAGATCTTCTTACAAGAGGATGGAAGAAATCACCGACGGAAATGTCCTTAGGGGTGGTAGCGACAATCTGCGGCGGACTGGAGCACGTAAAGTGACGTTGGGGTTTCTCAAACTTACACTCTCCTACTTCCTATATTAGAATGAGGTCGAAGACACCAAGAAGAGTGGGACGATGACTTTCAACTTGAGTCAATAAACCTGGGACTAAGTGGACTGCCGTGTTACACGACTGATGACCTTATAGACACCTCTTGGAATATTTGACCTCTCTTGGAATAAACAGATGCCACAGAGTTTGTTTGAAAATTTGTCTCCTTAGGCGACGTCGTACAAGGTTTCGAACAAGGTCTACATGCTTATTATAATTGTGTTTACAAGATTACTATTACAAGGATATATATTTATTCTATAAGCAACTTTGTATTTACTTTATATTCAACATATATTCTGAAACCATTTATCTAATGCCAAATTCTTTGTGTTTTCAACAATTTCATACTGTAAAACATCAGCACGTCAATCTTTAATTATTCTCTGTCCTATTTAAAATGAGGTCTATAAATATTCTGAACAGTAATTCTCAAACTCCTTTGCTTTTTGATAAATTTCATATAATGATATTAAAATATTTTTAAAAAATTGTTTTCTTTCTGCATATGACTCATGATGCTTTATTATTTTCTGAATTTCATACTTGATATTTTGACATATTATATTTAAAAATAAATTCCCTTTTAATCAAATATTAATTAATATCAATTATTTCATCAATGTTAATTTATTTCGAAATGAATATTTAAAAAACTAAACTTTCACAAATGATTAATACACAATTGTTTATATATATTTTAATTTTCTATATAGGAAATCATAATTTTTCCCATATTTGATCAACCAAATTTCTTGGGGCTCAAAAATCATCCATTCTGGTTAGCAGTCCCGTAAATAAAGATATTTCCATCAACTAAAAAATTCTCTCAATTCAATGTAAATATTATTGGAATCAAATAAGATATTATTTTATAAGATTTAAATATAATCAGTAAATTAGATTATAATATTGGAATCAAATATATCGATAATTCTGATAAATAAAGAAGAAAGAGATAAATACACAAAAAAGTGTCAGCAATTTTCAAACTCTGGATACGATATCAAGAAAATCGTTATCAGTTAAGCAATTCAAGCATTGAATTCATAAAGGAGATTTTCTATTGTGATGAAACTTACTTTTGGTTTGAAATTACTGACATCATTCTTGAATGTAAGATCTTGATAATATTTCGAGTTTCATAAGTTCTGTAAGTGTATAGAATGAAATCATTTCATTTTGATCCGAGAGAATTCAAGAGCAGAACTTGATGATGTTTTGGCAAAAGAAGGCATCAGAGATAGAGAGCCGATTTGTATTTCAGAAATTGCTCCTAAAATGAGAGAGTCGCCTCTTTTGGAATTGAAGATTTTGTATTCAATTCCAACGATATCCAAGCCAATTCCTGGCCATTACTGGTTCATTCTGAAGAATAGGATTATCATATTTATTCCAAATGGTTTCATACTTTTGAAATTCTAGAATATTCGGTTTAATACAACCAAGTAAACGATAAGTCCTTTATATTTAGCCAGCAACAATCAAAGCCTACTAACAATTAAGGATATTTCAAAATCCCTAACACAGCTTAATGAACTTAGATTTTAGTTCACAGGTTAAAATGAATGAATTAATCAATCGGATGTATGGCCTTCATATGTAAATACAGTCAATATTTTTTTAAAAGAAAATGTATATAATTTTATATTTTTAATCATTTAATCTCTGAAAAGTCTCTTTTATTTAAACTTTAATTAATTATCTATATATGCAGATATGTGACGCTTTACGTGTATTTCAGAAAATCGTGCATGTTTTTAAGTAGAACTAGGATTCAAAGTAATAATTCCACTGAAGAGAGTGAGAGTAAATCACTGAAACGTCGGGAATTAAACTATTGGTTGATGTAGCTGTGTTTTTCTCTGAATCAATTCTAACCAACAAAAGATTTTCAGAATTAATAAACATAATTTCTATCTGATATATGAAATTTAGAAACTAATTTAGACGCGTAAGATTCTTTTTGAAATTAAACAATATGTCAAAATTGTTTAATTTCAAAAATAATCTTATGCGTCTAAAATAGTTTCTAATTTTAATAATAGAGGGCGCGCTAGTGCATCGTAATATAAATGTTCTAATCAAATACTCAATTTGATATTTGCGGAAGAGCGATTGCTCGATGCATATTATATATTTATAATTATATGAAATTCTACTGTCCTCAAAGCTTTTGTCCATAGCTCATCTAAAATACCCAATCCAAGAGTCTAGCAACAGTATCACTATAAAAGGAAGATAAAAAAAATGCAACATAAAAGCTATATGGTAGATTAAACTGGCGAAACCGCTGGGAGGGTTCACAACTGATGAGCCAGGCCCTCCCTTAATTTTTCCTTTGCAGTAAAGGCAGTAAAATTGTTTAATTTAAAAAAGAAAATTACGCGTATAAAATAGTTTCTAATTTTCATAACAGATGACGCGCTAGTGCATCGTAATATAATTACTATCACACGCATAAAGGTTTATAAATAACAAAATACAGTGGTACCTCGACATACGAGTTTAATTCGTTCCGCAACCTTGCTCGTATCTTGAATTACTCGTATCTCGAAGCAAATTTCCCCATACAAAACAATTGAACTACCAATAATCCGTTCCAACCTCCAAAATGTCACCCCAGTTATTTTTGTTACGTGGTTTTAAATAATAAAAACGTATTTATAAATATCAAATATTTATTGCACAAAACCAAAAAAGAGAATTTAAAGAAATAAATTAGATATCCTCACTGGTCTTTGCCTTTTTCGCTACATTTTTCTCGCTTTCACCTGTAGGCACGGGTAGGTTATTTTCCTGTAGATATTTCTTAACAGTAGGGCCGAAAACCAGGTTTACCCACTCCACAAAGAACTTCCTGGTGACCCATGCCTTCGGGTTCGACCTCCACATAACTTGCAGTTTTTCTTTCAAAATCTTATGTGATTTAAATGCTCTGGGGTTTTCCGAATGGTAGACGAGCAGAGGCTTGATCTTGCAGTCGCCACTCGCATTGGCGCACAGTGCTAGAGTCAATCTGTCCTTCATAGGTTTGTGGCCTGGCATCATCTTCTCCTCTGCCGTTATATATGTTCTATTCGGCATCTTTTTCCAGAACAGCCCTGTCTCATCACAATTGAAGACTTGCTGAGAGATGTATCCTTGGGCTTTTATTAGATCGGAAAATGTTCTATGTAATCCTCAGCTGCCTTCATATCTGAACTTGCTGCCTCACCATGTCTGACAACGGAGTGAATACCGCTCCTCTTTTTAAAATTCTCAAACCAGCCCCGGCTGGCTTTAAATGACTCTTCCGATGCCTCGTCGATGGAAGTCTGCGGGGTTTGCTTCAGCAAATCTCCGTAGATCGCTCTTGCCTTCTCACAAATGATGGTCTGCGTCAAGGTATCTCCTTGGAGCTGCTTTTCTGTCACCCACACCATCAGCAGTTTCTCCATATTTTCATGAAGGGAGGTTCGCAGCTTGGAAATTATCGTAAGGCCCTTAGCCGGCGTTACACTCTTTATCGACTCCTTCCGTTTAAGCACAGAACATATCATGGACGTACTACGGCCATACTGCCTCGACAAGTCAACAACTCGAACACCTTGCTCATGTTTTTATATAATTTCACGTTTTAATTCAATACTCATAATATTTTTCTTAGCACTTGACTTTTTACAAACTTTCTTCCGATCCATGGTTATAAAAATAAATGAACTAAAACTGTAAATGTAAACGCAACACAAAACGCGAACACAAAACACAACTTATCACAGCGGAAGCAGGCTGCTAACTGATCGTGATGGCGCGACTGCGTGTTACTACCGAACCGAACTCGTATCTCGAATTTCGCTCGTAACTAAAAGCAAAAAATCACTTGCTCGTCGGCTCGTATCTCGAAAAACTCGTATGTTGGGGCGCTCGTATGCCGAGGTACCACTGTAATTTGTTCAATATACACAATATATTTATCCTTGTCCAACTATACGTTTTATTAAAGTGTAGTGGAAATGCTAGAAATATGAACTGTAAACTTGTGAATAAGTAGTTGCACGATTTTATATTTAATTAGAATACTCTGTCTCAAATTTGTAATATTATATTAATAAATTATCCCCTTATATATTATTGTTTACTATATTATATTTATATTCGTGTTTATATTCTGCGTAGTTTACGTTAAAAATAATAATTGTTGATATTTTCGAGTGATTATTTGAGTGTAAAATATACGAAATAAGGAGCCAGGTTTCTTCAACTGCGGAGAAACTGAACAAATTGCTCTTCACCTAATCTATGACTGTCCGAACTTTCCAGAAGTGAGACATCGATTGTTTCCTGATTTAAATGACCTAACTCTTTCACCTCAGCCACTTTGTCTATTTAAATTTCATGAACTCTGTAGAATAGTACATGCAAATTTTTAAATATTTAATTATAAGTTCTATTTTTTTTTTGTTTCCTCTGTATTAGGCGCAAATATTCAAATATCGCGCCTGGTTGATTAATAAATCAATTTAATAAATAAAGGTTCTCTAGCTTTTCAGCGCCCAACATGCTCTTCAATAGAATAAGTAGAAGTATCACTAACACACGTGTAGAGTTAGATGTAAGTCATACTTCTAGTTCTATTTTGAGGGTATTTTGGGCGAAAAGCTAGAGAAATAAAAAAGGTTGAAGAAACCTGGACCTGTGGATTGCTTGATGCTTTTATTAAATTAAAAAATAAGTGAAATCAACAGCTGTTAAATAAATAAATTTGAAATTCAAAATATATATTAAAAGATGAAACATTTTCATATATATATATATTTTAAATAAAGATATATAAATTATTAATCATATTATCATTTAAAAAAACGAAATTAAACACTAAAAGATTACTTTGTTTTTGAATCTTTAAATCTATAAATTTATATTGAATGAAACATTGTTTGTGTCTATAAATAACTTGTAGAAAATAATTTTAACAACTTATTCAAAAATTTAATTCTGATAAAAATACTTGTAACAAAATATCACGCTACCGAGCTCGGGCAAACAACATGGAATTTTTCTTGTGTATCGCAACATTTTTCTCAATGTTCCATTTGTAATTTTTCAAGTGATTAATGTAAAGTGTTCCGATTGTAAATATTTGAATGTATATGGACAGGTTTATAAATATATTTATTTATATTAGAAATAAAAAAGGCATATCCTGACCAAAAGCGCATGTGCTTTTTAGATGGCAGAGCACCATCTAGAACAGAAATCAACTAATCATTGATTTAGCCTCTTCCCTGATATTTGGCCAACAGTGCGAAACGCGTTCGTGGATACCTTTTCCTTGATTTATAAAGAAAATGGGTTGGCCAAATATCAGGAAACCTATTAAATCAATGATTAGTTGATTTCTGTTCCACTAGATGACACTCTGCCATCTAAACATACATGTTCTTTTGGTCAGGATATGCCTTCTTTATTTACTGATATCAACACCTGACCTTTTTATTATTTTTCTACAGTTTTTCATATATTTTTATATTAATATATAATGTATTTAATTTATTTATGTAAAAAATAGACACTTCGGTCAGTTAGAGTTTTATTTTCTCAACGTTTCAACAAAAATCTTTTGACTTCTTCAGGAGAAATAAATAAAAATAAAGCATTTGGCAAGGCGTTAAAAATCGTTCTATTTTTAACGTCTTGCCAAATGATTTATTTTATATATGTTTAAAATAATTCTAAAATGGAAAATAAATCGAAAAGAGCGGTCAAATGAGCTGACAGGATATGCTTATCATATATATAAATCCAGAGTGCCTACCCAAGTTAACTTAACCCATTTAAATTATTGAAATGTCTATGAACATTGAACTAATCGAAGGGTGTATCACGAATTCACAGAATTTTAAAATAAATTTCTTCACTCAAATATGGTCCGATATATTCATTATGTCAAAAACCAAGGCAAACAATCTTCACAATCAACATATTTATATATTCAAATGAGAATATCCTCCTTAAAAAAGGCATATAAATATTTGAAATATTTACTTTATCTTGCCAGTACAGGGTGTTATGGTCTTAATAAAAACCCAAAATAAAGAACTACATTGATTTATATTGATGATTTTCAAACGTTTTCCAAATTTTACCTTGAATCATGAAATTCTAAGTTATAAACTTTGATTCTGGCTATAGCCCTCATCAAAAATAAGATTTTGAATCGGTGGAAGTATAAAAAATATGTTCAAGTTGGCCATGTGTCATGGCTGATTATAAGGCAAGAATACAATACAACAATGTGAGAAGATAGTATTTATGTATACCCAGATATACAGCTCTTCATTTGAAAAAATTAATGTAATAAAGTATCATACAAAAGATGATATTTTATATTCTCAAATTAACATGCCTCCGGGGAATCCTCTTATCAAGCAAAATAATAAACATGTACATGACATATAAAAATAAAATACACTCATACAGCTTCATTAAGACAACCGGTCTTATAAAGATTCACCTCAGGAAAGAAGTATAGATGGAGCTTTTATACTCCAGGCAGCGCAGAACCCAATAGCTTCCAGGTTCGACGCATGTCCGGTGGCTACAGAATTAATCTTGCTTAAGTTAGCGTATCACTGGAAACGCGAGTGTGGAATCAACCGCGTTTTAGCCTTCATTTTCCTCTTTCAAACAGGCCACGACATTCGGATATTCTATTAATCTACTCCAAAATAAGTAAGAAAGTGTTCAGAAAAATAAAAGTTATGGTTTATTCCAAGGTTCGTTCAAAGAACGAGTAAATTCAAAATATTTCTGAGAGTCTTTACTCTAGCGGCTTATAGATATGTGGGCTTCAAAGATTATATAAAAAAACAAGTAACAACAAAAAAAGACTGCATTGAGACCCTTTTGTCTTATACAGGTTCTCAGAGTAGAATATAGCATATACAGAAATAATAGTAAAAATAACAATAATCACCAATTTTATTTACAATGTATCAAATAGAAGGAAAAAATAAATAAAGAGTTTGGAATAAACTTATATGTAAGCAATACGAAAGACAAAAAATATCCTGAAAATAGAATTTATTCAGTTTCAAAATAATATTTTTCGTTTCTAATTTATTCTCAAATAACTGTCGCATTTACGACCAGTTCGGATGTTCTTGTTATATTTATCATTATTAAATAATATGAAGGCATACCTTTTTTCAGATTCAATATGAAGCATCGACACCAGTGAGGTTTGTAGAAAAATTGAACAATCAAGAGCGTATAAATCTAGGTATTTGTCCAAATGGACATAAGACATTGTAACACCGGATTTTTAAACAAGTTTTGGAAGATTTGGGTAAAAAGTAAGTAAATCTCCTTTGTATTTACCCACACATAAATTCTATTTATTTCCCCTGAGGGTAAAGGTTCTAATGATTGTTTTTTTACTTTGTGGAAATGTTTTGATTAAAAATTTTTCTTACTCTCTTCAATTAATTTCATGTTGAAAATTGTTTCCATTTTGTTTAAATATATGAAAATAAAAATTCTTTGTGTGTATTTATAAACGTTAAATTGTGTGTGTGTGTTTACAAACTTCTTACACGAATTTTATTTACTTTTTGCTGAGTAAATATACTCGCTAGAATTTAATTTATCGATAGTAAAAAAATCTTTCAATAGATTTTTATTAAAAAGGATAGTTTTTGTATAACCCCATCTCTTCTAGAAAGTTTATGAATAGCTTCTTCAAAAAATAAACGATAATAAATGAGTAGAAATAGTTTAAGGTAACCATATTTTAACTTGAATATATAGTAGTAGCAAAAATATAGTTAACATTAATTATTATTAATATATTTTATATATTTTAAGAAGACTTATAAAACAAGCAAGTTTTCTAAATCAAAACTTTCGCGAATCCTTTATTTTTTTTTAGAAAAAATCTTCTTGATAAGAGAGTATTTCACCACAAATACACTATCGATAAAATACTGAACGCGTAAGCTTTGAAATGATTGATTTATGAAAAAGAACCATTCATCCTATGGTGTTTTCGAATGCGTAATTCTCATTTGAGGAGTAAACAGAAAGTATTTGCAGGAATTCTTTCGTCATAAACATCCACAATTTTCGATATGTTGTATGGGGTTTGAATAAACAACCATTATTATCCAAGATAAGCCAATATTCACTCATGGATTAACTATAAAGAAGTAGAAGGCTTTTAATATATCCGGTAATCTGCTTTTTCAAGGAGACAGGAAAGTTTTCGCATTTGAATATATCGTGTGTCTTCAATAAAGGTAACTGCATTTTGAATATCTTTCAGAGTTATTGTCTGAATCCCGATTAACATGCTAAAAAGTAAAACTTCTTCAGGTTTTTTCCATGGATTTTTATTATTTAAAAATCATATTTTTATTTATTTACACCATATCAAATCATCCATGAATCTTTTGTTAATAAATTTTCATTAATTAAATCTTAATATTTACATAGTGTTCGTTGAGATCAGGTACAGTGGATAGTAAAAAAAAAAGAAAAAAATACTGTTTATTATCAAATAAAAGAAAAGATGGCATGAAAATTTCATCCTGTGCAATTAAGTATGAAGATACTGGTGATTACTTTTATTTATTAATAACCAGGTGCGCAATATCGAACTATTTACGCCTATTAAAGAATAAACAAACAAACACAAAAAACAATAAACAAATTAAAACTTAGAATTAAATATATTAATTTGTTTATATTAATCGACAGAGTTCGTAAAATTCATTTAGATAAAGTGACAAATGTAAGAGAGTAAAATAATTTATATCAGGGAACAATTGATGTCTCACTTTTGCAAAACTCGGCAATCGTAGATAAGGTGAAGAGAAATTTGTTCAGTTTCTCCGCAGGAACAATTTGGTGTTTCTGTAGATTCTGAGGATTGATTACTCCCCATTAACTTTTATCCATATATATTCATAATATAATAAGCTTTTGGTCATGCCCTTCTTCAATCAAATATGGTATAACATGAGAGTCTATATATTACTTAAAAATTCATATTTTATTGTTTTAATTTTCATTGTTATTGACCAAATGTTTCTTGCCATGATATCATTCCCTCTATTAAAGAGCTTAACAAAACGCTCCAACAATGAGAATGAAATTATAATTTTTGGATATAAGTATAATACTTAAAAGTGTAAGTTAACCTCAAAATATTTATATATCAATGATTTCAGTAGAGAGAATAAAATTAAAGGAAGAATTCTCATCAATCTCTCTCAAGGTTGGTAACAACCTGAGATATCGAAGACAATCATTGATGGCAGCCTGAATCGTAAGGATTAAGTCAACACGTTGTCTCTCCTAAGAACTGGACATAATAAAAGTATATAATTCAATGGTGGAATTATGACACTTCTACTTAACCCTACACAATTTTGAAGGGAATTTTGCCGCCACATATTCCGATAAACTGCGATAAAAAATATATATACATATCTCTCGTCACAATAGGGGAATACTTCTGTGCGCCGACTGTACAAATATTTCCTCCTAGCGAAATTCGATCGATATTTAGGCAAGAAAATTAGCCTAGACACTTCAAAAGCTGATCACTCCTTTGGAAGCATATAACATTTGCATGATTCACCCAGGAGCGGCCAACAAAAAGAAATAAAGTCACACTGAGTGTTACTTCCAGGTCTTCAGACCAACAGCAGGTGTACTCCTCTTTCCTTCTCAAAGACCTCTGGAAAAACCCCCAAGACTATAATAGAAAAGCTGAGACAATGGGACCTAATATAGATCGTTTAAACGACTTGAAGAATAAGCAACAACAACACTACATATATGTGGACGACTACTGTTTTCTATCCTGTGGGCTGTTAGGTTACGTACATGGCCTTCATGTTGAATAATTACCATACTAAGATCACTTACATTTAACAATAAACATGAATACATGTTGGAGAAGGAAACAAATGATGAAATTCTCTTCAATAACGAGAAAAAATACATATGGATACCTGAAAGAGCAACACTATTTGCAGAGATTTTAGGAAGAGCTTGTGAATCCTGGAATAATTCGATTGAGAATATAATAAATAAATGGTCAAGCAGATAAATATGCTACGTTAAAAACTGGTATGCAACTTGAGACGAAAACGGATAACTCAATGTCGAACCCTTGGTTTGATCATGAATGCTACATAGCAAAAAAGATCATAAAAGAAACTCTGGCAAAATATACTAAATCGAACAACGATTTAGACCGTTTAGAAAATGTTAAAAAAAGGAATAAATATACGCCGATTATTATAATTATAAATACATGCACCGCGGGGATTCTGTGGCCACTGGACATACGTCGGACCTGGAGGTTGGTGGGTTATAGCGCTGCTTGTAGTATAGGAGCTCTATCTATGCTTCCTCCCTGTGGTGAATCTGTAAAATACTGCTGGTTTTAAGAAAGCTGTATGTGTGTGTATATTGAGGAGATATTTGTTATATGTGTTGAAATACAATGTGAATGTTTTATGATAAACTAGCGGATGTGCCCGGCTTCGCCCGGGTTTCACCCGAGTGAATGTTTGTCTAACGAACATTTGTTAAAACAATTATCTTTAAACTTATAAAACGTACTCGGCTTCGCCCGGGGTTTTACCCGAGTAAAGGTTTGTCTAGCGAACATTTGTTAAAACAATTCTCTAAAAACTTATTAAAAAATAAAAAAGATATATTTTGATAATTTGAAACTCGTAAATTTGAATCTCTCGATAAAGTGAACATTTTTTCCCGGTTCCTGTGTGCCTTGTCATCCTGAATTTTGTCTTTCCTAATTTTCTACATTAGAAAATCATAGTTTTATCTAGTGAACATTTTTTCCCGGTCCCTTGAGAAATACTCGATAAGTTGAATAAAATCAATATTAATTGGTTCCCTCGGTAATTGGAAGTTAAAGGAATAGTATCTTCGCCTTGGAATTGTATCATTATTCTTGTCGCAAATAAATTGCCGTGTCATCCTGAGATAATCTTACTTTTGATAAATAATATTCAATTTTATATATATAAGATAATATAAATGAGTTTTAAAAATTGTAAAAAAAAAAATGCATCGGCCGGGAATCGAACCCGGGCCGCCCGCGTGGCAGGCGAGCATTCTACCACTGAACCACCGTGGTTAAAAAATCGCCATATTTAGGTATTCATTCCATTCCGGATTAGTCCGCGTAAAAAAAAAGTTCTTCAAATCAAAAAATAAATAGCCAAAAATACTAATCAAAATGCAGCCGAAAATTTTCCTCAGGTTTATAAAAAGCGACATGCAAAATTTGGTACCAATTGGTTCAGTAGTTTTTGATTTTATCGCGAAACAGACAGACAGACAGAAATTGACTTTTATATATATAATATATAGATTTACTCTTCATTGTTGGCTTTTTATCTTACATTCATTCTTCATTGTTGGCTTTTTATATTACATTCACTCTTCATTGTTGGCTTTTTATCTTACATTCACTCTGTTGGCTTTTTATATTACATTTACTCTTCATTGTTGGCTTTTTATCTTACATTCACTCTTCATTGTTGGCTTTTTATATTATATTTACTCTTCATTGTTGGCTTTTTATCTTACATTCATTCTTCATTGTTGGCTTTTTATATTACATTTACTCTTCATTGTTGGCTTTTTATATTACATTCACTCTTCATTGTTGGCTTTTTATATTATATTTACTCTTCTTTGTTGGCTTTTTATCTTACATTCATTCTTCATTTTTGCTTTTTATATTACATTTACTCTTCATTGTTGGCTTTTTATCTTACATTCACTCTTCATTGTTGGCTTTTTATCTTACATTCACTCTTCATTGTTGGCTTTTTATCTTACATTCATTATTCTTTGTTGGCTTTTTATATTGCATTCACTCTTCATTGTTGGCTTTTTATATTACATTTACTCTTCATTGTTGGCTTTTTATATTACATTCACTCTTCATTGTTGGCTTTTTATATTATATTTACTCTTCTTTGTTGGCTTTTTATCTTACATTCATTCTTCATTGTTGGCTTTTTATCTTACATTCATTCTTCACTGTTGGCTTTTTATATTATATTTACTCTTCATTGTTGGCTTTTTATCTTACATTCATTCTTCATTGTTGGCTCTTTATATTACATTTACTATTCATTGTTGGCTTTTTATCTTACATTCACTCTTCATTGTTGGCTTTTTATATTACATTCACTCTTCATTGTTGGCTTTTTATATCATATAGAGAATCATAGTTTTATCTGGTGAACATTTTTTCCCGTGTCACATTGCCGTGTCATCCTGAGATAATCTTACTTTTGATAAATAATATTTAAGATAACAAACTTATAGTGATAAGAAAACTTGTTATCATCGTCACAATGGGGGCGCTGCTTGCGAGTTATATCTACAAATCTGCAAGTAACTCTAAGGATATTCAAGATATTCATGAAATTATTTTTCAAAAACCTTCCCGGTGATATACCTAATAATATCCCAAAATTTCACGGCGATTGGATGTATGGTATTTGAATCTATAGAGTACAAACAAACAAACAAACAAACAGACAGACAGACATTCAATTTTATATATATAGATAATATATTGAGGCAATAATATTTCTTATTTGCACGACGTTTCATATAATAGTATCCACTTTTATCCGGATTGAAACTATATAAAACCTAGAGCAGGAAGGAAATATTCAATTGTTGAACAGTTTTAAATTTTATATTATATCGCGAATATTATATTGGTTTATTAAAATTATAATATTGATGAGAGTATAAGATGTTCAATATAACGTCGTCCTAATAAATAATTGTCACCTTTTTATTCTATTCTAATCTCAATTTTTTATAGCCATATAGTGCAACTTTTTATTTTCACAGGTATATAGAGTATGCTATTTCAAAATATATATAAGCCTAGGAGGCTTCTCTTATTAAAATAAAAGTCAAACCTAGACGCCATCTATTGACTTTCGTCGCAAACTAGCGGCTTCGGGTCGGTGACAAACTCACATAACTAGCTTTGGAAAACTTAGAAGTGACTACATAGAGAAAATGGTTTCGGGTTAATGGCTCTCGTCAACCTAGATGGTGTCTCGTTTAGACATTTATTTGAACCAGAGCGGCGCCCTTTACTCCTATAGATCAAATTCACTCGGCAAGATTTCCATATAAATATATACAAATAGGTTGGTAATATATTCTCAAAATTTATAAATATGCTTAATAAATTAAACAAGACAAATGATCTTATCTTAATCGAGATCTCCTCAAGTGTATGCCAAGTAATATTGTTTTAACATAAGGTTATTATTTACAATAATTTGTATTATTACGAATATTAACAGTATGAATAGAAGTGACTTTTCTGTGTTAGTAGATTAAGCATATTGCAAGATGAGGAATATTCACGCTTAGAAAAACAAATCTGTATGAAAACTTAGAAAAATAATATTAATACTAAATAGGTCCAAAGGAAATTATTAATTAATTATTATTATTATTATGATTTTAAGACCTAATCTATGGAAATCAGATTGTTGTCGAACTAAGTCTGTAAAATAATCTCTGTGACTCCATCTGAGTACTAAGAAGTTAAGAATCCCCCCAAGTCCAGTCTATATAGAGAGTACACTAGATGAGTACAACTCAATTATCTTAGAAGACGTTGGCATTAGTTTTCAAGAGAAACTGTTACGCTGATTAGCATGCAGTCGTGGGGGTTTGTCCATTAGCCGCTAATGAATATTGCACGTGGTTCTATATTAATGATTGTCAATTCTCATATTGATTACGTCGTTGTTCCATATAAATTATTTTTCTTTTAAGAATTTACTCCGCAGGCTTTAAAATGGATATCTAAATTTTAATCCAAATGAGAATATATATATAACCACAGGTATCTGTTAGCGGGAATTATTCCGCCTTCTTTAATTCTAAAAGATCCTATTCGCACGAAATTTTATAGAAAAATATTATTAGAAACTGGGATGAAAACTTTGAAATGATCCAATTTATGCCTTTTTAATTAAAATATATTAAAATATCATAATATAATGTAAAAATATTTATGAAATTAATCATAGGGATTGAGAAATATTTCTTATGATTGTCAATTCCTCATATTTATTAGGTGCCTGTTCCATATAAACATTTTTTTCAAGAATTTGCTTTCTTCGGGGCTTCAAAATAGATATCCGAAATTTAATTCATATGTGAATATATGAAATATCATAATATAATGTAGAACTATTTATATATATATATAAAAATAATCATGAGGACAGATAAAAATTTATTATGATATCTATGATTAGGTGGGTGCTCAATATAAACTATTTTTAAATAAATAATATACTCTTTAGGACTTCAAAATGGATATCTAAATTCCAATCCATAGGATGAAAAATATTCAACATAAGGTTGCGCGGGAGAATTATATTCATGTACCTAGAGAGTAATCTCTCTCTCTCTCTTTAATTGTGCACCAGAACATTGCTCTGTGCACTACTCTAGTAGAAGACATTTACTAGTGATGATAAAGTATGAGCCACAACAGTTTTGGCAAATTCAGAAAAAAGTGAACCTGTATACCATGGTTTCGAGCTAATGAATTTCCCTAGCGATTTCTACCATTTAATCCACCATACCGCTCTAATATTGTATTTAGGATTCTTCTTATAAAGCGAGAACTTCATAGGAATTTTGTTTAGGATAATTAATAAAACAGTGAAAATAAGTTTGGAGTATACTTATTTGTAAATTTAGCATTACTTCTATTCTCAATAAATAACAAACTTACTCCAGTTAGGCATAATTTAAACACAAGGCATTAGCGTGCCATTTATTTATTCACAAGATAAAAATAGTTTCTTTTTTCATTTCTTGTTTTATTAAAATAATTCTCTCCGAATAGTTTTGTTTATTTTTTTTTTCATTATTTATTAATCAAACAGAGAGAGAGGCACGGTATTGAAATATTCTATGGTGGAAATAAACAAAAAAACAATAAACAAATTAAAACTTAGAAGAAAATATTCACAAATTTACATGTATTAATCGGATAATTTATACGGTGTTTAACAAATATACAAGGCACATTCTGTTCCGTTCTGAATTGGGATTTACTAAACAAACAAATACATCAATAAAAAATTATCCGTTTTTAAAATACGAGGCAAATATTTTCAATGCAATGTTGTATGTAAGCTTATGAATTTTTAATTTAACATTATAATTTCACATATTAGGATAGTGTTGGAGACTGGCAGACTCTACCGGTTTAATTTATCCAGGCGTTGTCCACCCTCCGCCACGCCGAGGCTCCAGATCTTACCTTTTTAGAAGATTGGTTCATTTAGTAAGGCATTTCCCACCTTTCTTGAGTACCTTGGGGAATTCGAGTAGGAAGATATATATATAAGACCTGAATGACAATATTTATAAGCTCTCTATAACAATTTACTTAGAATTTAGATGTGGGGAGCTCCGGAGCTGTTTGATCTGATAGACAATTGACAATATAAACAATTCTATTGCCACATGGAAAATTGGGAAAGACAAACTTCAGGATGATACAGAAATTTTTGAAGAGCAAGAACGAACTATGAATGTTAAACAAAATATAAGCAATGAGGAAAGTTTACAGAGTAGCAAAATATAAAAATAAAAATGATACTCTGTTAATAAAATAATAAATACTTTTCTACATTATGGATTTTTCCAATCAATTGCTACAGAAAATTATTAAAATCAAATAGAGGATAATATTTAATAAAGGAATAAATAACGTGTAGATAAAATGTAGGAAGGTATATTCTGTTGTATATGTGCAATAATCTCTTCAGCAAGGGAGGCCCCCAACCTGTGAGAGTTCTTCTTCAGATAAGAAGGGGGTCTTCTTGAACACTCCTCAGTTCCATGCCGAGATCTGATAGAGAGTATTTGGGTTTATGACTGAGTGAAATTTAAATGGGCGCATTATGAAAAAAAAATCATTTTTACGAATTCCTACTACTCGGAATACTATGTATAAAGAGAATTGCATGAAAGAGCAATCTCCGATTTCACAATTCCAATATCTCGAGAAACAAATATAACGGAAGGACTCTAGGCGCCAATTTGGCTCCTACATTTCCCCATTCAGCTCAGAGGGCAAACAGAGGTTTGTCAACTAATCAACTCGCTCTCCACACTTCTCGTGGTTTGGCAAATTACTTTCAGGAAGACATCCAGCTGTTTGTTTTATCCCAGAGGGAACTAGGGACTCTGTGGTATGTGTGGGTGGTTTGGCTATTTTGCATTTTTTTGACCTCAAACTACGTGTACTTTTATTTTAATTCATATGGTATAGCCTCATATATCTATCAATAGCAATCCCATTTCTTAAATAATATTCCCATTACTTTCATACTAAGTTTAACCTCAAGAAATCAGCGCGAATCTGTATATAAGAAATGAAACACTTTAGCACGAATTTTTCTATTGAAAAAAAAAAGCCCAACATTTCGAACTGCAAAAGAACAATATTGAAGAATATTAGGGCAGTAATATGCATATTAATGTAATTCCGGTTACGGAGCACATTTCCCCATTATAAGGGTGTTGGGATATGACTTCTGTATGTGTCACTATACATTTATAAACAAGCAAGAAAGGCAGCTTTAAGGGAACACTAGTAACCTACCTTTCAAACGTTTAACGTTAGTAAGGTCGATAAAATTACCTTATATTTGAAGGTTTGACAAAATATTTTAAAAACTTTGTTATGCTTTTGTGAAGGTATAAAAAATACTATCCAATTAATTTCTGACGCGAAATAATACACGTGAGAACGCCCTTGCAGCCTTAGAATAATTTTCAACGCTTTGCCAAATATTTTAATTTTGTTCGCTCCTGACGAGGACAAAAGAAATTTGTCAAAACGTCGAGATAATAATTCAATTTACTGGCCGAAGTATTTATTTATTTGAAAAAAAAAACTATAAATGCCGGCCAGGCAGCCTCTATCTTTGCGAGAAATAATACAGTATATTAAAGAATTCATAGACAGACACTCAAATATGGTTCTTTCTTTTAAAAGAAGTTAACTTTATATAAAAAAGGGATATCGATAAAAATATCAATTAAGACAGACTTGAGACATCAAAATATTGAAATATTTCCAGTGTCATTAGGCACCTAATTTATTTCCAATGTCGACTTTATTGAAAATTAATTGGAACAAATTAAGATAGAATTGCTTTTTCCATCCACTTGCAGGATTTCCATAATGAACAGCTAAATGTGTGATATTTAATTGTCCCCTCGTGTAATGAACTTATTACTAATGGGATACTCTTCGCTTTCATGGAATTTCTTCTTTTATCTTGTCTTCATTTTATTGGATCTCTTAACGACCGTTTTTAAATGGAAGAGTACAAATCAACTTCTGTTATACCGTGGAGATTCAGAGATAAAAATACTTTTACTTCACTTACTATATTTTAATCTTTTTTTTTTCGATTTCGTGGATCTGGATTCAGTGTTTTGGCTGCCCGTGTTGTGGTTTGACATCGATTGCGTATCTTTTGCGATATGTTCCCCGGATTTACAGCCCTATATGTAAATACGGACAAATATTTTAAACATAGTTTATGTATATCTTTAACAGAAATAATAAGACTTAAAAGTAAAGTGGAAAGAGTTAATTCAGATTTAGATATTGATATGATAGTAAATGGACTTACAAACCTTTTAACAGAAGCTGCCTTTAAATCTTTGGAAGTTATATCTTCCAACTCTAAATATTATTCTAGTAATAACTGGTGGAATAATGAATTGAAAAAATTGAAAGATCATTTTCACTACATAGGAAACATATATTATCGCCACGGAGCAATCAGTTATAACACATTCAAGTTGACTAGGAATCGATACACTAATGCAATTGATAAAGCAAAGAAAATTAACTGGTGATATCTTATAGAAGAAAATTAAACAAACAATCCATTTGGTAACTCATATAATTATTTAAATAAATTAAGAACACAAGATAAACAAAGGGCAATTCCTTTAATTGAGAATGCCCCAGAACACCTAAAAGAACGATCAATGAGCAATTTGTTAAATGAGTTGGTACCAGATGATAATTTCGATACGGATGATTCTTACCATCAACTAATTAGAAATTACAAACTGAAAATGATTAACAAGAATAAGGTCTTTGTTGAGGAAGGGGAAATAGTGAACCTAATATCTAAGATAGACATTAAAAAAAACCCTGTGGTTGACAGTATAAGTAATAACATGATCAAAAGTGCCCTTCCAAATATTTTACCATTATTATGCGATTTATTTAATAAATGCATTCACTTCGGATACTATCCAGATAGATGGAAAGAGGCAGCTCTCAGGATAATTTCAAAACCTCACAAAACGAATTTAGAATTAGTAAAGAGTAATCGACCTATTTCATTAATATCTAACTTATCAAAAATATTTGAAAAAAATTTGAAAATAAATTCTAAAATAAATACTATGAAAAAATGATCTCCTTAGCCCCAGACAACATGGTTTCTTGAAGAATAAGTCAACAGCAACCTGTTTGAAAGAAATCACAAAGATCATAATGGAACATAGACAGAAACAACTAGTTACGCTGATTGCAATTGATATTCAAGGAGCGTTTGATAATACTTGATGGCCAGCCTTGTTAAAAAAATTAGACGTAAAAATTTACCAGTTGAATTGATCAAAATTTTACTTTCTTTTTTGAAAAATAGAAAAACGATTTTCAAGTATAATAATATGAAAGTTTAAAAGATATTAACAAAGGGCTGTCCTCAGGGTGGGGGGACCATTGTTTCCGTAGTTATGGCTGATTTATTAAAATGATCTGCTAACTAATTTGCAATCACCAAACTCTGAAATCATTTGCTATGCTGATGATGTAACAATTATATGTTGGAATAATGGGTTAACAATTCTAAAAAAGTCGATTGAGTTTAATTTGAAAAAGATAGATCAATGGTGTAATGATAATAAGCTCAATATCAATCTTGATAAAACTAGTATTTTACACTTGCACAATAAAGACAAAATTTCAATTAATTTTAGAGACAATATTATTGTGCCCGTAGAAAAAAAAATTCTTGGAATTACGATAGCGAATCATAGAAGGAAAAACAAATTGAATTTTGACCCTCACCTTAATATTATACTAAACAAAACCCAAAGATTAAAAAATCTTTTTTCAATATGTGGAAAATCTTGGGGTCTTAGCACCCAAAAAAAGCTTACACTTTATAAATCTATGAAAGACCAACGTTAACTTACGGAACAGAAATATGGTTTGAATTTATTAGCAAAAGATATATGTACAAACTGAACTCAATGCAATATCAAATTCTGCTATGGTGTACCCCCAAACATATAAAACAACCTGTTATAACTGTGTTCACACATTAGCCAATATTCCTTTGATCACTGATTATATGGAATCTAGAATTATAGGTTATGAGTTGAATAATTTATCAACAGAAAATAAACAATTTTATGATTTGTATATTCCAGGTATACTCAAAGATTTCATTATATCAAGGAATAATTTACTGAAAAAGAATACTAATAAAACATTTCAAAGTTTCTTTCCTTATGATATTCCGAAATAATTCCGACCAAACTATTATAATTCACAATTTATCACAGATCATGGAAATTTCAGGTTTTTTCTTAAGAAAATTCAGGCTGTGCAAGATTCGACATGTTTCTGTGGATTGGGGGAACAAACTTCAATACATCTCTTGCTAGAGTTCCCTGTCTTTCAAGATTACAGAGTCAACAACGATTTAATAGCTTTAGGCCCTAGTGATTTAATTTCAAGTAAGGACACATATATAAAATTTCATTTCCTCTGTAAATATATTTTGGATTTCATTATGAAAAATGGCTTTGATGTAACGATCTCAAGGAAATAATGGACATATCTTGTGGTTGTAAACAATATATAGGTGTATGCGTGTATATGTGTGTGTATATACATATATTTTTAAATTTAATGATGTAACTGTAAATAAAATTATAAGAATATCTCTATATGTAAACAATATTTTTGAATCTTTCTAAGTCGCTTTCTGTGTATCCTTCCATGTTGAATATTTTATTTATTATATTTGTATGTACATTTAGCGCAAGTGTCCCTAGGGGGACATAGCGCTTTGAATTGAAATAAATAAATAAATAAATAAAAAGCAATAACGCGCCACTATGTATAACGAATTTAGACATTAAGACGTGAATGTTTCTTTTCACTGTATTTGTATATTAAAATAAATTTATGTTCTGAAAATGGAGCAATAAGTAAATAGATCTTTAATTAAGAAGGCATATATTGGATCAAAATATCATTTATTTTACCTATATGTGTGTTATAATACTTCGAAAAAGGTTGGCGTTCAACTAACTGAAATATTAGTAAAATAAATATTATTTTGATCCAATACATTTATTTTTATTATGTATTAGCGCGCCATCTGTTATGAAAAATTCAATATGAAAGCGGTATGGTATATTAAACGGGCGAAATCGCTGGGAGGGTTCACCACGGATGAAACAGGTCTCCCATCTATATATATAATTGCCTTATTCTGTCTGAAGCTCACGGATAGAATGCGCGCCCATTGGCTGCCGGCGAACACGTGTCCTCCCTGCCCCCCTCTAGACAACCCTGTTATCATTACATACACCTGTCTATAGCGGCCATTCTAGACAACCCTGTTATCAGCAGTGTGTTACATCCACCTGTCTATACAGACCACCCTGTCTATAGCGGTCACCTTAGGCAACCCTGTAATCAGCAGTGTGTTACATCCACCTGTCTATACAGACCACCCTGTCTATAGCGGTCACTTTAGGCAACCCTGTTATCAGCAGTGTGATACAAACACATGTCTATACAGACCACCCTGTCTACAGCGGCCACTCTAGACAACCCTGTTATCAGCTGTGTGATACATACACCTGTCTATACAGACCACCCTGTCTATAGCGACCACTCTAGACAACCCTGTTATCAGCTGTGTGATACATCTACCTGTCTATACAGACCACCCTGTATATAGCGGCCATTCTAGATAACCCTGTTATCAGGTGTGTGATACATACACCTGTCTATAGCGGCCACTCTAGACAACCCTGTTATCAGCTGTGTGATACATCCACCTGTCTATACAGACCACCCTGTCTATAGCGGCCACTCTAGGCAACCCTGTTATCAGCTGTGTGTAACATCCACCTGTCTATACAGACCACCCTGTCTATAGCGGCCACTCTAGGCAACCCTAGGAAGCAAGATGTATACAAGGTGTAGACAAGATGAAGATCTAGATGAAGAATAAAACGTTTTTAAAATATATTCGCACTCGGGTAAAACCCGGGCGTTGCCCGGGCCATTCGTCTAGTTATTTTATCATTGCAGTAAGAGCAGTATAAAATCGATTTATTTTAAAAAGAATCATACGCATCAATAATAGTTCAAATTTATCATAACAGATTAGAAAAGCCTCACTATATTGATCATAAAATATTTTATAGATTTTCCTACCTAACGTTAACCTAACCTAACGTTTTAACGTTAAATATCATATTTATAATATATATATTCGATTATGAATAATAAAACTACTACTGTCCTTACTGCTATGAAAAATATTATAAGGGCTTGGCTCAACATGGTAAACCCTCCCAGCGGTTTTGTCAATTTAATCTACCAGAACGCTTCTTGGAACTCTAATACTGTATTGGACGATTCTTCTTATATATGATACATTGAAGGATGGATTCGTGGAAATGGTATTTAAGAAAATTATGAACTTAAGATTTTAGGATAATATAATTACACACAACTATTTAATCGAGAAATGTTCTTCCGCAATCAATTCGGACAAGGCCAATTGGGCATAAATCTTATATAAGGAAATAACGCGTCAAATTTACGTAGGAATTAAAACATTATATAAAATGATAGGCCAATTTTATCTTCAATCATAATAGATTCTAGTATGCCCATAGCTTGCTTGAAGAACATTTCTAAGATTGCGCCCATCAGTGTAGTATTTAGAAGTCGAATAATGCAATACAGTATAAGAGAGCTCTAAGAATCGGTCTGGTAGAATAATTCAGCGAAATCGACGAGAGGGTTCACTCCTGAAGAACCAAGCCTTCCCAATATTTTTTCATCGCAGACAGAAAAATAAAAGTTTGATTTATTTTAAAATAAATATTCATGCTTTAATGCTTTCTTATATGTAGATGGCCTGCCCAGAAGTCCAACCCCTCCTCTACGGGATAGGCAACACAAGTAAGGGACTGCCCTGTAGGGCGAAGTACGGTGTCGTGAGCCGCTACGGTAACCGTGAACAGGGAACTCTGAAATGTGGCTGACTAACGGAGCAATGGAAACCCTTTTTCCATGATTGGACAAGACACCACCACATATATGGTGGCACATTATTGCCTCATAACGTTTATAACATAGAATACTGACTATATCATAGTATTCTTTAAATATATTACAAGAATACACCTTGATCTCAAATTATATTAGCAGAATAAAAACAAAATATAGTAATTAAAGAGAAGCTTGTATAGAATTAATAGCATAGGAAGACGAAAACACAGAAGGTTTACTATTAATGATAAAAAAAATCCATATAAATTTAATATATACTATTTTGTATGTATGCTTCTCAATATATGCTTCCAAATAGATTTTAAAGTTTAATCATATATTCAATACTGAATACTTAAAGTATAGGTGAATAGAATGTATTTTTAAATAGATTTCTCAATAAAAAAATATATCTTTCAAATTTGAATTTGAAAATAATTACACGGAATCAAATTATGAAAAATGTTCAAATATATATCTTTTTATATCATATTCTGTCTCATTAAAAATTATTTTTAAAATTATTAAAAGTTTTTAAAACTCTTCAAAATGTAATAATGATTTATTTAATTTAAATTTGTAGTTTTCTTTTACGTCTAATTAGTTTTCTCATTAGGATAGAGATAAAATAATTCGCGTATAAAGTTTTTACCCAAATTATCTTTTGAATCTAAATTATATATTAAAAAATCTTTTGAAATCTTGATACTATCATTTATCCATTATGTATTTCCCTGTGTGTAAAATACATAGGACATTTTAAAGCCCCTAAATTTAGTCGGCCATATAGAAAGATCGTATCTCTAAGGATAAAAAGATGCCAGACGCTTTTGCTGTGTCAATTTCACGCTACTTTAAGCAGGTTCAAAGCCATCGTCTGCATTAAATATCATCATTATTTTTCCTGTCGAGGTTTCTTAGAGATCGCATTTGTTCTGCCAACCCGTGATGTAAGATTCCATAGAAGTTTCACTATCAATTTACGTTTTTAAAATTAGAAAAAAATTCAATTTAATAATTCATTTCAATTTGTTTTTCGTTTATATTGATATATTAAATATTTTGACAATGTCAATTACTTATTTATATGAATACTAGACGAATGGCCCGGGCAACGCCCGGGTTTTACCCGAGTGCGCATATATTTTAAAAACGTTTTAATTCAAATACTATTCGTTACAATTATAAATTGGCGCCGTGGATGTCTCTCTTGTTAAACGTCCCGCCTCAAACTGTGTGTGTCTTGAAAATATAAAAATAAAAATGTGAATTTTCATAAAGATTTCATCATGTCGATTTTTTTTTTTTGCATTTCACCTACTAAATCGATAGAGATAATTACATTTGCAACATGAACTTAGGTATATTGACTAAATAGAAAACTGCATAGTAATAAAGATCATTTTTTAAAGGCACCATATCGTTTTTTTTTTTCAATAAAATCGAAACAAAAATTAACGATAAATAACGATAATTGCCTTAAAAAGAAATTGCCTTGAAAAAAGAAACATTCGCGGTGATTTTGTCTTGCATTCGTTTATACAATTATTATTATATATGAATGACCCGGGCAACGCCCGTGTTTTACCCGATTAAATGCTTTTATTCAAATACTATTCGTTACAATTATAAATTGGCGCCGTGGATGTCATTCTTGTATAATATATAAATGAGTTTTAAAAATTGTAAAAAAAAAATGCATCGGCCGGGAATCGAACCCGGGCCGCCCGCGTGGCAGGCGAGCATTCTACCACTGAACCACCGATGGTTATGAAAAATCTCATCCGTGAGCTTCAAACAGACAAACAGACAGAATAAGGCAAATATATAAGTAGATATATATTTTTTTATTAAAAAAAATTAAAATTATAAGAAGCGAAGGTTTCTTTCAGACATAAATCAAACTTCTACTGTCCTTACTGCAATGAAATATGTCCATAGTTTTCTTGAATACCATTTCCAAGCTTCTACCCTTCAATGTAGCATATAAAAGCAGAATGATCCAGTACAGTATTGAATCTCTAAAGAAGCGGTCTGGTAGATTAAAAAAAAAAATAAAAAAAAATGGAAAACCCGCTGGGAGGATTCACCACTGATGAGCCAAGCCCTCCCATTATTTTTTTTTCATCACATTAAGGACAGTAAAAGTCTGATTTATGTCTGAAAGAAACATTCGCGTCTTAATATTTTATTTGATATAGAAAGATGGCGTGTTATTGCTTTATTTTGTTTATTTTTATAAAGAGGTAGAAACTCTGATGAAATGAAATAATTAATTTTCTATTTTTTTTTTATGTTAATAACATTAATAAGTCTTTGGCTTTATGAGTTTCTTTTTCATACCAATAATAAATAATGTTTATTGTTGCATCATGGCTAATGCACCTATTTTATTTTAAGTTGTAATATAATTTTTGATATATTTTAAATTCAAATTTATATTTTATATTTATTCATTTTATTAAACAGAATATATATATATTATAAACAGATTTATGTGTTATAAAATCACCATTTAAATTTTGGTACACTGTGTGACTTCACTGCTCTCTTTGACGATAAAACACAAGCCTTACAGGGTAAGCGCTAAGGAACGAACCATTATAAAGGATCAAATAGACGAGATGCTTGAAGAAGGAATAATTAGACCATCTTCAAGTCCCTGGTCCTTTCCCGTTATATTGGTCAAAAAACGAGATGGCAAATACAGATTTTGTGTGGTACAGGAAATTGAATGAAGTAACAGTGAAGGATGTTTATCCAATCCCAAGAATTGATGATGTAATGGATACTCTCCAAGGATCCAAGTACTTCTCAGCAATAGATCTCAAATCGGGATATTGGCAAGTCGAAATTGAAGAGAGAGACAAAGAGAAGACGGCTTTCACTACGGTACATGGGTTATATTAATTCAACGTAATACCCTTCGGTTTATGAAACGCCCCTGCTACTTTTGAGAGTAACATGGACAATGTCCTTGGAAATCTGAGATGGCAGATTTGCCTTTGCTATCTGGACGATGTGATTATATACAGCTCGGACTTTCCAACCCACATTAAATGACATGAAGCTGTTTTGAGATGCTTCAGCGAATCTAATTTGAAACTGAACGCCAGGAAATGCAGATTTGCTTTCGAGGAACTTAAGATCCTTGGACACATAACCAACCAATAGGGTATAAAACCTGCCGAATATAATATTAAAGCCGTTAGAGATTTTCCTCAGCCCAAGAAGGCCAAAAAAGTGCAATCATTCCTAGGAATGTGCTCATATCATAGAAAATTCATTAAATATTTCTCATTAATCGCTGACTCATTGCCCAGTGTCATTAGAAAAAAAATGTGAATTTTATCTGGACAGGAAAACAGGAAGAAGCGTTCCAAAACCTTAAAAAAGCTCTTATAAATCCGCCAATTTTGGGTCACTTTGATCCAAATGCAGACACCTGCATTCACACAGACGCCTCTAACATCGGCTTAGGCGCAACACTAATTCAAAATATCGGTGGCGAAGAGAAGGTAATATCATATTTGAGCCGAACCCTAAGTAAACCTGAGCAAAATTATTCAACCACCGAAAAGGAATGTTTAGCTCTGGTGTGGTCGATATCAAAATTACGGCCCTATTTATATGGAAGGCAGTTCAAGATAGTAACGGACCATCACGCTTTATGCTGGCTCAAAAATCTAAAAGATCCAACAGGTAGACTTGCGAGATGGGCACTGAAGATTCAGGAATTTGATTTTGACATAATACACAAATCGAGTAAAAAGCATTTGGACGCTGTTGGCTTATCTAGAGGACCCCTACCTGAAACGGATTGTGTCGAAGATTATGAACAACTATTTTTAAATCATATAATAAACGAAGAAGATGACTTCATAGAAAATGTTAAGAAAAGCCTTAAAGGAAGCAAAAGATAAATTAAACTGAATTTTAAAAAGGAAAATGGGTATCTATATAAGAAAACCCCAAACCCTGAAGGCAGAGCATGGCAGTTGGTGGTCCCAAAGAAAAGAAGGAAAGAAATTATTATGGAATACCCTAACCACATGCTGAGTGGCCATCTGGGTGACGCCAGAACCACACATCGAGTAAGGAATAAATATTATTGGCCTTCAATGCTGAAAGATGTTTCTGAATTTATCAAGAGTTGTCTTCTTTGTCAAAGTAGAAAAGGTTCAAGTCAGTTGCCGTCTGGGCTACTACAACCTATTCCCCCAGCTAACTACCCTTTTGAAATAATAGGAATTGACTTTGTTGGCCCCTTGCTTCAACTAAAAGAAGAAGGAAATGGATAATTGTGTTGACGGATTATTATACCAAGTATGCTGAAACGAAGGCAGTATCAGAAGCAACAGTGAAATAAGTGTCTACATTTTTAATCGAACATTTTTTTTTTTACGTCACGGGGCTCCAGGATTTCTTATTGGCAACAGAGGTTCAAAATTCACTAGCAACTTGATGAAGGAGGTTATTAAAATGTGCAAAATTAAGCATTGCTTCACGACGAGCTACCACCCCCAGACTAACGGACTAACGGAACGGCTAAATAGAACTTTAATCAATATGATCAGCATGTATGTGAACACAGACCAGAAGAACTGGGACGAAATCCCCCCTTTTATCACCCACGCGTACAACACCACGATTCAAAAAAACACAGGCTACACTCCATTTTTCTGGTTGTTTGGAAAGGGAACCCATGTCCCTCTTAGACGACGAGAATATCCCAATAGACAGTAACATGGACGATTACGACGAATATATATAAAATTACTTAGATAAAATAGCAAGGACGAGACAGGTAGTCATTAGCAACACAGAGAAGACTCAGGAAAGAATGAAAATAATCTATGACAAAAAACACAATGAGAAAATCTATGAACCAGGACACCTAGTGGCAGTTTGGACACCAATTAGGAAAATCGGAAAATGTGAAAAACTATTGAGGAGATATTTTGGCCCATATCGAATATTAAAGAAGCTGTCCAACGTAAATTACTTTTTTTGAGCCGAAAGATAATCCTGGCCAAGACCACTTGATTGTTCATGTCTCAAGACTCAAACCCTATTTTGAAAGAATTGATGAGGTCACTCACGAGGACGTGACGCCCTCTGGAGAGGGGGAAATGTTGCATCATGGCTAATGCACCTATTTTATTTTAATTTTTAATTATATTTTTGATATATTTTAAAATCAAATTTATATTTATTTATTTTATTAAACAGAATATATATATATATAATAATAAACAGATTTATATATTATAAAATCACCATTTATATTTTGGTACACTGTGTGACTTCACTGCTCTCTTTGACGTGAGAAATAAATAAATTATTCTGGTGATTTATTTGATATAATGATTTATTTAATTTATGATTTAGAGCACAATATAATGATTCGATTTTTAATTTGCCTCTTAAATTATTCTGGTGGCTACTCAAAGTAGAGTTATCTCATTATTCTTTTATATAAATTTGTAGGATGGTTGAAACACGCTCTGGTAAGATGCAAGACCCGGCACAGGAGATAATCAAGGTTGAAGAGTCTGCCAAGCCGCAACCTGGTGCAACAATATTATCCTACCCACATATTATCATGCCCAGCTAAGGCCGCAGCCTTGCAGAAAATTGGCATGGACCCAGAGCAGCAGCTAAAATATTTTACAGCCTGTATGATAATTTTTAAATAAAAATATTGTATACTGCCCTCTAATATAATGATGAAAGCAGTTTGATACAGCCTGTGTCATCGATGGTGAACCCTCCAATCGAGTTTGCCAGCATAATCTACCATTCCTTTCTAATATTGAATTTAGCTGTTTTATTCCGTATTAAGAAACTCTTAGAAAAGGTATTATTGCATTTTAGAAAAATAATTATACAAATGGTTAACATTTTAATCAAAATATTGCGCGCTATTGCATCTTGTTTAAATTATTTTTAAGATGTCTTATATATATTTCGCGAAAGGGCAATTCTCGAAGCATGTATTCACTACTGTATTCATGTGTATTTCTACTGTCCTCAGATCTTATGTTCATAGTTAACTTAAAATACCATTTCCAATATAATGGAAAAAATATTATTTTCATTATCCTAAGTACACGTCCATGATAATCATGGTAGGTAGACGTTGACGACTGCTTTTTACTGTAACTGCGCCACATGTCTACACATGTGAAAATCAGTTCGACTTTTGCACTAACAAAATGTGCCAGAGTCCCTTTGACTACTTGAACTCACTGGTGGGTTTTACGTTTGCAATAATCGGGAACCATTAGAGCATTAATAAAAGAGTGAAATAACAATAGTAGAGATGTTAGATAGATTAAATTGGCGAAACCGATGGCCAATCAGAAGGCCAAAAGCCATCGAATGCTCAGGAAGTACACTACTCAGCCAGAGTCCATTATCTTGTTGATCTAATTATCTTGTCCATTTAGAGCGACCTGCTCTACAGAATAGAGTTGTTTCATCTCGGCGCTGCGCCCAATTGTCCGCAAACACCATATTGTGTCCCGATGTTCTATCAATTAGGCAATTCATTGTTCCAGTTACAGTTCAAATTACCTGTATTCGGACTCAGGTAACCGCCCTTGTAATATGTCTGAGAGCGTGGAGAACCGTTGTACATGCTAAAACGATAGAACTAGCATTTAAATATGTATTCATAGTTATATTATTCGTATATTATTTTTAACTTACAAATATTGAGAGAAATTTCCAAAATATTTAATTCACTACACTATGACAGCAGAATGACATTTCAGTGGACCCCATCGCATGTAAGAATTAGGGGGAATGAAAATATCGATGGCTTATAGCAAACTCAGCAGCTATCCTGCCTTCTGAAAACATAGATAATATAGATGGATACAAAAGAAAACATGATAGAGATATATCCAAAGAATGGATTCTTTTTATCAATCTTGAAATATATTCTGAAAAAGGTATATAAAACCTAGAAGAGTACGACTCTCTCTATTTTCTATTAAAAAAAAAAAGAAATAATAAAAATTAAGAAAAAAAGTTTGCACGATCAGGAGATGCCTTTTTCTTTTTTTCTTTCTTAATTTATTCAACTTATCCCATGTCAATATCACTTTGTACTATATTTTAACATTGTGTGGAGTTCTCGCGCACTTCTGGCCTTAACTACCCATTACATGATTTTTCAGTATGCCTGATTGCCCAGTTATTTGGTCGTTTAGGCACAGCTTGCACCACGCTGACGAGGGCCAACAGCCCGATACGCGTACGTGATTAGCTGTTCTTGGTTCATCAAGATTGGGTAATTGGCCAATTCTTAAATAAATAAATATCAACGAATAGTTGATATCTATTCCTACAGATGGCGCAAGCCATCAGCAACTTTTAATTGTACGATCAGGTTGAGCCTTTTACTTTTTTTTTCTTAATTTAATCACTGATCTCAGTATACAATTTCACCTTTGTACAATATTTCACGCACAATAAAGAAATATATATATTAAACATAATATATATTATAAACACAAGGTAACAAGACCACATCCATGATAAGGTACAATTTGGATTATAAATTATAAACACAAGGTAACAAGACCACATCCATGATAAGGTACAGTTTGGATTATTACTATATATAGTCACGACCGTTTTTCCTCATCGGCCGCCTCTGTCACGGATAATATACAGTTATCATCGTCATGCGTTCATAATTCTGTCACCGTTTGCTTTTGGTTCAGTGGTAGAATGCTCGCCTGCCACGCGGGCGCCCCGGGTTCGATTCCCGGCCGATGCATTTTTTTTTTTTATAATTTTTAAAACTCATTTATATATTATACAAGAATGACATCCACGGCGCCAATTTATAATTGTAACGAATAGTATTTGAATAAAAGCATTTAATCGGGTAAACCCCGGGCGTTGCCCGGGTCATTCGGCTAGTGTAAATATATATATCAGTGAAAATAAGTTATAGTTATACAACACTGTTGTATTATGCGCATTAAAAATTATGCACCAATATATTAATAATATATAAATAATTTAAAATAGTTTTTTTAAAAAGGCTTCTAATAAATTAACTAAAAATAAGAGGATATAAATATTTAAGTTTCAGCCAATACACAATTAGGTTTATACGAGTCAAAATAAATGCGTTAGCTGAAATATTTATCCAATTCTTTTAATGCATTTTGAAAAAAGCTTTTTGAGAACTACTTTTCACTAATTAAATAAAAACTATTTATTTAATACTCAATCATGAATTTTTAATTAACATATTTATAAAATCCAAATAAATTCTATATTCAGAAAACATAGAATTGAAACAATATAAACTAAATACATAATCTAAGCAAAATATTCGAATATACACACAAATATATATTGAACCCGTTGTTTTCTCAAATAAAACATTCATGCGCTATGACATTTTAGAATATATTATATATAAATATGCGTTTTGATGCTTATGTTTGTTTGTAAATATTATAAGAAATATCGTTTCTCTTGTCAAAATGAACGCTGAAACTAAGCGCCATTTATTGACCATCTTCGCGGAACTAACAGAATCAGATCGGTGACAAAGCCACAACACTAGCCTTGGAAAACTGAAAAGCGTCCACCTAGAGACCGTGAATTTGAACTTATGGCCCTGTTCAGGCCATGCTGGATTTGATTTCACGAAATTGTCGTCGAATTACCTCTGCCATACCTGTATTTTATGCCTATCTATTACATACTTCTTATATACCTATTCAAATGTGTGAAATAAATTATGAGAGAAGAATTACAAAAACATATAACAAGACTCAGAAAGTAACATTATAAAGGAATGAAAATACATCCAGATGGCACAAGAATCTATAGAACATGCAACAACTGTCCTGGTGTGGAACTAACACCTCTAACTTATTCTCATACCCAGAAATGGCCGCAGCCTTGTAGAAAATTGACATAAACCCAGAGCAGCGGCTTTACACGCTCAAGTTGGTGAACATTACGACTGCTGTGATAGAGATGTATGAGGACATCTGACACTCTTCGTTGGACACAATAAAAACAACCTATTACCTAGCTCTTGTATACCTTTTATATAGTTCTTTTATATTCGTTGTCTATTTTTTGACATTTAGTGAACCGTCGGCTACTACAAGTCAATGTTTATCTCCTGATTCTTATGAACAATTTAAACATGGATGGTATGGCGCATATATATTTCAATGTATATGCCAGCTCGAATTCTACACCGGTACGAATCTTAACTTTTTATTATTTATTAAATTCTCATAGGGCTATATTTCGTAGCGCATTTTCTTGATACATTGACAGTAATTTTACAAATAGACATAACAAGTGCATTTACCATGCTAATCATGTGAATTTCACTATGTTATTGGCCAAATTAATTATCATCAAAAATATGATTCAAAAGTGTCCGGTCAAAAAGCATGGTCAGCTTAGCTTCTTTTGATTTCGATAAGGAAACTAGAAACTAGATAAAAACATTTTTTAAGTTTAAGTTTTTTAATCCATAAACAATGAATATATTGAAAAATATATATATATATATATATATTGGTGTTGAATATCGAGCAAACTATTTTTGATAAATTAAAATGAAGGTATATTTTAGAGATCAAATATATTTAATAAAAAACAAAAATCGTTATTTCGATGAGGCTGTTCGTCTATCTTCTTCTAGGAAATCAAACTCCTTGTAAGCTAACTATCCGCGGATGCACGAGAACGCATCACGCAGATGGTCAGCTTATAAGGCGTTTGATTTCTTAGAAGACATGCGTCGGACCTGGAGGCTGTTGGGCCCCGCGCTACCTGGAGTATAGGAGCTCCATCTATGCTTCCTTCCTGTGGTGAATCTGTATAAGACCGGTGGTCTTGATAAAATTGTATGTGTGTATTTGTGATTTCCTAGAATAAGATATATATAGAAATATCGAATTTTGTTTCTTAATAAATATTATTGATTCAAATATACATTCAATTTAATATAAATCAGTTTAAAACAAAACCATATATATATATCTACAAAAGGTTGCTTATTAATTAAATATTCTTAGAACACGTGATCTTTCAATAACTAATTTGTGTTAAGAAACTTCCAATAAAAATCAGGATAATTAGAAGGGTCCCCAAAATTAAAACGGACTCAAAAACAGCGATTAAAAAACATCATCAGCATAAGCGTTAAGGCGAAATTTAAATAACTCTGTAAAAAGAGTTTAATGAGAGATTGTTTAGATCCTGTTTTATGAAGAAACAAAAAAGGAACAGTCTAATTACCAAAAAACAAACCGCAACTCTTTAAGGGTTTTTCTTTCTATTTTTTTACTGCCTCAGTTTTAATCCAGGCCCTGTAAAATTATTCTAACTAAGAAATTACATATATAGAGTACGCTAGAGAAACTTTAGAGATATGCTATATAGGTTTCATTTTTTCAATATGTGAAATTCAATTGAAATTATCTCCTAGTGTGAAAAAAGGATTAAATTTTATATAATTATTATTTTTTATATTATATTTAATACTTCCTCTCTCTCTGAAATTACATTCGTTTATAATTTTAGTAATGAAATACCTTTCTAAGACGAGAGAGAGAGAGGGAGATTAAGATTGAAACTACTTTATTATTATGTCCAAATAAGGTTATATAAGGTTAAATATATATAATAAATATAAATAGATAAGATTAAATAATGATATATGGAAAAATATGTATAAATATATAAATATTATAAATATACATATATTTAAAATATATATACAGGGTCTTCATTGTAGCGCCAATGCGGGAGAGTTTCCGCCACAGGTGGAATGCAAGAGTATTTTTCCAGAGTTGGCGGTTCGATGTTATGGCTTGCATTATCCAACTCAAGGCCAAGATGATACTTGTAGATGGTAAAGTAAGAGAGAGAAAAATTATCTGCTTTGTGAGAAATATATAAGAAATGAAATATATCTTATTATTAATAAATTTATTATCTCACTTCGAAGTCAAAATATCTAAAACCTTCATAAAATTTGAATTTATATTCACTTTTCAATGATAGAATTCGAACTTTGCAACTTTAAACCAGGAATGAGAGTGCGAGGAAGAATTTTTAACAAATAATCGTAATTTAATTTTACATTTATTTGCGAGAGTAAAATGGATCTCACAAGGAACACTTAATGTGATAGACGTATCCAAATATCTCTTTCAATGCATCTGAAGATGCATCAAATGAAGATAGGTATTTTATGAGATTTTTGAAACTATTTACATTTTAAATGATAGGGTTTGATCTTTACAAAGATTGAATATATGTAAAAGAAAGCAATTCTCCCAAAAAATTCCTTCGGATTTCCCTCAACTTATTTGTCAAATCGAGTAAAAAGATATCACAACTGTAGCAGCAAAGAGGAAGATTATCACAATGAATCAAGCGATGTAATCTTATTCTTCTTAAACATATACAGCCCGCGATTTTGTATTTTGCTTGTTACTAATTGATATATAGGTAGGCACACCTGAATAACCTATCTAACAGGTTTGTCCGACCTAGTAACATGGTAAATATTTATATAAAAAAAAGGCCGTACATGGATTTGTAAAAAAAAAAAAAAAGGTTTATTTCTCGATATATATCGAGAGATTGCTCCCTCTTTTGATTCAAACATAGCATATATTGTTTATTTCATTAATTTTGTGAATTTTGGTCAAAATATATTATTTTTGAAATAATAGTACAAATATGTAATGGGATAAAGTGCAAATTACGAAAAAGAAAAAGGCATTTTTTATCGTGCAACTGAAACTGATGGCACCAGCCATTAGCAACTTTCAGTTGCACGATGAGGAGATGTTTTTTTTACATGTATTATTTTACCTGCCTGTCCCTCAACTACTATGTATAAAATAATTCTGGAATAATTAAAAAGAACAACGATTAGTTTATATTATTTCGATAGATGGTGCAAGCCATCCAATAACATTTAGTTGCACGATAAGGAGATGCCTTTTTATTAATTTATCCACCTGAATCCAAAATAATATCACTATTTCTCACATATTTTGACGTTCTAAGTCCTTTTTCCCGGGCTAAATACATGTTTAATGATTTTTCAATATTCCTCAAAGACCAGCTTTATTTAGTCGTTGAGGTACAGTTTCACCATGCTGATGAATGCCAACAACCCGGGACGTGGATTTATCAAGAAAAGTATTTGAACACTTTTGGAATAACCAAAAATCAATGATTAGTTGATATTTATTCCAAAGGATAGCGCAAGTCATCAGGAAATTTTAGTCACACGATCAGAAGGTGCCTTTTTAAAAAATAAATTTGTTTATGTATTTTTTTGAGCGAAGGAGTCGTCACATTTTGGAAAATGTTAATATTTCCGCCTACTTCTTTTTAAAACATTCACCCATTATATATGTTATGTTTGTAACTTGTTGTGTAGTGTTGTTTGTTCTGTAAATAATTTCCTCCTTCCTTCTAGGAATTTCCTTTGACCATACCAAAATGCACCTACAGTATGGACAGTCCATTATCAGCATATGAACAGGTACTTTTCATTTCTTTTGCCGCTTCTTTTAACGCTTAAAAAAACTCATATTTCACCCACTGCCCATTTTTATCGCAAACAACACTTTTTCAAGCATCGGAATATGATTCTGCAACAAAACTGCTGCATTATTTCAGAATATATTTATATTTCAAAGAGAGCTGAAGTTTATAATGAAAAAGAAACGGTTCTATCATTGGAGAGGTTAGATTAACCAAATCTAGCTAAGCTCGCCTGGCGGCGCAACCGCCGATGAAAAGTGGTGCGCTTGCGCGGTCGGCGAATAAGAAGCAAAAATAATTTTTATCAAGAAAGAAGGGAAGCGACGCCATTTAAACGCGTTCAAACTTTTTATATTTAACCCTTATGTTTTAATTGAAGCAATAAATTGTAATCCAATGTCAGTATTCAATCATCCAAGTACACTATTTTAAACATATATTTAAACAATTTTTCTACAAAAGAGTTTCTAAATAATGTTTGCTTATTTACCTATAAGTTTTATCACCTATAAGTTTTATTATCTATAAGTTTGATTACCAACAAGTTTTATTATTGTTAGAAAACAAATACGAGAATCATGGGACGAGTGTCTTTTGTAGGAAGCTTTATTTTAAATCGCTCAAGCTTTCGGGCTGACCGGCCCTTTGTTTAGATTGTTTATCAAAACTAAGATTGTCTATCTATTAATTAAGCCCAGGTCAAAGTTATTTTTACCGTTTATCTACAACACTCATTATATATTTCAAATATTTAGTTACTAATTCATATATTCTATATATCAAAAGTAATATCTTTGAATCGGCGGTTAAAATAAATTGTCGACATTGCTTAAGGGTTTACCATTAATGGACAAATTCTCCTAATATTCCCTTCTTTATTTAATTGATCGTAAAACACTATTTGAATTGATCAATATTGTTAAAAGAAATATTTATAGAATTAATAATAATAAACTACAATAATTTAAATACACTCACTTAGATATATTTAAACGTTTCATGTCTAAAATTAAATACATAAGCTACATAATATCAATAAATATTTATATTGTCACGGTAGCGATGACAAAGAGTCGTTCAAAATAAATTGAAGATTTAGGAATTTATTGATAAAATAAAAGTATCTAAATTGTGTCGTTCGAATTTATTTACAATCAATATTATTAGGAAAGCAATATAATTCACATTGTATCAAATTAAAAATCACGAATATAAATTTTAATATATTTTTATTTTATTAATTTTTAATTATTCTCTGACGATATTTTATATGAGAATCATATATTATTCATATATTCAATATATGCAAGCATATATTTGTATCAAAAGACCACAGAGGCATATGTGTCAAATTGCATTTTAAGATTTATTTACAATCAATACTATTAAGCTAGCAAGGTAAATCACATTGTATCAAATTAAAAATCACGAATATAAATTTGAATCAGTTTCTATATTTTATTAATCGGTTATTCTCTATGACAATATTATATATGAATAAATTATTATTCATGTATCCAATATATGCAAGCATATTTTGTATCAAAAGACTACAGAGGCACATCGCTAGATCAATAAAAGCATTCAAATAATACATAGAAATAAATTTTTAAGAAATTGATTTATAAAAGAAAATCTAATTCCTTTAATATCTGGGCAGTTTGATAGATTAAGAAAAACTAATTTTAGCGGCTAAGTGATTGTCTTTAAAGTAAGCAACGCTACTTAAATATTATTGGAGGGATTATATAGATTTTCTCAGTGATTTTATTGAAAATACATTGTTTTCCATTGTTTATTTTTTATTATTTTAAGCGGAATTCTTCTAAGGCTCTTATATAGAGGCTAATGTATTTAATCGATTGTGTATCTTTTTCTTCAACATTGTTTTGAATATTTCAAATATGAAAAGGATTATTCTTTTATATTAATATATATATACGATTCATATAACCGTGTGTGTACTTGAATAAATTATGAAAAAAATAAATAGACAACTCCTTATCGTGCATCTGAAAATTGCTGATGACTGGCTCCATCTATCGGAATAAATATCACTTATTCGTTGATTTTTTTATTATTCCAGAATTGGCCAAATACCCTTTCTTGATTAATCAAGAAAAGTTAACCACGTACGCGTTTCAGGATGTTGGTTCTCATCAGCGTGGTGCACACATCAATTAGTATTAGAATTCGAGATATCTATTTAGGTTTGAAGAACAAACTTCAATATAAGGTTGCTATACTTTCCAAAATTTTATTATTAGATATTCGAAAGTTAATAACAGAATCTGACACCAAAGACTCCAAATATTAAACATAAGGCTCACTATTTCGAGATATAAACTTTCGAAGGATGAATTTTATTTTCATATAAACCTTCTACTGCCGAAAAGGCCGATTAAAATATGCTGGGAGTCTCTAGTTTATCAGTAGTGAACCTCTCTTACACTATTGCCAGTTCAATCCATTTAACGATTTTTAAGCCCGTTTATATAACAATTTCCATTTATATATATGATAATTCAAAACTATTATAAATGCGTAGGATTCTTTTAAAAAATAAACAATATTCTACTTCCCTTATAGCAATGAAAATTTAATGGTAGTCTATTTCATTAATTATCCAATGCAGTGAGGGCAGTAGAAATTGTTTAATTTTTAAAAGAATCATACACGTCCATAATAGTTTCGAATTCTCATAACAGATGACGCGCTAATGTATCATAGTATTTATATATGGCCCTTGTCACTTCACCAGCTTACACATCTGTTTGGTAAATTCAAAAGATTTCATAACTTTTCTCGTAGGATGTTATAAAATCAAAGCCGCACCTGTACTAATGAGGGCCAAAGCCCCAAATTATGGTATATAGGTTGGTGTTTGTTTGAATTTGCCAAAACTGGAGTTGGGGCTCATTCTTAATCATCATTTGTAAAGTTTTTACTAGGGTGAAATAAAGTGTTATCGCCTTTATGCACAATTAAAAGGAGAGTTGCGTCTTTTAGTACATATATATATATATATATATATATATCGTATATTTTAAACTGTATAATAATTGCACTTTCTATTTGCTACCACCCCCATATTTGTATATATGCTATATCTTTATTAATAGAACCTGTACACCCTTTTTGTATATAAACTAAAATTGGTGACGTCAAAATAAAGATCCAAAGAGGGAGCGGTCAGCTGGGGGCAGCAGGGACAGAGGGGTGGAAAAAGGCAACGCCCAGCCCATGTGGGGTCCCGAGGGACATTCTTATAGAGACCCCCCTGTAAGCAGGACAAGTTTTGGCAGGGGGTCAGCAGATGTTCTAGGGGGTGTTTCTCAGCAGTCCGCTTCAGCCTGTCTGTCTCACACACTCTCCCTCCATGTCTCGGTGATAAACATCAAAGTTCGTGTCATGGCCTCTACCTCTGTCCCGTGGGATGTCCCCGATCCCTCTATGTGCTAACATCTAGCCCTGCCTCTGCTTCTTGTTGTCCGCGTGTGGGAAGATCATCAACACTCGCCTCACGTACACGACTGCCAGTTCATCCATACGTAGGCACATTGCAACAATATTACATACATATATATATTTTTATCTAAACTTTATACGTCGATTCCCTTTAGAAAGCTTCGATGCTCATTTCCCAATTTTCATTTTAATTTTCCGACACAATCATATTTAAATATTTTTGCATAGATTATTTGTAAATGAAATTTTAAACTTAAATTGAAGTATTTTCTTTTAATAAATCGATCAAAGAGTTTTTATCATGGTAAAATATCAAACTATCCTCTGCTCCATTGAAAGGGCTTTCCGCCAACAACTTTAAAAGATGAGGGGGATTTGACAACCATCATGACTGCGTGAAGTATAATGCGTTTGAATTAGAATCAAGACTGGGAGCACTACTTAGTGGCAAGCCGACTTAACTCCAAGAAATGGCCGCCTCTGACATGAGGAACAGACGCCATGTGCAGCTGCTCCTAAAATGGAGTACAAACCCATCCTGTATGGAGTTTGGAAAGATTAAATGTTGGTATTATACCGTTCTCCATTGCTTAAAACGCGGTGTTTGCGATCTGCACGGCCGAGAGAGATGCTCATCACTGTACACAAATACACATAAAAAAAAAAAAAACACAGCCTAAGAATTTATTAACTATAATAGTTTCGAATTGTCATAACAGATGGAACGTTAATGCATCATAATATTTATACGAGTATATGGCCCTTGTCACTTCCCCAGCTTACACATCTGTTTGATAAATTCAACCGATTTCATAACTTTTCTCGTAGGATTACATTACATACATACATTCATTCAATATATGCATACACACTTTACATATATTATGTAGACTCACAGATACATACTTTACATATCTACATATATTACATACACAAATTGCATACACATTACATACATACTTTACATGCATTGCATTTCAAAATAAAAATGTAAGTGTTCCAAAATTTCTAAATTGCTATTATACTCTAAATATAAGAACTTTATTTTAATAATTTTATTATATATAGATATAAGAGTAATTTTGGAAGAAAGGTTATGTGAAATATAATGAATTAAGATTTACAGATTTTGGATATTAAGTATAGTTTAAACATTGATTCAGAACAGCAAGCTAATTCTGTATTAAGTAATACCAATAAGAAAATTTTAGATGGCAGAGTGGAACAGGAATCAAATCTAATAATAAAATCTAAACATTGATTTAAACTGTTCCCAGATATTTGGCCAACCCAATTTCTTGATAAATAAAGAAAAGCAACCACGAACGCGTTTCGGGCTGTTGGCCCTTGTCAGCGTGGTGCAGACTGTACATATTTTGGTCCTAGAGACTTCCTGATATATATATATATATATATATATATAATTTTGGAAAATAAGAGTTCAGTAAAATATAATAAATCAAGAAATTCAGTTTTTGAATATACCATTGAGTCAGAACAGCAAACTAATTCTATATCGAATAACAATGTTAAGAGAAATTTAAAATTTATAAATTTGTTGTCTAATTTAAACATATGAGGTTCGTTTTATAAATAAACAATAAGTGTTTATATATATTTATATATATATTTATATTTATTGATGATGTATATATATAATAATTTTTTATATTTTATATTTTTACTATGTAAAAGATAAAGATAAACGTGAAATCTTCCAAGATATAAAAATTCGATAAATTGAAAAGTTTAGTCATCAATAGAAAAAGTCCCGTGGTATTGCAGCAGACGTAAAAAAGGAAACCGTCTCAAAAGGTGGTCAAGAGTCAGAAAATGTTTTTCTTCCGCAGCAGACGAGTTTGTTTGACCTGCTGCAGCAAAAATGACTTTCGTCGCACTTTCCAATCTTCTGAAACATCAACGAGGATATCGCTTAAAATAACACCGAACTTTTACATTTTTTATTGATTCATTTATCCGGACAATTTGTCTTTTATATTTTTACATTTTATAATGTGCCTTATATTCATATAAACATATACATAAATATCAAATAACAATTTAATATATAGGTTTCGTACTTTTAAGATATTTAATAATTCAATAACAATAAATTTAACAATTTAATAAAGTTTACGCTTTAATAATACACATTTCATACTTTAATAACAATATTCCATTTTAATCGCAATTTTAAATTTTGAAAATATTTGTTACAATTATGCTATATTTTTTTGGTTTTTATTGATATACTAAAAAAAAAATTAAAATGATCTAATTTATGAGGTATGTTAGAAAATTATCAGATCTTCGAGCGAGGAAAAAACATACCTGGAAGCCTAACCCCTTTCAAAATAGTCTTCTCGGGACTAAACACACTTCTCCCAGCGGTGCCGGTATTGTTGGAAACATTCTGAGAAAAGCCTCTTTCAAAATGGTGTTTAGCTCGGCTGTCTATGCAGTCATAATGTCTGTTTCTGTCTTAAATATTGTTCCTTTCAATGGCCTCTTGAGATTGAAGTACAGCTAGAAGTCGTAGAAAGCCATATTAGGGGAGTAAGGAGCCTGGTGAACAATAGAGATCTGGTCTTTCGTCAGAAAGTCAGAATCAAAAAAGGTATTCTCTTGATGGAAGAACCAATTGCCTATTGACCAGAATCCGATCTATTATGCCGTACAACATCACGAATATACGACGGAAGATATCCCTATAATACGCTTTGGTGATGTACCCTGTGATGAGTACACTCATAGTGTACCACACTGCGGGAGTCAAAGAAAGCAGTCAGCATTACTTTGACCTCGCTTCGCATTTGGAGAGTCTTCTTTGTTTTTGTTGACGTGGAATATATCCAATGTGACGTCTGGGATTTAGTTTCCGGGTCCTATCCGTGCACTCAGAACCCGTCACCAGTTAATGACAAGTTGAAGCTGGTAAGAATCTTTAAACGGTATATTAAAAAATCAGCGCCAACACTAAACATAGATTAACTTTGTTCAAAAGAAATATCAAATGCGCTATTTCTATTGTTTGATTGAAAATTATACATATTTTTCCCTTCTAAAACAATTATTTATAATATAATAACTAATTGTTACGACGCTTCTCAACCGTCGATGTTTGCGTTCAAGGTTTACTGAGAAGACAATGTGAGTTTGTTTAGGATACAGCTTAGTGCGGTATATTTATTATACGAGCTTAAAGAGTATATAAGTAACTATACAGTAGAAGATTGACTTGCCTTCAATGCTGCCCCAGGTAGGTTTCTCCTCGTCCTCCTCAACTTGTTAATCCACACAGTCAAGCACTACAACCGTAAACATAGGAATTAAATTATAATCTGTTCTTTTTTCGCGCGCGCGTGCTCGCGCGGGCGTGCCTTGCCTCCCTTGGCTTTCCCACTTCTTCTCTTCTACTTTTCTGCATCGCTTCACTGCCCCCTTCTCAATCCTTTTCGTCCCGAAAAGGCTGATTTTACCAGAGGCGCTGATCGGCGGCCCTTTGATCTCCCTGACGTCTCTGGCCACATAAGGGTCGTCAGCCTTCCGAGAGCGCAACGGCAGGGCCAACACCAACCCTTGCCTGCAGAACCACTTCTCAACTCGCGCTTTCTTTCCACTCTTAACCAGTGCCGACGCCATTGATTGGTCTCGCTGTCCAGCACAGGGCGGTGGTTCTCCACAAGATGGCGGCCATACCTCACTGCCCACGATGCTTCCATCTGATATCTTGAATTCTCCTTGTGAGCACTCTGTAGCCGCAATGTACAAAGGGTTGTGATCGTTTGTATTGCGCTTTCGCTGCTTCCCTCCACGACGGGGCTGTAGATGGCCGATCTTTACAGTGGATTCGTCCACCTGATCCACGCTGTCCATTTCGTGGCCTCCCTTTTCTTCTCTAGGTTTCCCATTCGCTTGCTCTAGAGGCTCTCTTTTTCCTAACCCTTCAAACCTGGGCTCCCTAGTGCCGACCACGCACAGGGCTGTGAATTTCTTAAACCTTCTGGAGGTGTCGGATCCCGTGGCAGTCTCAAGGTCGGTAGAACTCCTCCCAGGCGGTGGCTGCTTGATCTGCACCTTTTCGGGCGAAGGAACGAATATGAATGGTACACGTTCTTGGCACATCTCTTCAGCTTGCACTGCAGACGACGGCGCTGACACATTGCGCGCGACTTCCGCGTCACAGACATTGTCGTCGGACTTCCACAGAGCGTCCAATGCTCTATCCCGTTCAGTCGGGTCGCCGGCTCCAACTTCGGGGTGCTTCGACCATCTAGTCTTGTCGAACTTCCACGGAGCGCCCAGCTCCGTTCCGTCCAGTTGGATCGCCGCTGTAGTCCCTGACAACCTGTCACTGTCGCAGAAGTCAGCCACGCCGTCACATTGCAGCTCGCCAAGATCGTTGTTCTTTTCATTGAGTATTTCAGAAAGAATCCCAGGGTTTGAATTTCCACACTGCATATCACCTGGAGGGCACTCTCCCTCCGTCCGCTTGATTTGGTTCGAATCACTCGTGCCACAGCCGTTGTCTGAGGCGATCAGCTCGTCCTCCTCCGCTACACAACCAGTCTTGATCATTTCCTGCTGTCGACACTCTTCGGACTTCTGGATCACGGGAGAATCTTCCAGCGTAGATTCTGACGGTTCACTTACGACGTCTCTCGACGTGATGGTCCCTGTTGTGATGGTCTTGCCAGGATCTTCATCACCTGGGATCGTCTTTTGTCCCCTCAGACATTGAATACGTGGGCTATTGGTTGCTGTGATTGTTTTTGAAAAGCCATCAGGATTTTCTGGCGGTAGTACATTGAACTTAACTTCGCAAGACATGGGTGTGGCAGAACGTTTGATATTCCGAATATGCTCGAGTCGGCTCAATCGAGAATCCAAGCTTTCTCCGAGAACATCTACTTTCTGGCTTATCAGACGGAGCAATTTTGTGAATTTTTCGATTTCGGGGTCGGTTAGTTTTTCCATTTTTCTTTTTGAATTGGCGCAAAATAAAATCTTCAATTAAAATTAACTAAGCTGTACCCCACATCTGACACCATTTGTTACGACGCTTCTCAACCGTCGATGTTTGCGTTCAAGGTTTACTGAGAAGACAATGTGAGTTCGTTTAGGATACAGCTTAGTGCGGTATATTTATTATACGAGCTTAAAGAGTATATAAGTAACTATACAGTAGAAGATTGACTTGCCTTCAATGCCGCCCCAGGTAGGTTTCTCCTCATCCTCCTCCACTTGTTAATCCACACAGTCAAGCACTACAACCGTAAACATAGGAATTAAATTTTAATCTGTTCTTTTTTCGCGCGCGCGTGCTCGCGCGGGCGTGCCTTGCCTCCCTTGGCTTTCCCACTTCTTCTCTTCTACTTTTCTGCATCGCTCCAATATTTTTAAACGCCATTTTAAATTTAAAAATTATATAAACCTATATAAGTAACAAAAATATTTTCTTCAAAGTTTCATTTCGAAATTTTCGGTAAAGCGCTGTAGCCCTTTTCAAGAACAAACAATTTATAATAATATTTATTTGAGGCAAAGTTATGAATAATCCGATTTTTCAAAAGCGTTATTCGCGCAGCACGTCAAATATTTATATATTAAAAAAGGTGTATATTCTATGAAGATTATACATTTTCAACGTTTTCATGTATCCATTTTAATCAAGCAATAGAAATAATACAATTTAGAATTATTTCACTTTCTAGTAAACCCTTTCTGATATTTTTCAATTATGGTAGAGTAGAGAGATAATGAATGCGTTTGAATTCATTAAAAGAAAAAGGCAGAGTTAAAATATTTAGAATTCTTGAATATATTTGTTACACAATGTTGGAAAAAGAATATAATTTTTTATCAATATAAATATGTAAGTAATAAAAAGGGCATATATTGGATTAAATTTGCCAATATTTCGGTTATCTGAACGCCTACCTTTGTTAAGCCATTACAACTTATCTAGTTTGTATAAACAAACTTGTTCTATTTGATAAATTATGAAAAACATTTGAAAATACTAAAATATTTTCTTACAACGAGTTTCTTTTAATTTTAAAATGCTATCTTTAGAAATATTGGCGAATAAATCTTTATTTAAAAAAATAAACAATTTTTCCAGGGATGAGTTTCTTGTGTAACTTTTTGTTTTTCAAGCTTTCGTAATTGTCAGCCTTTCACAACAGTATTAACCATTAACAAATTAATGAAAAATATTTTAATACAAATTATTATTTACATATTATAAATTATTATGCTATCGAGAGATGAATATATTTACATGTGAAGAAACATTTATTTTTGATAAATTTCTCTTCATATTAATTGTTGAAATTAAATTAATATCTACATTTCACTAGTAGTGTTCTTTATTAAAATCTTCTGATAATATTCTATGTTTTCTGGCATGATATTCATCATGTAACTCTTGATTTAATATTCAATCCAATATAGTATTTGTATTATTAAAATTCGAAACGCTTCTGTAAGCGTATGATTCTTTTAAAAAATAAACAATTTTTACTGCCCTTAGTGTAATGAAAAATTAATGGGAGGGCCTGGCTCATCAGTGGCAAACCCTCCCAGCGGTTTTTCCAGTTTAATATACCATACCGCTGTTATATTGCATTTTATGATTTTCCTTTCATACCGATACTGACGCTGACCTCTTGGAAATTGTATTTTTGGATTAAATATAGACATAAGCTTTGAGGATAATAGAAATACATATAATTATCAATATATATCATGCTTCGAGTATATAATAGTCTCTATATTTCTTTTAAAAATAGACAATTCAGCCAGTAAAGGTTTTTATTTTCTCAACGTTTCAACAAAATATTTTGTCTTCGTTAGGAGAAATAAATTTAAAAAAAGCATTTGGCGAAGTGATAAAATTTGTTCTATTTTTAACACTTCGCCAAATGCTTTTTTAAAAATTTATTTCTCCTGAACTCAAGAGATTTTTGTTGAAACGTTGTGAAAAAAAAAAGATTCAAGTATGGATTGCTCTATTTTTAAAAGGAATATATAAATATGAAAATAATAATTTCAATTATAATTTTATAGAATTGTAAATGTAAAGCATATTTCTGCGAACTAATCTCAATAAATTCCTAACAAAGTTAATTATCATTAATCATCATTATCTTCCAAAGAGAACAATCAATAATCATTAAGTAATTAAATATTTTTCTTGTGATGAAAATAGAGGATAAGAGAGCTCTCCCAAGTTTTAGGTTAAATGAAAGAACATTTCTTCATGCCCCAGTAAAAATATTGGAATTTGATAACACTTTTTTTTACACTCTGACACTTTAACTTTCTGAGGATTATGGCCAATTCACTCATCTGTGGATTATTTTCAAATAGATGTTTTTGATGTGATAGGTTTATATTTTCTTTCCTATTTATTTATTTATTTATGAAAAAATAAATTATAAACACTATTTTTATTGATTGATTTTTTACGCAAATTATTTCTTCTTTTCTGTTTTAAATATTCTAATTAAATATAGCAAATCACACACAAAACAGACAACACAACATAAAAAACAATAATATATTAAGAGTATTTAATATAAAGGGGGTTGGTGGAAGAATGGTCCAAACCCTTCGTTTTCGACCGCTACGACCCGGGTTCGATTCCCGCATTGGGCACTTTTTTAAGATTTAAAAAAATGCTCCAATGGGCCCTGATTCTTGCAGAAGTCCAACCCCACCAGCGAGTGAAAGTAACCGAACGGGGCTCTGGCACATTTTTAAATACAAAGTCGAACTGCTTTTCACATTGTAGACATGTTGTGCACTTACAGTAAAATCAGTCACCTACCTTTACCCACCATGATTTTCATGGCCTGTACCACGTACACTAGGGATAACCAAAAAATAACTCAGTATAGAGATTGTAACTACTGTATTTCAACGTTTGTATAAGATTATATATGGTTAAATACAAAATTGAATAGATGTGAATAAATAAAATTAGATATGGAAAATATAGATAAATAAATGTAAAATTAATAAATATACTTAGAAGAGACTTACAGTCATTTTTAAAGATTCTTTATTAAATGTATTTATTTTATAATTTAACATTTCCAAATAAGTATCGATTAAATACACTCACATGAACAAAACCTAAGGAAGTTTCATATTTTGATATGACCGATCGTCTATTTCTTCTTCTTCTTTTTTTTTTAATAACACAGAAGGAATTTTGTTCACACTAGGTTATTTAATGTGTCTTCAATAAAGTATCTTATATAAGATATTCACAACTAGATATATAATTTAATATAGTTAGTTTATTTAGAAACATGGTTCAAATTATGTAACAGAGATACACGGAGTGTGTAATCTAAGAAATAAATATTGCATTTTTTTCTCTTTTTTTTTGCAGAGAGAGAGAAATATTATATTTATTCGGATTTACTATATATTAATACATATATGACATCATAGTATATAAAGACAGTATATATATATATAAAACTGGGAGATGAAACAAAAGAATCAGACCTAATTTTCCAGGTCAAATTCCGAAGTATTTTTTATCGTGAATGGAGGTTGTCCTATAATTGGAGAATCGAAATTCCATCGATCTAGTCCAGAGAAAAATTAGGTTTGCTCCTAATAAATCTTTTTTTCTTTCTTCCTGGCGAGCCTAATATTTCTTTTTATTTAGTCCAACAGGTTGGTCTCATCTATCTTAGCTCCAGAATACTTAATGAAGGATCTTGTTTAATCATAGGTAATTCTCATGAAACGCCTAAAGTCACATTTTATCAATAAGATAAATAATTTTTCTCCCCTTCATGTCGTGCTAATGTAGTTGGACCTCGTCAAAAATAAACCGTAGTCATCCAAAGTTATGAAATATGAATTAAATAATTTAACTTTAGAAGAAAAACTAAAACACAATATAGATGTCCCAAGCATAATAACGGATTTTATTGATTTCAAAATAGCTACTTTGAAGAACAAAACAAATGAAAATTTTAAAGCTTCCTTCCTAAAAACAGAAATAAATATTCCGGGCCAAACTTTCATAATTCTCAATTCATTTCTAATCATGACAATTTCAGAACCTTTAAAAAAGAATAGAAACAGTGGAAGACTCGAGTCCATTTTGTGGACATGAGAAACAAACCTCAAAACATATTTTAATAGATTGTCCTGTTTTTCAAGACTACAGAATCGAAAATAATTTGATAGTAATGTTAGAAAGGCTTTAGGGTTTTATATTATTTTAGAAATTAATACATACGATTTTAGTAATTGAAAATAGTTTATTTATCCAAAACTATATCTTTCCATTTTATTTACAAGTAATAATATATAAGAATAGTGAGGAGTGATAACTATGGAAATATTAATGATGATATACCACAGAATATTTAAAATAATTATTCAGTGACAATATTTTATAAAATATTAAAGTCTAAAATTGAATTCATATATTCAACACTCCTTCTTGAATTCATGTTTTAGAGTTTTAATTACTCTATCAAAACATCTGTAGCAGTGAAGATCTGTGTTTTTCAAAAGTTTCCTTTGGCAGAGGCTTGGTTAGGATATCAGCAACTTGGTCTTGGGTTGGGCAAAACTGAACATCAACATTTTCTCTTATCTGATCTTTCAAAAAATGTTATCGAACATCTATATGTTTTGTCTTCCTGTTCATTTGTCCTGTCTTCATTAAAGTCATTGCACTTTGGTTGTCAATATTTAGTTTAGCAAGTATGGTTTCATTTGTAAGTTCTTCAATAAGTGCTTTTATATAAATGAGTTCTTTCAGACATACAGCTTTTACAAAATCCCAGGTTTCATTTTTCTTCAATGAATCTTTTTCTTCCTGTATTGCTTTTACCCAGTTTTCTTTGTCTACTCCGGTTACAGCTTCATTGTATGTTAACAATCCTATTTCTCCAGAAACAGAATTCAACACTTCATAATCTTTTAGTCTTTCAGATCTACTGATATTTTCTCTATTCCTTAACATATATTTTGAATTTGTCGAGTTCTGTGGTTTATCATGGGTATCCAATTCCATTTTAGTGTCTTGACTTTCCTCTATTTCAGAATCCAAATCTTCTCTGTATCTTGGCTGAATGACACTGGTCATTTCATTTGTTAGTTTTCCTGTAAACATCACATCTCTTGCAATTATAATCATTCTTTTCTGCATGTCCCACAATCTGTATCCATTTCCACTGTATCCGATAAGTGAATATTTTTCACTTTTACTATCCAATTTTTTTAGGTTTCCCAATTTTTTGACATACACTTCACTCCCGAATAATTTTACATTAGAAAGATTAGGCTTTCTTCCAAACCACATCTGTGCTGGTGTTGTTTGTATTGTATTTGAAGGGCTTCTGTTGATTAAATAGGCAGCGACTCTTGTGGCCTCTCCCCACATTTCCTTATTTAATTTGGAATCCAGCAAAAGTGCTCTGGTTTTTTCAATCAGAGTTCGATTCAACCTTTCTGCTTTTCCATTCAATTGTGGAGTATATGGAACTGTAAAATCAAGTATTATTCCTTTCATTTTGCACCATTCTTTAACTTGCGTATTGGCATATTCACCGCCATTATCACACCTTAATTTTGACACTTTCGCATTTAAAAATCTTTCTACTTCATTTACATATTCTTTAATATATTCTTTTGCTTCATATTTATTGCTGAGCAAATACACATAACAGAAATGTGTATAATCATCCAAAAATGTCATTATATATTTCTTATTATCATGTGTTAAGGGTTCTATTGGGCCGCACAAATCAGTATGAACAATTTCCAAAGGTCGGGTAGCTCTAGATCTTTCATTTCCAAATGACTTCCTAGTTTGCTTTGCCATGATGCAAATTTCGCACACATCATTTTCCTGTTTTTCCAATTTGTTAAGCTCCATACCATCAACCAAACTTTCAAGTTTTCTTAGATTCTGCATCCCAATGTGTCCCAATTTTCTGTGCCATTCTTGGGTTTTGTTTTCACTTGGTAAGGTAAGGTTCGAGTCATTTTTCTTTGAAAAATGTTGTTCAATATTTACAGCCCAAAGTCCATTTTCAAGTTGATCTCCTTCTAGAACTTTTTTTCCATCTTTCAAAATTGTCACTTTATCACCTTTAAAATTTACTTCTCCTCCGTTGTTAACAATTGAGGTCACTGACAAAAGGTTTTTTGATAATTCAGGCACAAATATTACTTCATTTAGGTTACATTGTCTCCCCTTAAATTGTCCTGAAGTTTTTGCTCTCATACCTTCTTCTTTTTTTGCAACATTGATGTTCACATCACACCTTTTTTGATGATCAAGCAACTTTTCTTCATTAATCATGTGACAGGTGGATCCGCTATCAACAATGAAAGTGACTGATGATCTTTTTTCATATTCTTCTCTTTGTTCAGCAATGAAAGCAATGGGAGGTTGCTTTTCTTTGTTCCTGAAATAGCAGTCTTTTTCTTTATGATTAAACTTTTTACATATTCTGCATTGTTCTTTGTTTACTTTAGCAGCAGGTTTACTGTTGTTCTTAAAGAAACAGTCCTTTTCTTCATGGTTAGTTTTTTTACAAAATTTGCAGAATTTTCTTTGGGTGCAATTTTTAGATATATGTCCTGGTTTATTACAAGTAAAACATACCTTTTGTTTTGTTGCATTCATAGCCACTCGGTCTTCTGGTTGGCTCTGTCTATTTCTTCTTATTTCTTCAGTGGTCAATCTTGATATTAGATTTTCAATAGTTTTTTCATCTTTTCCAGTTGACTCCCAAGCAGTACAAAAATAATTATATTCTTCTGGCAAAATTGTTAAAATCTTTGAAATAACAATATTGTCATCAAAGTTCTGTTTTAGATTATTGAGTTTAAAAGCCAAATTTCTTAAATTACTTATGTTGGCTACAAGGTCTACATTTTTATCAAATTTATAAGTGTGAAATTCTTGTAGCAGCTTACATTTTAATTGTTCATCATCTCTTTCAAATATTCTGCATATGGTGTCATACATTGATTTGGCATTTTCACAATGTATTATGTGTGTTAATATCGTTTTATCGATGCTCGAAATAATATATTTTTGGGCTTTAGCATCTTTTATTATCCATACGTTTTTTTCTTTTTCATCCTTTTGATCTTTAAAACACAATTTACCATTTATTATTTCAATTAAATTATTAGCTTTAAAAATAATGTTAATTTGAAATTTCCAAATATCAAAATTTTCAGAGTCTTTTAATTTATCTATAATCGAAATATCTTCCATAACAGCAGCCATTTTTATTTTTACGATTTTAGATTTTAAGTTATAACCACGCTTTATGCTGCCACTGTTAGAAAGGCTTTAGGGTTTTATATTATTTTAGAAATTAATACATACGATTTTAGTAATTGAAAATAGTTTATTTATCCAAAACTATATCTTTCCATTTTATTTACAAGTAATAATATATAAGAATAGTGAGGAGTGATAACTATGGAAATATTAATGATGATATACCACAGAATATTTAAAATAATTATTCAGTGACAATATTTTATAAAATATTAAAGTCTAAAATTGAATTCATATATTCAACAAGTAACAGATCCAAGTTTTTTTTCCAGTGAAGAAATGTATATTAAATTCATTTTCCTTTGTAGATATATTTTGAATTATATAGCAACAAATATCTTTTGAGAAATTGATAATTTATATTATGTTGAATGTAGATATTGCCAGACATTTCTTTCTTTTGTACACAGTTCTCTGCCCTCGGTCTTTTCACTTTCTCTTTGTTGATATCATAGGACTATTCTTACGGCCTAAATTATTGTAAATATATATATTGTCACTGAATAATTATTTTAAATATTCTGTGGTATATCATCATTAATATTTGCATAGTCACTCATTACGATTCTTATATATTTTACTTGTAAATAAATTTTTAGATATAGTTTTGCATTTTTTAAATAAACTATTTTTTACTTAAACTTTTGTAGTGCTCGTTATCTCTATCGTGACAATATGTATCGACAAATTTAAAGTAATACATGTATGACAGCGCAAGTGTCCCTAGGGAGACATAGCGCTTTAAATGGAAATAAATAAAAAGAATAGAGCGTAAGTTTTACTATATTTATTAATATTTCTTAACAATAGGCACGATATTGTAGTATTTGCACCTATTACAGAGTAAACAAACAAAAAACAACAAACCTATTAACACATAGAATTAAATATTAACAAACGTTCATGTATTAATCGAAAGAGTTCATAAAATGTATACGTTTTACGATATAAAAGAAGAGTATATATTATAATTTATTACTTGAAAAATACAATATACTATACTGAATCATAGATAGTATTATAGTGAACTAAAGGTTCAGCTCTATTAGAAATCACAATAGCGAGGTTCTACTGTAAAATTTGAACGATGATAGATGTGTGATACAGTTTAAATATTATTGAGATATAAAATCCATTTGTTCCGCAATAAATCTTGCTGACAGGTGTTATACCTGTTCCTTATAAGCAAAATCTCATATTGAGATAAATTCGCATGTGATTTCATCGACAGAGTTTATATAAAGTTCATACGTTTTATTATGTAAAAGTATATAAAATAATTTCCTAAATAAATTATATCATATATTATATTGAATTATAGATAGTATTATAGTGAGCCGAATTTTCAGTCCCATTAGAATTCACAATTGCGAGGTTCAACTGTAAAATCTGGCTGATGATGTTTAACAGTTTAAATATCATTGAAATATCAAATCCATCTGTTCCGCAATAAATCTTGCTGACAGATGTCTGTTCCTATTCCTTACAAGCACATTTTTATTGATCTGATTTGCCTGGAAGTCATTTACCTCAACAGTAGTTACTTACACATTGATACCTTCTTGTATTTCTTTGTTTTTCAACTTATAAGTGGTTTATATTCTAGAATAATATATATTATTGAATGTAACAATTGTTTACTTTTTTATCTGTACACAGGGTATTTGTATGAAATGGTATGTATTGAAGGGTCTTATGACGTGTGTTTATTACAGGATTTGCATTACAAGATCTGTAATAGAGGATATTGCATCATGCAGTATGCACTTCAACGTTTTGTAGTACAATTTACATTTTTAAATCTACAGAGAGCATGTATTACAGGGTTTATTACAATATAGTGTGTACTACGGGATATTGTACTAAAGTAATGCATTACAGGGTTTATTGCTATAGATTTTATATTAAGAGATCCTGTACTGCAGAGTATGTCTTACGGGGTCTATTACCATATATTCTACACTACGGGATTCTGTACCTCAGATTATCTGTTATAGGGTCTATTATCATAAATTCAATACTACGGGATCCTGTACTGCAGAGTATGTTTTACGGGGTCTATTACCATAAATTCCATATTACGGGATCCTGTACTTCAGATTATCTGTTATAGGATCTATTAGCATAAATTCTATACTAAGGGATCCTGTACTGTAGAGTATGTGTTACAGGGTCTATTACCATAAATTCTATACTACGGGATTCTGTACTGCACAGTATGTGTAACAGTGTCTATCACCATAAATTCTATACAACGGAATCCTGTACTGTAGATTATGTGTTACACAGTTTATTACTATAGATTCTGTACTACGTGATTCTGTACTGCATATTATTTGTCACGAGGTTTGTTACTATTAATTCTGTATCACCATATTACATCCCATACTTCTATATATGTGTTTCAAGGACCAGTTCTGTAGATTCTGTATTAGGGTATATTGTACTAAAGGGTATTTATAAATTATTATGGCTGTACTACAGGTTATTGTACTATAATATATTTACCTCTGCGAACTCTTTCAAATTGAAATAGTTGAATTATGTCACAAGCTTTCTGAGTATTCTTCTACGTTGATAAGAAGTTCAGAGGATCAACGCCTTCAGTATAATATATAAGAGGTTAATCTATATTACGAGGGACATCCAATAAATAAGTTTCCCTTTTTTTATCTGCGAACGAAACGTTGTAAAAATTAGTTAGTAATGTAAGAAAGGGTCACTAGAATGCGTTGGAAGCGCGTGACCTTCAAAATCACGCTACTCGTACGCACAAGTCCGTAGCGGTTCAGTTTCCATGGAGTTACCATTGGTGAACGTGTCCACTTGCGAACTCCGTTCTGTAATTCGTTTTTTCACGGCAAAAATGAAACTGCGGTCAATATTCATCGCAATTTAGTGTCAGTGTATGGTGAAGGATGTATGAGCATCTAAATGGTTCTTGGAAGGACGGCAAAACGTGCATGATGACGAGCGAAGCAGCAGGCCCGTTACTGCTACGGACAATGCAGCCGTTGCTGCTGTTCGGAATGTGGTGGAAGCAGATCGCCGCGTCACCATTGACGAAATAATGATTCGACTGCCTCCTGGAATCGAAATTGGACGCTCTTCTATTGGAACAATCATGTCAGATGTTTCGAATTTTCGCAAAGTCTGCGCAAGATGGGTCCCGCGTTTGTTCTCGGAAAATCACAAGCAACAACGGATGGAGGCAGCTCGAGCTTTCCTGGAAATGCATCAAAGAGATGGAGATCAACTGTTTCCGTATTGTCACTGGAGATGAAAGCTGGGTGCATCATTCAACTCAAAAAACAAAACGACAAAGCATGGTGTGGAAGAAGCCTGAGGAAAGTGCACCAAAAAAGACGAAGGTCACAATCTCTGCAGGCAAAGTTATGGCTATCGTCTTTTGGGGCTGTAAAGGTGTTTTATTGGTTGAACACTACGGTTAACGCTGCGAGGTACTGCGAAGTCCTCACTAAACTCAAAGCTGCAATGAAACGGAAACGTCCTGGACTTTTGTCTCGGAAAGTGTTACTCGTCCATGACAATGCTCGCCCTTACGCAGCTCGAACGACCCAAACGTTGCTGGAAAACTTCCAATGGGAAATTTTCACACATCCAACTTATTCTCCGGATCTTGCCCCAAGCGACTTCCATCTTTTTCCAGCTCTCAAGTTACACCTTGGAGGCAAGCACTTTGCGAATGATGACGAAGTGCAGGCGGAGGCGAACCAATGGCTACGAAGACAGGACACGGCTTGGTACAACAGTGGTATCAAAAAATTGCTACAACGGTACCAAAAATGCTTGGACAGAAATGGTGATTATGTAGAGAAGTAGTCTATGAGTTGTATAATGAAAATAAAATAACTGCATAATTGTAAATAATGTTGTTTATTTGTTAAAAAAATAGGGAAACTTATTTATTGGATGGCCCTCGTAGAATACGGAAGAGTACAAGTATCACACGGGGCTCTGGCTCATTTTTAAGGGCAAAGTCTAACTGCTTTCCACATGTGTAGACATTTGGTGCACTCACAGTAAAAGCAGTCGCTTACCTCTACCCACCATTATCATGGCCTGTACCACGTGTATTAGGGATAAGCAAAGAAGAAGAATACGGATATTTGGGGCTTCACTGCAGGCTCTACAACAAACATTCTAAATAACCTATTTATACAAATATAGTAAACATGTGCAAACCTAATCGAAAGTTTTCACAGGTTTCCGGTTGAGTTACAACAGGAATTTCAACTCTAGCTAATTAACTTCTTGGCTTTCCTTCTAGACTTAAGTTTTCTAGATCCGGCTGGAAGGGAATGATCTGGAGTCAAAACCAGACTGCCCCTCTGTAAATTGGCTTTAGATATAATTACACCCAACAGATGATAAATTATTTGCCGTATATCACGTGGGTAATTTGTTACGGTAAAATATCTGGAGAGTGGGAGGAAATTGTATATTTATTACAAACACTGACTTACAATATGTCATTGAAATATGCCTTTGATATTTTATACACTAAATTAATTTTGAATTTAAAATGTTGAAGAGAATATTAACATATAATATATATATTGAAAACTTAATTATCTATTTTATTAACTTCAACTGAATATTTTATAGAATATAAATATGATTAAGTGATTATAAGACATCCTTATCCCCACTCTATATTTTAATAAATGCATTGGAACATTATAATTTTATTAAAACTTGCACAAAGCGTACAAATATATATATTTTTTAATTAACTTGAACACCAGTTTCAGCAAGTGTAAAAAGATCAAATACATTTATACAGATATTATGTAAATATCATTTAAAATATATATTTATTTCCCATTTTATTATTTTATATAGAGTACACTTATTCGATCATCTTTATATATCACGTTTTTGTTATGATATTTCTTGGTGGTAAAGTACTGCAGTTGAAATAAAATCAGACGAAATGTATACATATTTGCAAATAATAACGTTAAATATTCTAATCAAAGGATTTACATTTCAATCTAATTGCTTATTTACAAACTCAATTTGTTTAAAATATATATCTAATTTACATACACTTTGAAAATATACTAGTAGTAAAAACAATATAAAATTGACAGTAACGGCTATATAAAATTGAAAATTTAAAAGCAGACGAGGTGAAAAAAAAAACATAATCTTATTTCCTACATGGTCAAGGAAGCCTTTCAGCTTTTTCACTTGAAATCATAACAAATGCATATATTAAAACGAAAAACAGTTCATAAAAAAAAACTATTTATGGAGTTAAGTCTTCAAGTTATATTCCAATAGAAGTAATATTTAGTCAAAAGGGCTGTATATACATTATAAGAAAAATGTAGTTATTAACAGATAACTTACCGTTTAAGCTGATAGAAGCATCACACCCAGTCGACCTAACTAAAGGAATACAAGATGTCTTAACTATTCAGCATAATAGTCAACAAAATAAGCTAAATTTATGCTCAAACATAATGTTTTAACACACAAAGCAATAACGCACCATCTATATTTATAAAATGAAAGGATTTAAGCATGAGTGTTTATTTTTTATACAATGCTAACATCTATTGTTCTAAAGTATGTGTAATGGGGGGACGCTCATCGACAACGCCTCAAAGATCACCAGGTAAAGGTTCAGTAGATAACCTTTCAGAAATTAGATGTACCACTCAGAAACAAGACATAATTATTTCAAATATTAACCGTCGTTCGTGTAGACAAGGCTCGAGGACGTGTAAGTGGAAGCTTACTACACATCACAGCATGAACCTATACGTCGCTTGTTTGCGAATTACGCATAGCTGCGATGCGAATGAGAACATCAACTTAGTGAATCTCATAGTCTACTCCATCTCCTCCTTCTTCAATGCCTTCCTCTACTAAGAGTGGGCCACATGGTCTCTCCATATCTTCCTCCTTCAATGCCTTCCTCTACTGAGGGTGGGCCACATGGTCTCTCCATATCTTCCTACTTCAATGCCTTCCTATACTGAGGGTGGGCCACATGGTCTCTCCATATCTTCCTCCTTCAATGCCTTCCTCTACTGAGGGTGGGTCACATGCTCTCTCCATATCTCCCTTCTTCAGTGCCTCTCTCTACTGATGGTGGGCCACATAGTCCCTCCGTACTTCCTCAGCCATCCTCTTCATCTACTTTATCTTTAAGGAGCGATTTTCTCGAGCGTTGTCTGGCCAAAATCCTACCGCTGGGTTCCTATGTATAATGACGACAATAAAATCGACGTTTCCATTCTCTGTCTGCCGTGACCAAGAATAACATGACATGCGTTCCCAGTTGTTGCTGGACCTTTAGTAATTTGTAGCTTTCCACCGATTGCTTGAAGCATCGCAGTTATACAAGACCTTACCCCCATTATCTTTGTGGAGCTCTAGTTTCTTTGTCGCAAAGAAGCACGATGATCAGGGTCTGACTGAGTAACGACCTATTTCATTATCAATAACAGTACCAAGTCTTCGGTAATGCGAATTTCAAGCGACCATAAACTTATCTCCCAAGCATAATTATGAAGATATAGGCCGTTTATAGAAATTCCTCCTCTTTGTATATTTCGCGCATATATGACGAAGATATCACACATATACGATCGGATTGGTCCCAGCTGTCGTTATAACAAACCTGGACGCTAAATTCTGAAATCTTCACTAGAGTTCCCTTAATTAATATGTATCCTGATTATCTGCCGGACGGCGCCGGCTTTCACAAGGTTAAATTCCCTCTTAAAGCATACATTGCAGGACGAGTTAAGGAACATTCTATTCGACGATTTATACTAACCATTGTGGAATACGGGTATAATGGTTGCTACGATGTTTATGGTGTAGCCTCTAAGAAATGATATCAATCAAATTTACCATTGAATAAAGAACATTGAAATAAGATGAGTGTATAATGTTATCATGATGTTAATGGTAAACCTTGAAGATATCCGACCAAATTCACAGCCTTATATAGTTCATTGAGAAAATATATATGTAAAATAGGGTATTTTTCTTAAAGTTTTCAAGACAGTTGACTATTGTTTATATCCATCATTGCATAGAGTTTGTTCAGTTAAAGCAAGTTTATAACTGTGTGTAGCTATTAATTTCTAGTGTAACCTTCAAAATATTCGACAATTTGTATTAACCATTTGAAAGAATATATCTGGATATGGCATATAAACAATGGTCGCTAATATGGCTACGGTGTAACGTTGAAGATATTTTTGATCAATTATGCCCAACTTTGTATAGAGTTAATTGATTGAATGCAAGTAACAATGTTTGATAGGTATTTATGTCGAATCTTCAAAGATATTTGACCAATTTCCTCAACCTTTCTCTAGACCTCATTGAGAAAAAAAGAGGGAAATTCGGAGATTATGTTTTAACTTTAAATAATTTAACATTTGTGCCTATCAATGGATTAAGCTAATTTGAAAATACAGTAAAACCTCCCTGTAAAAAATACCTAATTGCAGAGCCAACGTATCTTTAGGGAGAGGTGTTCTCTTACCGGAGAGTTGCCAAATTGTAAAAATAGTAATTTTGCAAATTAAAACTGTCTTTTGTAGAGAGGTGACCTCTAGCGCTAATGTCCTCTCATGTAGGTTATACTGTAGCTGCTAACGTTGTTATGGTGTTGCTTCAATATATTGAAATATAATATTCATAACTATTGCTAAGGGTTTTGAAGAGTAACATCTAATATCATATTCACCGCCTGTTTTTCCCATTGAATAGATAACTCAGGAAAACGACAAATTTGCAATGGTAGGTTAGATATTAATGGTGAAATGTGAATATGTTGAAGGACTTTCGCCTTTAGAGTTAATTGAGAAAATCAATTGTAAATTGATTTTCTTTCGTAAATCTTAGAGATATTTTATAATTTTAAACGTATTTGGTAAAGTTCCAATGAGATAAAGCAACCATGCAAAGATATCTAAGGTGCTTATTTGGCATTTTAAAAAGATAAGTCAAAATACAATAGTTGCTTAGGTTGTTATTAGGCAACTTCAAAGATATTTATTCATTAAATATTTTTTTATTAAGATAGGTTATATATACAATGATTGCTAAGGTGTGTGAACTAAAATATATTTATCCATTTTAGCCACTATTTGAGAAAGTACATTTAAGTGAAATGATTGCTTGAGTGTCTTTATTTTCAATGTATTTGATCAATTATACCCACCATTATATATATTTATTTAAGAGATGGCAAGTTTACACTGTTTGTTGAGGTTTTTATGGTTCAAAACCTTAATCACAATAACAATTTGTACTCACCATTGGAAAACGTTTTTGGAGAAGTAGAGTGATATAGGCTGATTCAAGATATTTGCCTATTTGTTCCTAATATTAGGTTGACATCATTGATATGATATAATGTTTGATTAAGGTCTTTTTTATATAAATTCTACAAGGCCGCAACACCGTTTGGAAAAGATTAATGGATTCGCCGAATGTCGTGGTCCATTTGGATTAGGAAAGAGATACTAGAACGCGGCTAATTCTACACTCTCCTTTTCAGTGATCGCTAACCTTGACGTATGCACAGTGAAATCTGTGGCCACTTGACTGGCGTACCTGGAGGCTGTTTCTGGGTTCGGTGCTGCCTGGAGTATAGTGACTCCAGCTATGCTTCCTTTTTGCAGTGAATATATCTCTATGCGTGTGTATGTATGTGTATATTCTATACAGATGAAAGGAGTCCGGAAATATCCTTTTCGATGTCTAGAGGTGAATTCTCTGGGTGTTGGAGAGCCTTTCAGGCTGACTAATGGCCTCCATGCACTTCCCCGGGTTTCCATCAATCTTCTCCTTGGAATCTTTGACAAATTCTTCGCCTGTTTCCCTGCCCGATCGACGCGAGTGCTTTTTTCTTGCAGCTATTCCCTATTTGTTACTGTCGGCCTCATCAAACTGCTACTTGACACGATAAACAGTATTATTATCCCTAGTACGCGTGGTACAGGCCATTAAAATCATGGTGGGTAGATAGCGACTGCTTTGCTCGACTGGGGTTGGACTTATTCAAGAATCTGAGGCCATTGGAGCATTTTTAAATTAGAAATTATATATACAATATACTATAGAAATAATATGGCTTTATCTGAGATCAAACTATAAATTCCGCATATAGGATAATATATATTTACGACAAACATATTTATTTAATTATTACAAATTCAAAGGAACAAGTATGTGAGAATGGCTTGAATATATTGAGATGAGATATAATAAGAATGAAAACCAATGAATTCACTTTATTGTATAAAAGGCCATTTTTCGATGTGATGTCTTATCAATGGACCCAAGAGGGGGACAGAGCTTTTAGGAAGTTGATTAAAGGTGACAAATATTATACTATTTAACAATATATTATCGAAAATATAATAATCCAATAGCTATAATCATATTTATGGAAGTCTCCCCTTTCTCTTTGGCTCGTTAAATAAACTATCAAAGATAATTTTCTTTCTCCTCACTTCCTACAAGTTTGATAAAATGTTAACCCAGTTCTGTATTTCATTCTTTTTCTTATATTAATATCTTCAATTCTTTTTTTTACTTATATTCCGTTTGTATGACGCGTAACTGCTTAGGCTCCAGTGTGAACTTGTTATATTCCTAAAATTTGTTTAAAATATATAAAAACCTTTTCGTTACCTTATTATAAGCATCATCTACTTCCTTTCAACTTTCTTCACTTCTTCTTATGCTATTTTATTTCATGTATATTTGAAAAATAATAGATCTAACATTATTTAATTTATTTTATAATTATATATGAAATTCTCATTAGCGTTCATCTGGTAGTGTTGATGGCTTGCTCCATCTATCGTGATAAATATAGACCAATCATTGAATAATAATTATTTCAGAATAGCAGCCAAATACACATTCTTGATTAATAAATAAAGTCAACCACATACGTCATTCGTCAGGATGTTGGTCCTCGTTAACATAATGCATGGTGTACCTCAAAGACCATAAAAGCTGAAATAAAAAGAGAATATATAAAATTAAAGTGCGTGAGATTGCAAACCTATATGAAAAATTAGTAAATACTTAAATTGGACTGAGATCAGGTGAGTGGATAAAGAAAATACAAGTGTCATACAAATAAAAGCTTCTGATGGCTTGAGCCATCTTTATCCTTAATCAGCAGATTCCAGTTGATTCACAAAACCAACACAATTTTTGTACGTAATTTTTCTATTATATTATTATTCATATTATTTGAAGTCTTCCTGCCCAACTTTCATAATTATCAATTAATTTATAATCATGGAATTTATAAAGATTTTTAAAAAGAAAGCAGTGTAAGGCTCGAGTCCGTTTTGTGGACATGAGGAACAAACCTTGAAACATCTTTTACTAAATTGTCCTGTTTTTCAAGACTACAGAATCGACAATAATTTAATAGTAACAGATCCAAGTAATTTTATTTCCAGTTGAGAAATGTCTATTGAATATAATACCTTTTGTAGATATATTTATAATTATATAGCAACAAATATGTTTTAAGAACTTAATAATTTATATTATGTTAATTGCAGATATTGCCAGACATTTTTTTCTTTTGTACACGTTTTCTGTTCTCGTTTTTTCTCTTTGTCCTTGTTGATATCCTATGACTATTCTTTACGGCCTAAAATTATCGTATATATATACAGGTTGATCCAAAAGTCCCGCACAACTTTAAAATATTTGCGCTAGAGCAATGCGGTAAACACCATTGTGTTCACGATGCAATGGGATTTTTTTATGGCAAATAATGAAAATTTCGAAATTGATTTTAGTTACAACTTTATTCGCTAGATGGCGCTCTACTAGAATCAGCGATTCAGCGGTCAAATTGTTTAATAAATTGAAAAATATAACTGAACGACACGTATTTTTTTATTTTTGAACACCAGGAAAGAACCCTAATAATATCAAATGATAAATTAATAAAACACCATTTCGCAAAAGGTTAGAAGAAATGGTGAACGATTTTTGAATACAATCTGAGATATGTAAAATAGGTATATGCAAATTAAAACATGTAGCAAAAATAAAAAACTGATATTTTAGATGCGGTTTGCTGGAATCCTCTCAGCTATTTAAATTTCGAAAATAATAATTCTGGATTTTTTTTTAATTCCACTCTCTCTCAGTATCGATTATATTTATTTTAATTCATTTGAAAAATATTTATCTATTTCTGATGATTCATTTTACTCTGGAATGCTGTTGTTGTTTTTGTTGTGTCCAATAAAGAGCCTCAGATGTCTCCATGCATCTCTATCACAGCAGCAGCATTGTCCACTATCTTGGGTGTGTAAAGCAGCTGCTCTGGGTCTATGTCAATTTTCTGCAAGGCTGCGGGCATGAGAATATGTGGGTAGGTGTTAGTTCCACACCAGGACAGTTGTTGCATGTTCTATAGGTTCTTGTGCCATCTGGATGTATTGTCATCCTTTATAATGTTTTGTTCTAAATCCTGTTATAGTTTTGTCATTTTTCTCTCGGAGTTTATTTCACATTTTGATCTTTTCTTATTTTTTGTTTAATTATCTTGTATTTTGCAAAAGCATTAGCGTCAAATAATGACATTTGTTCTTTCCTTTGGCTCAACCTTCTGGCTTCCTTTGCAAATTCAACTGCCATTTCATTACCCCCGATCCAAACACTGGCAGGAATCCATTGTAGAATGCAGTTATTCTCCAATGATATCAGTTGAGTAAGTAACGAATGTATTTTCTGTGTGATTATAGTATTGCCCTTCTGAATTGCTTCTAGGTCGGATATGAAGTCGTTGTACGGTATATTATAATTCCTTCTGCTTGATGCAGGGATGGTTGGTTAAGGCATACATCAAGAGCTTTCCAGATAGCTTCACAAGTGAAGTTTGACAAAATATTTCTTGCTCCTTCTTTGATTTTGATGTATGTTCCATCTTGCAGTATTATGTTAATTCCAGCCCCTCCATTACTTATGGTAAGGTCTGATGATCCATCTGTATATGCTGTTAAATAATTTATCTGATCGCATAAACCAATTGTGTCAAGTCCTTTCTTTTTAAGTATGTTTTTGTTCTCTTTTTTTTTATTGCAGAGTTCTCATTCAGGTTAAGATTGATGATTACATTTGATGGCAATGGGGTAGGAAATATTGGTTATTCTCGAATTTGAAATTCATTATGTTTCATATTTATGCTCTTTCTAATATTGTTGTCGTGTTGAAGATCTTTTGAGCCTTTCTTTTTGTGTCCAGTTTAAATAGGATCTATGGGATATGTGTTCGGTTTCTTTAGTTTTTAAGCTATTGGTGAATTTTATTGTTTTTAATTGTCCTCTGCCCTCAAGTAGGTCTAGGCCACTTTCTCTCTGAGTTTTCAAATTGTTGGTATTTGAAACAGAACCAGTGATTAATTTGGCCGCTTTTGCTTGAACACTGTCTAGTCTTCTTTTTAGTGATGAACTTGAGGAAGCCCAAACAGGTGTTGCATATTCCATTATTGGCCTCATTAAGGTGATATATGTTGTTCTGAGAATTTTGGGTTTTGCTCTCCAATTTGTTCCACATAGCCTTCTCAGAATATTTAGGTTTCCGGTAGCTCTATTTGAGGTGCTAATTATGTGTTCTGTAAATCGCAATTCCTCATCAAGTATCACACCTAGGTAATTTGGAGATCAAATTTTATCAATTATATGGTTGTTTATGCCCATTTTTGGGTTAAATTCATGCCTTTTTCCTGTCAGTGAAGGAGACCTATAGGTTTGTGTTTATTGGGTTTATTGTCATTTTGAGTTTCATTGCCCACTTCTCATTGATGTGTTCAGTATTTTTCTGATATTTCTATACTGCTACTTGTGTGCCATATGGCTATATAATCTGCATAACAGGCAACTTTTGTGTCTTCAGTGAGGTAAGGATGTTGTTAAGGTTGTGTCGTAATTAGATGTACAACAACTCAAACTTGACCATGACTCTTTTTTTAGCTCATATTATTTTCGTTTGGCCAACAAAAAATGTCCAATTTATATACACATATATTCTTACATAATGAAACTTTAAAGAATGCAAATAATCTTCATCTATTTACATACACAACACATCTCCCTCCTTAATAATACTCCAGTCTGTCTGGGGGTTTCATGGCACTCTGAGGTCTAGGACTGCGAACGGGCACTTGCACAGCGACAGGCTCCTGTTTAGGAGTGCAAGAGGGCACGTGCACAGCAACAGGCCCTGATCTAGGAGTGCAAGAGGGTACGTGCACAGAAGCAGTCTGCTTCTTGTTTCCTGATGTAACCTCTGAAACCTCCGCTTCACTTTATTTCTGACTTCCACCTACAGTCTTCTCTCCTGATGTTCGAGGAAGTATCAAATTTATTGTCTCCATTTGTTTCTTTCTCACAGGTCGCAATTGATTGATATGCCTATTATACACGACGCCCTCGCAACTTATAAGGTAGTGACGGTAGCTCAATAATTTCAAAATGGTACTTTTTTTACCGTTTGGTCTAGTTGCAAAGTTGTGGAAATAAACCTCGCAACCTGTAGTAAACTGCTCCTGCCTTCTTACGGCCTCATGAAATATCTCTCGCGGATTTCCCATCTTGGTATTAAATTCGTGAATCTTGATCTTAAACTTCTCTTCTTTAGCAGTTCCGCGGGGGAATTCCTTTATTACAGTTTGGGGGAATGCTCTATGAGCAAAAATGAATCTTTGTAGATTCGTCTCTAAATCATCCTTCCCATTATTCTTTCTCAAAAGGTTTTTAAACTCTCTTACATATCTCTCAGCTAAACCATTTGTACTAGGATTATACGGTCTGGTCTTAGTGTGCCGTATACTATTCATTTTGGTAAATTGCTCGAATTCACCGGAGACAAACTGTCTTCCGTTATCTGTAACCAAAAATTAGTTCAATCCAAATCTGGCAAAAAATTCTCTAAGATGATTTATAATCGTTTTGCTGGTAATATCTTTGATGATAAAAATTTCTATCCACTTTGAGTATTCCTCCACGAGAACCAAAAACATTTTTCCCATGAACGGACCCGCTAGATCAAGATGCCACGGTTTCTCGGGTCAAGTCCATTCCGAGATTGTAGCCGGGGGCATGCTTGCCGATTCTTGGCATACTCTACATTCTCTAGTTAACTCCTCGATGTTAATGTCTATGCCTGGCCACCAGAAAATACCGTCTGGCAATCATCTTCATTTTAACAATCCCCATGTGTATTTCATGCAAGTCATTTAAAATTAAAGATCTTAATTTTTGGGGAATTACCACTCTTTCACGCCAGTGAAGACAACCAAACTCCAACCTAATTCCGCATTGATCTTATAATGAGGAGCTAGTGGGTTTTCTCTCGGTACCCTTGTGAATTTCCACACACAGTTGCCTTCTCTAACATTCCTTAATATCTTAGACAGTATTTTATCTTGGGGCGTCTCATATGCCACCTCCATAAAAGAGAACGGTACCTCATTCAACTTCCTGAGAAGAAGTACCTGGACTTCATCAAGAGACTCCCTGACACTCGATTCTAAAGGAAGACGTGACAATGCGTCAACATTGGGATTATCACTAGTTTTTCGAAATTCCACAGTATAATTAAATGCAGCTAATTTTAAGGACCATATTTTAATTCTGGATGATGCACATATGGGAATTGGTTTATGAGGTGAAAATATATGAATTAAGGGTCGGTTGTCTGTGACCAATACAAGTTTTCGTTCCAGTAAGTATTGTCTGAATTTCTCAACGCCAAAAGGTATGCTCAACGCTTTCTTTTCTAGTTGAGAGAAACGTTTTTCCGCTTCAGTTAATGTTCTAGAAGCAAAAGCTATAGGGCATTCTTCCTTTCTATCATTTCTATGACTCAGAATTACGCCTTGTTCATAATCCATTAATAATGATTTACATTTTTTAAATAACATTCAATATTCTTTCGTCCAATTCCATCTACAATTTTTATTCAAAAGTTGATAGAATAGCGCTAAAATGTTTGCTATATTTTTATGAATCTATAATAATAAATTAAGAGTCCTATGAAAGATCTTAATTGCGAAATATTCTTTAGGTTCAAGCGCCTCTATCACTGCTTTAATTTTATTTTCTAGGGGATGCAGTCCATATTTATCCATTTTAAACCCTAAATATTCCACCGATTTCTTTTTAAATTTACATTTATATCTGTTTACCTTTAAACCTTTTTCTAGCAATCATCTAAACACTAGATCCAACTTTTGTTCATGATCTTCAAAGTATTTTCCTGCAACCAAAATATCATCTATGTAGCAGGCCACACCTGGTAAATAAGCAAATAGACCTTCCATAATCCTCTGAAATTTATTTGGTGCTACCGCTACGTCATATGGTAGGCTTTTATAAGAAAACAACCTTTTTGTTGTGTTTATATCAACAACAGCTTTGGCTTCTTCCGCTAACGTTACTTGTAAGTAAGCCTGTGATAGGTCTAGAGTCGAAAGTACGGTGCTTGTAGATAATTTTGAAAAGATCTCATCGATCGATGGAATGGGATACCTAATTCTATTGCTTTATTAGCTGTACATCTAAAATCACTACATATACTTAAACTACCATCCTTTTTTAATACTGGTACTATTGGAGCGGTCCAATATGCATAAACTATAGGTTATAAAATGCAAGAATTCACTAAACTATCAATTTCATTCTCTACTTTGTTTTTTAGAGAGAAAGGTAAACTTCTGGCCTTACAAAAGACAGGAGTCACATCCTTTTTTAAATTAAAATTTATTTTGAAATCCTTTAGACAGCCCAAATCTTTGTTAAACAAATCTGCATATCTATCAATCAAACTATTTCTATTAGATTCATAATATAAATTTTTAATGCTAAACAATCTATAATAATCAAGTTTTAACTGTTTAAGCCATTCTCTTTCTAACAAAAGCACCTGGATTTTTCATTTACAACTATTAATCGTATACATTGGTTGGCTTCTTTTACAAAAACATTTATTTGCCTTATAATCTCTATTGATTTACCACAAAATGATTTTAATCTTAAATTTGTTGGAAATAATTTTTTGCCTTGCCAATAAATCTTATAAATATCTTTAGGTATTAACGTAAATGGATTTCCTGTATCTATTGTAAAGCACAAAGAATAATCATCTACTGTTAAATTTATTGTGGCATCAGTTTCGCCCTGTACAGAATATATAGAGTCATCTTGTACAAATTTACATCCCCACATTTTTTTACTAGCTTTGCAGACTCTACTTAAATGACCCAGTTTTTTACATTTTAAAACGAGTCTTTGTTCTATGAGGGCAAACAGAGGCCACGTGTGAAGGTCTTTCACCACATCTATAACACATTATTTCTCCCCTTTGCCTGAAAGGCCTATGCTGCACCATACTATTATTGTACTCATCCTTTTTATCTTTTCCATTCACAGGGGATTTCTTTGCAAACTAATTTATTTCGTAATTCTCTTGTATTTATCTCCGCCAGTTCGAACGAGATCGCCACTGCAAAACTTTATCCAGGGTGACATCGTCGTTTTCTTGTAGTAGCTTCTTTTGCAGGCTTTCCAACTTGATTCCAGCCACAAAACAGTCTCGCATCATGGTTCCTAGCATATCGCCGATATTACAATTTATTGCTGAAGGTTTCAATTCTCTAAGATATTCCGAAATTGATTCTCCTTCCTGTTGAATTCTCTTTAAGAATCTGCATCGCTGTGGTATCACTTTCTTCTTTGGATCCAATTCCAGCTTAATTATTTGAATGATAGTAACATAGGGTTGATCTTTTATTAGACCAGGAAGAAAATGTCGTTTCCCTGCTTCAAAGTTTCAGAATCTGGTAGCGAGGTAAAAATCAGCACTTTAATCTCCCTCCTTCAGATGCCAAAAAGAAAGCCTCAAATTTTTGTGCAAAAAGATCGAAGTGTCCTCCACTGGGCTATAGCATCTAAAAGGTACTATTAACTTTGAACTTGTCATGCTGATCTTTTCTACTTCTTTGTTTTCTTGATCCAGATAGTTCAAAAGATGTAGTTGTTATACTTGCATAGACGCCGTTTTCCTCAGCTTTTTACTGGCTCTGTAGATCGCGCATCCTCGTCGCCACTTTTGTTGTGTCGTAATTAGACGTACAAGAGCTCAAACTTGACCATGGCCAACAACAAATTTTCAATTTATATATGCCTATATTTTTACATAATGAGGCTTTAAATAATACAAATAATATTCATCAATTTACATAAACAACAGTTAATATATAACGAGAAGAGTAGAGGACTGAGCACAGATCCCTGAGGTACACCAGCCCATGTTCTTCGGTCCTTGGAAAATGTTCCATTGACCCGAACCTTTATCCTTCTTTCCCTTAAGAAGTCTGAAATCCAGATGAAGGTTTTTCCTCTTACTCCGATGTTGTGCAGCCTTTCAAATAATTTCTACACTCGATCAAAAGCTGAGGTCATATCCAGGAATACGGCCGTTGTCTTCTTTGGCGGTTTTTCCTTGAAATATATCATTGATTGACAGAATTAGAACAGTTTATCAGTTGTACAGTGTCTGGATCTTTAGGCAGTTTGGTAGAAGTTTATTTTATTATTGTTAGTGAGCCGGACTATGAGCCTACAGTGGATAATTCATTCTGTTATTTAACAAAGTATGCTGGTAAGAGCAATTGGCCGATAGTTCTTGCATTACTTGGCATCTTTGTTTGGTTTCAGAATTGGCACTATAATTGATATCTTCCAATTCTTTGGTAGTTTACCTGTTTGCCATGAAATCTTCAGTATTCGTAGGAGATGAATTTTAGCTTTGTCTCCAAAGTGTTTAATCATTTGACCAAATATTAGAGCATCTCCAGGTGACATCTTGTATTTAACTTTCCTATTGATGAGTTTAGCTCATTCAGTGTGAAGTCTCTGGGGTAAATATCTTGTTGATGGTAATTTCTTGATTGTTTAACTAACCTGTTTACATTATTTTTTAGAGTCCCGCCTTCATTCGCATAGCTGAGTCTGGAAGTGCTTGAAAGATATTCAGCAATTATTTCAGCCATCTGTTTGTTCGTTCTCGCTATTCATATCGGTTAGAGTATTGGAGGATTAGTGTTGGTTTTGATTGTTTTATAACACTAATTATATTCCAGTGATGGCTCTCCTTTTTTGGATCCATTTTTTCGCAGAATTCTGCTCATTTTTCTTGTTTGAATATCCAAATTTCTTGTTCTATTTTGTGACTAATTTCAATGAGTTCCTTTATGATTTCTTCTGTTTTATTTGTTTTAAGAAGTTCATTGATATTGTCTCTCTCTGCAATCATTGCCTCGATATTGTGGTCCTTCCAGTAAAGTATACACAGGTCTTTACGTCTACCTCTAGGTATCGATACTTTTGCAGCTTTGAATATGCTTGAAGAAATTTTTCCAATTTTTTGTCAATCGTTCTGTGATTTAATTCTTCGTTACACAGTTCTTCAAGCTTTTCTGTGAATTTTTTTCTAGTGTTCTTTTATTCTGTTGGAAATTCTCAATTTTGAATTTTAGGGTTGTTAAAATTGGTCTGTGGTCACTGATTGCACGTTTAAGAATTTTTCATTGTGTTGTGGGTGCGATGTTGTAATTTATCGCTGTGATGTCTATTGCGGATTCTGTGCCTGTGAACTTGTATAGATAGGTGTTCTTTTCGTTATTTAACGATGTAAGTCGAGGTCGGTTAGCATGTCCTCAAACAGCTGACCTCAAACAGCTGATCCTGGACAGGTGATCCCCAAGTTGGTCTTTCGGCGTTAAAATCACCAAGTATGATTGCGATATCCGAAGACGCTTCACTTAATGTCTCTATCAGGCCTGTATTGATGCCGTTTTAATCAAATCGGCAAGTCCTCCTCCGAATATTCCCGGTCTGTTTCGTAGTGTTGTATAATCTTTGATATTGAATCTCAGATTCTGATTCAATTTTGTCTCCTGAGGACAATTAATATGTACATTGTTGTCACGGAGAAGACAAGTCAGCTCTTATTTTCTTCTGGGTACCATTTATATTGAGTTGTAGTAGATTGAATTGTGTCCTCGTAGTAGATTTCTCATCATGAGCTCGAGCTGCAGCTCCTGACGCGGCGGTTACCCCGGACGAGGTAGAATTACTGGAGATATCAGTTTTGCTATTCATTTGAAAATGGGTGCCGTTGCAACGTTAGTCATCTTGGAAACGAGCGAGAATTTGGTCAAATATTCCAAGGGTCCAGGGGGGACCGCAAGGAGGTGTGGTCGAACTTCTCCCCTTCCCCCTGGAATGCCGTCACTACAGGATAAAGCACTCTTGGTGTATTTTTTCAATTGTGATTCAGAATCTGCCACTGAAGCTTTGCGAGCGTTTCGTTCCTTTAAAGATATTCGAAGCGGTAAAGGACCAATGAGTTGCTACTCTCTAAAGCGATTGATTAAAAGTTTTGAAAAAACTGGATCTCTGGAAGCAAAACTTCGGAGTGGAAGACCATCGACATGCAAGTCAGTGGCTGTTACGGTTTCTCAGAATGCTGAAGCTATTGAAACGTTATCCACGTACGGAGAAGTAAGTGCTGGACAAGTTTCTCGACAAACGGGGATTTCGTATGGAACAGTTTGGAGAGAACACACATTTAGAATTTTTCTATAAAAATATCCTAACAAAATTCAAAGTTTTCACTAGTTTAAAGTCAGCGATTTTGAGAAGCGTCAAGAATTCGCTGCATGGGTTTTCCGGCAAATTGATATTGATCAAAACTGGCTGTCAAATGTTCTAAGAACAGATGATGCTCACTTTTATCTAAAGGGAGAATTTAACATTCAAAACAGAAATACCATTTCATCAGCACAGAGTTACAGTTTTGTGAGGGTTCACTTCTTCTTTTATTATTGGGCCATTTTTCTTTGAAAAAATCAATAGAAGAACTTTTAAAACCGTTTTTGTAACTGGTGAACGTTATGTTCAACTTTTGTGAGAAAAGGTTATTCCCATATTGCAGGACAGACAAGCACTAAGCGAAATAACATTCATGCAAGATGGAGGACCTCCTCATATCTCCCGCGGTGCCAAACAATCGGTGGAATTCGTTGATAAGTCGCCACTTTATATACCAGTGGCCTCCAATATCACCAGACTTGACGCCTTACAATTTCGGTTATGGGGGTACATTAAGTCGCGTTTTTATCGATGACGGCCTACCACATTGGCCATGTTGAAGGCTTCTATCAGATGGCAAGTTTTATGAATTTAAACTACATAATTGTGACCATTCTGTCATCTATCGTCTGCAGGCGGTGTTTAAGAATGTAGGGCGCCACATTGAGCAAGGATTGTGACCTAATACAAGAGAGAAGGCAGTTACCTCATGTGTTATATTTTGCAGCTCTTTGTTTTGGGTTATGGGAATAATAAATGCTGTCCTCACATCTTGACTCTTTTTTTTTTCTGTAAACAGTAATTTTTTTGTTTGTCATTTGCCCACATTTTATATTATTTCGTGCAGGCCAAAGTGCTATAACTTCTCGAATAACACTGGTATACACAATTTTACCCCTTATGTTTAGTTTATCGCTTTTCGCTCATTAGAAGAAATAGCATAAGGAATAATCGCTGTATCCCCCTCCAACTTTAGATATTTTGCGCAAAAAAATAATACAAAATGATTTTACAACCACGTTTTTCAACGCAAAAGGTCGGTTTAAAAATGAATTTTTTTGAGGGGATACATTTTCAAAATTATGTACAGTATAATAAACAATGATAACATTTGACAAACCCATAGGATATTTGGAATAAAGTACGAAAAATATATTTTGTCACTCCCCTCTATATTTCATTTTTGGATCATGACAGATATCCAGTTAAATAGTCAAGGGTCGACAATTAGTCAAGAAACTATAAATTTCTTATAGCACGAAATCCTATTAGCAGTGCCATCATAATTTTTGGTACTATATTAACATTTCAAAAATCGTGTATTGATATCAGTAGTTATTTTCAAACATTCAATTTATTTCACAAAACTCCATCTAAAATATAAATATTTTTTGCTACATGTTTTAATTTGCATATACCTATTTTACATATCTCAGATTGTATTTAAAAATCGTCAACCAATTCTTCTAACTTTTGGCGAAATGGTGTTTTATTAATTCATCATTTGATATTATTAAGGTTCTTTCCTGGTATTCAAAAAGGAAAAATTCGTGTCGTTCAGTTATATTTTTCAATTTATCAAACAATTTGGCCGCTGAATCTCTGATTCTGGTAGAGCGCCATCTAGCGAATAAAGTTGTAACTAATATCAATTTCGAATTTTTCATTATTTGCCATAAAAAATCCCATTGTATCCTGAACACAATGGTGTTTACCGCATTGCTCTAGCGCAAATATTCGCGGAGTTATTAATTTTTAAAGTTGTGCGGGACTTTTGGATCACCCTGTATATGCAAGGTAGGATAAAAGAGTTACCGAACCTTTTTTGAAATTAATTATTTATTCATAGTGTATAGTAATTTAAACATAATTTTTTTTCAATATAGGAGCCTCGGTTTCTACACATTTTTCCAGCGTGAAAAATAGCTGTTGAATTGCTAGTTCAAAGTCAATTTTTCTAAGCTTGTTTAGTTCCACCGTCGCATTTTCAATTACTTCCAATGACGATCAAAAGCGTGTCCCTTTTAACGTCATTTTAAGTTTTGGAAAATAGAAGAAATCACATGGGGCGATATCAGGAGAGTAAAGGGGATGCCTAATGACAGATACATGCGCATGCGCATCATTTACTGACATTGCTAAATTAAATTAAAGTTTAGGCTTTGTTCTTTACACAGTAAAACTGATTTCACATTTTTCAAAAGTTTTTTTATATTTTATTTTTTAAAGGTTCGGGAACTTTTTGATCCTAACGTGTATATAGACAAATGTAAAAGCGTACATGTATGACAGCGCAAGTGTCTCTAGGGGGAAATAGCGCTTTATATTGATATAATTATAGTATTGATTTACTATTTCAGGCCCTATGAAAAAACATGTATCCAGAATTCCCTCAACTGCTACACTCTACCATAAAATACAATCATCGCTAATAATCCACCTTCTATTAGAAAGCCAACGCCTATTACACAGAATTGATAATCAGCTTTTTGAATTAAAATTATAATTGAAAATATATTAATGTGAAATAAGTTAGCTTGCAATATAATTTATATTAAATGGCCACATATAGGGAACAAAACAATTCTTGGAGGTAGAAGAAATGAACCTTTTTGACTACGTTTAATCCATAATTTGCAGAATGGCTGATTCAGCACTGTCCCATGGTTCACCGACTTGCACTTTAAATTGAATTTTTTACCCTCAAATAGAGATTAACATAAATCTTCAGTTTTTTGTCGACGGGTAGATTCAAAAATTAATTTTGAGAAAAGAGATGTATAAATTTTAGAATATTGTCGTGATTTTCTATATAATTTTGGAATTTAGTATGATTTAAAAAATATATTTTTTGTATAATTATTTATATTAATAACTTAATATTTACATTTAAAACATTTAATATAAAGGTTTGATTTTTTTTCTACAAGGCCGCAGTCTCAAACCGTTCGGAGAAGAATAATGGAATTGCCGAATGTCGTGGTCCATTTGGATGAGGAAAGCAAAGACTAGAATGCGGCTGATTCCAGACTCGCCTTTTCAGTAATATGTTAACCTCGAGCTTTACACGATGGAACGTGTGGCCATTGGACATGCGTCGGGCCTGTAGGCTGTTTTTTGGTTGTCCGCTGCCTGGAGTATAGGAGCTCCATCTATGCTTCCTTTCTTCCTGTGGTCAATCTGCATAGGACCGGTGGTCTTAATAAAGCTGTGTGTGTGAATATAAAAGTAAACTTTGCTATAATGAATTAATATGACACCATATATAAACATAAGAATTAAAACCTTTTAGAACGAATTATCATTTTTTATAACTTTATTATATATATTTATTTTAAATTTAACACGAACTAGCTACAGTCCTTACCGCGATTGAGATTTATTGGGGTGCTTGTGTGTGCGTCTCAAAATATGAACCCTTCCAGAGGTTTCGCCATTTTGATCTAACAGGCCGATTTTAGAGCTATAATACTGTATTGTACGATTCTGCTTATATTTGTGATAATGAATGATTGAATATTAATTATAATATTTAAGAAAACGTTGCAAAAAATCTTTTAGGACAATATAATTACACAAAACTATTTCATCGAGAATTGCTTTTCCGCAATCATTAAGGTCAAATCAATTAGGAATAAATCATTTCTAAAGCCATGAAGCATCAAATATACGTAAATAAGAATTAACACTTATTATATAAAATAAAAAAACTAATTTTACGTTAAATCACATTAGTGTATAAATATGCTATAATTAGAACATGAAATCTCATTGTACCACATGCAACCGAATATCTAAAAAATATCCTAACCCAAAATTCAAATTTGATAAAGTAGTGAACAAGTATTAAAAAAATATACAAACATTGCAATTTATTTTTATAAAATATCAAAAAACCTTGCGCAATATGTTTCTTTATTTCACTTATTTATATATTTATTTGCTTTTATTTATTGATATTTTATAAAAGTAATGAACACTATGGTTGAATCTGTGGGATCATAAGGTGCGCAGGCAGAGACAATAAAAATATAATGAACAGCGCATGCGTTATTCGAAGACTTTGAAAAGGGTAAGAGGGCAAATTGAAAACATGGATTATAATTATTCCAGCATTAGCCTCTACAACTACCGGTTTTCGAACGAAGGATACTCTTAACCTTTATCAAGGTTTACTTTATAGCTTAATTAATAGGTATATGAATTTGTTTCTTCCAAAAAAAATTGAATCCTCACAATATTTTATTCCCTTATTTTCTTAATATATATGATAAACTCCACTGCATTTTACCATCCTAATTTTAACAGTTAATCATTTAAAAATTATTCCTTTAAAGGCTTTTAAAATTTGACATTTTTTTTCTTTTCTGATTTAATTCCAATTGTTCTTTTGCACAGAAATGAAAAGCGATACATCCATCTTTAAAATTTCTACCTTCAAAATAATTGTATTAGAGGTAGATCTTCCAAAATGTTAAAATACCTCTAAAATATATTTATGATAAAGCATTTTTTTACATTTTTTTTTATATTGTCGTTTTATTAAGAAATTGTCTCGCTTCTTGTATTCAAATAACAATTTAAAAATTATTTTATTAAGTTCAAATAAATTATAAGAGGTCACATTTCTTGTCGAAATAGAGGCAAAATGCATAAGCCATATTTTGACCGTCAATGCAAACTAGCAGATTCGGGTTAGTGGCGAGGTCACAATACCAGCTTTTGAAAATTCCTAACCTCAACATGGAGACCATGGTTCTTCGGGCCAATAGCCTTTGTTATAGGCTGTTGGTCCTCATCAGCGTGGTGCAAGCTGTACCTCAACGACTAAAAATCTGAAAAATAATTAAACACGTCTTTAGGCCGGAAGACCTTTCCGTGTTTTTGGCTAATTGTGGAATGAATAAAAATCCACGATTAGTTGATATTTATTCCTACAAATGGCGCAAGCCATCAAAACCTTTTAGTTTCATGATCGGAATATGCCTTTTATTCCTTATATATATATTAATATATATAGTCACGACCGTTTCATCATTCCTCATCGGCCGGCCGCATCTGTCACGGATGCGCGCGCATCATCATTATGATCATTATCATTAACTAATGATATTAATAATTATTATTAATATTAATATAGTCACGACCGTCTTTCCTCATTCCTCATCGGCCGGCCGCCTCTGTCACGGATGCGCGCGCACAGGGAGGTCACGTGCTCGCCGGCTCCCTCGAGCCGGATTTGAACCAGCGACCTAAGGATCACTGTCGTAACATCTACAGTCGGATAAAACACGGGCGTTGCCCAGGTCATTCGGCTTGTATATATATATATAAATCAAGAAGATAGGTAGCAATAATAACCTTTAATGGTAAAAGTTTGTCTCTTTCTGAAGAAAGACTCAATCACAATTCAATTAAAAATGAATCAAAAATAAAACAAGACGAATATTTCGAATATCACCATACAACAACCACACATAAGGGATCTACCAAAGTCAACTAGGTAAGTAGGAGTCCATAAAAGGTTGATGATGAGCGTGACCATTCACTTAGCTCGGCCCATTTAGTCCCTCTGGACCTTCCATAAAATCGCCAATTTAACGCCCCTGTTTATAACTTTAATGAACACCATTAATCTTGGAGGCTTAACAACTGACAGAAAGTAAGCGCCTATTATCGCGCAGAGATCGCAAATTAATTTATGCAAATTGATCAATTAGAGAAGAATGTTATCCACAGGGATTTAGAGGCCTCTTAGGCAAATAGGAAGGTGTCGATCGATTGATGCTCAGGCGACAAGATCCTCTTGTCCCGCTCTACCCTTACTGAAAAATTAAATGTTCTCTACAATATCTTCTGCTACGTTTATTTAATAGAATTGGGATTTTACTTCCTGATAAGAGAATTCCGCCGAGATTTCTTAACACATTTCAACAATAGATGTTTATGGCTAGATCTATATCTTCATCATTTAGCCTCTTCTGTCGCTGATATCTTTCTGCTATCTATCGCAAACATATAAAAATCTCTGTTGATCTTTCAAATAATTTTCAAAGTTATATCCCTGTTTTCATAATAAAAAAAAAAGAGATAGAGTATAAGAATAAAATAATAAGGATAATCCTGATATAATCAGTTCACTGTTACTTGAACGTAATCAGCCAATCAGAGTGCCAATAAAACAATATATATATATATATATATATATCACATATATATTTCGCTAATATATAGATTTATATTTTGAAAATGTCAAAAAAGGTTTTATAATCTAATTTATAGAATTTATAAATTATAAATCTCTCAATAATAAAAAGAGTATTATTTGAAGTTATTTTATATATGAAGAGTTCAGAGGGGATAATTTGACCTATATAAATCGAATTAAAGGAAATTATATGTATATTTAAAATTGAACTTTATAAAATTGAACTCTGTGAATATATATATTGTCAAGAAGCTCTCGCTTCTCGGAAGCTGATCTGTAAATAAGGAAAACGGGACGGTGGCTGACGCCGTTCATTAGAATTATCTTTAACTTGGGGTAAGTTGTACTCTTTCTCTCCCTATAAATACCCCTTTTAACAAATTAATCATTCTCAAATTTGCCCTCGCTTTATTTATCTCCGCGTCATATTTTGGCGGAGACGCTGGGTAACGTGACGGAACTTCGAAGAAGTCGACGTCTACAGGGACGTGAACCAATTATTTAACTTTTGCCAAAACGAATAAAAATGGAAGACGACCACAGATCTACTGTTAGCGGATCATACCTCCCTTGTCAGCGTCAAGGAGATCCTTCTACCTTTTCTGGAGATGGAAATATAAACCCTGGACAGTGGTTGAAGGAGTACGAGAGAGTGTCGAAGTAGAACAGATGGGACGAGACCATGAAGCTTGCCAACGTCGTCTTTTACTTGAACGGAACTGCTGGAAGGTGGTTTGATAATAACGAAGAATCACTCAACCCGTAGAGAAGCTTTGAAGACGCATTCCGCGGTGTGTACGGACTGCAGGTCGATTCTGCTCGACGCGCCGAGTCACCAAGCACCACTTGTACCACCACCCACAACTAATCCTGAAGAAGATACATGTAAATAGTATCTATGAATATTCAAAGTTTCCCTATAATTGTATATTGAGACACAATAGATAAAGATATATAAATATATATTTTTGTTTTTAAAATAGAGCAATCCATACTTAATTGATTAGATAATAAAAGGCATATATTGGATTTAATAAAATATTTATTTTGCAAATATTATTATCTTTTATGCCTTTTATTATCTAATAAATATATTTGTGAAAAATATTACAAAAGTGAATTCGTACTTGAATCAGGTGGATAAATTGAGGAAAAAATGAATTTTCGGATTGTGCAACTATAAGTTGCTGATAATATTTGGCCAATTCTGGAATAATTAAATATCAACGATTAGTTATCAACGATATCAACAATCAGAAAAATATAGTTCCACGATCAGGAAATGCCTTTTTTGTCAATTTATCCACCTGATCCAAGTACAAATTCACTTTTGTACTATTTTTCACATTGATTGACGTTCTCACGCCCTTCCGACCTAAATACCTGTTTCGTGGTTTTTCAAGATGCTCTAAAGACCAGCTTTTTTGGTCGTTGAGGTACATTTGCACTACGCAGACGAGGGTCAACAGCCCTAAACGCGTACGTGGTTAGTTTATCTTGATTGAACAAGAAACGGTATTTGGTCAATTCTGATATAGTAAAAAATCAACGAATTATTGATATTTATTCCAATATATGGCGCTGCCATCAGTGACGTATAGTTGCACGATCAAGAAATACCTTTGTTCTTAATAAAAATATATATTTATTCGATAATAGCAAATTAATTACCTAATTAAAAGTTAGTAAAAATAGTATTCAAAAATGTTATATAATAATATATTGAATATTTATTCTCCTAGGCTCTCAGAGTGGCATGCAAATATTTTTTCTTCCTGAATTGCCATTTCATAGTTTTCCATTCGAGGTAAAATAAACCATATCAATTAAAAGAAGAAATTATGAATACACAATACACAGGAGTATACTTTTAAAATTAATAAATCCTTTAAATTTGTGATTTTTTATTAAAATATGTTTGTATAGCTATTAAATTTAATTATTAATTGGAGCTGAGATATCAAATTATAATTTTAGAGAGCACAATAAATAGCGTTTTGATTTAAGTGAATTGATGGAGAAATATTAATTAAGAAAACATATTAACAGTTTCCCAAAATATTTCCGGGTGAATTGAGTCTTTAGAGGAAGAGGATGGTTTCTAAGCCGTCTTTATTCACATTATTTCCTTGGATTTAATATTGAGTGGGTAGGTTACATAGAATTGAGATTTCCTCTAGTATTCATCTTGAGTGAGAGTAGTTTAAATTATATATACACTGATTGCTGTTAATTTGTATCATTTAAACTTTAGTTTTTCTAATTTCAATTAGTATAGTTTTCTTATTACTATTATTATTTTAAAATATTTTATATTTATACCATTAATTTAGTGGTTATAATTCTAACAATATATTAAACGTTCAATAAAATGTGTGTAAATAAACTTTATTTCTTATTTAATTATTGCTTTAAAATGTAAATGTAAATAACTTTCACTTTCTTTTTAAACCTAGAAATAATCTGTATATATATTTAAAAACTATGTACATAAAATAGTTTAAACATTTAAACGCAAATATCCACATAGTGTATAGCGTGTGTTTTGTATAATAAATAAAAAACCTTGAGAACAATTTATTTGATAAATACAGTATTTTTCCTTTCATTATAATAATTCCAAACGTTTATTTAAAGAAAAATGTTTATACAATTCATTAGCTCGCCTTTTTAATATTTCTAATAACAGATGGCGCGCTAATTATCGTTTAAATATTGCGTTTTAAAAGTACCTTTACTCTCAATTAGCGGAAGAGGAATTATATATATATATATATATTATATGTATTTTTACTGTCCTCTCAAGCTAATGCCCAGAATTCTTATATAGTATATCCACAGTAGCGCGTCTATAAGTTTAGAATTTTAACAATTGAGATTTGCTGGAAATTACTTTTGTACTAGGTTTTGATGGTCTTCATCGTACTACCCTATACAGGTGGTATCGGGAGTGTCAGAGGAGTTATATTATTATCAAAGATTATATAGTCAAAATCCATCATCATTAATCAATAAAGAAAACATTTTTACGGTCATGAAGATGTTGAAGAACGATAGAAACTTTATCTATATGATACTTTTTTTAAGACCATCTACATATGAGTAAAGTTTGTTTCCTTCGGGTGCCTTATGCCTTAAACAATATACATATGAGATTACGTGTTTCTTGGTCCTGAGAGATGCTAAAAAATCGATAATAGTTTATAACCTCTTGTGAATAGCCTTATATAACATGTTATAAAATTGATATACATGCATATTATTTTGAATCGCCCACTGAACCCGAAAACAAATTGTGTGTCTTTGAAGATGAAAGTACGCCTATGTCTGTTCCAAAATACCGATCCTGACATAATAGAATTTTAGATCTCTTATTTCCTGTCAGAAGAGTTGTAGAACGTTGTAGACGAAAAACAAAATACAGTGTCGCCAAGTTGTGCATGAAGGATTGTCTTCTATAATTTATTCAAACTCCATGAATATTTGGCAGGTACTAGGCTAAAAGGGTACGAGCATCCTCTCTACAATCTTAACTCGCATCAGACGACTTGGTACCGTTTCGTCACTCAAGGAAAATCAAAAGGTTGTGTAATTTTATTGCGATTAACACCAGAGCGCATTCGGTGGATAACGAATGTGCCCTTCTCCATGGGAAAGGATGGTTTAACGAATGGTTCGGGCGACGAATAATTGTAATGACTGTGGTGGAGAATATATTTGAAAGTTGTGAAAATAATATTGAGTGTAGAATATTCTTGACATCATTCGTCTTTTATTCCAATAAATTACTTTGTGTTTTTAAAATAACTTTTTAAAGGAATGTGAGGTGATTCAATTTTCACATTATCAGTTATGATTATTTCGATTAAGGTCTCAATATTTTGAAGGCAGTTTGATTGAAGATGGTCAGTTATGGGAGCCCAAAATGTGGAAAGGAAAAAAGATGGTAACAATGAGCATAATTTCTAGTCATAATACAATGGGCGTTCTAAGAGAGAAAGGTTGAAGGAGCTTGTCACCCCTTCCATCTAAATACCCGGAACTTGTGGAGGCCTGCTTTGCTGAAATTCTGGCCATCATCGCCGAACACATCAGGCGGGTTCACCTGCCCAAGCACTCCCCCATAATAGGATTCCCGAATGAACTGTCCGAAAGGAGGCTTGAGACCATCCCAGACCATCTCCATTATTATCACTATAAAGATTCAGAAGACTGTCTTTTTCACCGCCGTGGTGGAGTACGAAATAACAACATAATCTGTCTGATCCCTTTTTAGGCTTTTCTATCAGATAGAAAGGGTCAATCAATCTTATAACATCAGGGACTTCCTCATGATAGTGGCAGCCTAGCTAGAAACCATCGAAGAGAAATGAGACATGGAGGAGTGACGCCGAGAGTAGAAGATAGAGTCGGCGGTTCCAATGGCAAGAACGACCGATAAATATTGACTGGGTGGCCCCGAAGTCATTCTATACTTGAGTTTAATGCCAGATGCAGAGTCTGACATTGTGCCATTTGTGTAGGAGACTTCTGGTCCACTATCTCCAGGAAAACCACGGAAGGCCCATAGCCCGTGGTGCTTCGTCCTGCCTCTGCCACCCGGTCCAGATCTGGCGCACGCCGCTTGCCAGCGTCTCATCTCCTCCACCACGCCGACCTCCACGCCGCGTGTTCCGCAGTTCGAACATATTTCATTCCCCGGTGAACTCTTCGTTTACTTCTTCCTCGTAATTTATCATTTAAAAATTATATTTCTAATCTCTATATTTTTAATATGATCGATGGAACTAACGGTGTTTTATAATATTATAATAGCTTCATAATATTTAATTTCGTTTCTATTTCTATATTTGGGCAAATTACTGTCTTACTTAATAGTACTGGAAATTACGAACTCTCTCATTTTCAAATGCAAAATGTAATAGAAAAAATTATGAACTATTTTATTGAGGAATATTTCTGAGAATTTCGTTAATGTTTACTAATGCTTTTTTTTAATACACAGATATACACGGTTTTTTAAAAAGCATAAAAATAAATGTATTTGGAATCGATATTTCAATAAGACAACCGTGATCCATTTGTAGAAATGGAAAATTTTAAAATGGAAATTGTAAAATATTCATCTAGTTTGATATTACTTAAAGAAATTACGTAACATCCTTTAATAAACTAAAATGTTTTAAAGAATTGAATAATTCAGATATTTTCAATACTTTTTAAAATTAAAAAAAAATTAATATTTGTAGGGTTGATCAAACATTTTATTTGAGATAATATAATATATATGGTAATTTAAACCAACAACCTTATATTGTATAATACTTATAACAATAATTTCTTGTTGTATAAAAGAAACACATCTGTAAATGATTATACGCATGATTGACATGTGTAATTACATCATTATATGTAATGTACTTTGTACAAAATGAGGATAAATAAATAAAACTCTTTAATAGATTAAGAGTTGAGCTAAAGCATGAGATTGAGATGGAAGTCCAACAACATCTAAAGATAGATAGGAAACTGTCAGGGCAGCGCCAGTGTACAATTTCGCTTCCGATCCACGCTTTTGTTGCACACACACACACATCTGCTGAAATTCAATACTTACTCTTTCGGCAAATATATATAAGACCTCCACCCTTGCCGAAAATATTGTCACTTCACCATCAGCAGGAGCCCTCATCACTTCGTCTTCTAATGCTCGACCGTGTCGTAGATAAGTAAGAACTCTTCTTTCTCCATCTTTCGCTCCTTGTTCAACTTTTATCTGTTCACGAAACTTTCCTAGTGCAACTGTGTCTTCGTTTTTTGTGTGGACATTCCCAAGCTTTCCACTCTGCCTCGACCACGACTGCCTGTACTCTGTGAGAACTATTAAAGGTATCCCAAGGTGCAGAGAGTTAATGGAAAACTCTCCACATCCTGACTGTTCCTCTCGGTTAACACAGTATAGCGAGAGTTGACAGGGACTCACATCACAGTTTAAGTCGACAGTATACCTCACCACATATATATATGTAATAATAGGTTGGGGTTTGGTAAGCCTGTTGTAGAACCTCGTCGACTCTCGCTATAAGTTGTGGCAACCGAGGGTCAAACCTGTAGTAACCGAGAGGGACAGACAGGGCGTGGAGAGTTTTCCAGTACCTCTCTGCACCTTGTAGGACCTTTAACAGTTCTCACAAAGTACAGGCAGTCGTGGTCGAGGCAGAGTGGAAAAAGCTTGGGAATGTCCACACACACAAAACGAAGCGACACAGTTGAAAGAAGGAAAGTTCCTTGAATAGATAAAAAGTTGAGCCAAGAGCAAAAATGGAGATCGAGTAGGTTTCTTACTGTTTTACATGGTCGATGAGTTGGTGACAACCGGCGACACGCGGATGGGGAACTGACTGGAACTGACTAACTCTGTTGCTAAGGCCGGTCTTATTTATACAACTCTTTGGACCAGGAAGGGAACCAGTAAGTATTGCCTTTCTGCACGTGTCCGCTAATCGACACTGGCACCAGTCTGTCGGCTTCCATCTATCTTCAGAAGTTACTTTGTGATTCGCTCAATCTTGCTCTTAACTCAGTTTTTAATCTATTATATATTTTTATTTATTCATCCTCAGTACATTACATATGGTGATGCAAGGACACACGTCACTTATGCGTATAATTAGTTATAGTTTATAATTAGTTCTATATACAACTTGACAATCTTGTTATACGTATTACATAATACAGGGTTATTGGTTTAAATTATCATAGATGGGCCCCGGGAGTGAAAGGGTTTATCCGGGTTTAAGCGGGTAAAGCCTCTCTAACACAGGTAAGTAATTAAAATTTATTTTAATTAATTAAAACTGTGAGGGTAAAGGGCTATAACAAGATGTTTATTTGGCTATATCTGAAAATTATAAAAATAAAACTTATGTTTAATTTAAAAGTTATGATATCCATTATAAAAGAGAACTTTAGATAAAAACTTTGTTTACTAAAAATTAATGATGATGTTCTAAGAGATTGTTGGCGGGCGTTGGAAAGGGTTAGGGGTTGAAGAATATGCAATTGTAAGTGTTGCACAGACAATCAAATACTGAGATCCAGGTGCAAAGCGAGGATATAGACTTGTGCGTCTTCCTAGGCAATGTTTCACCTGCGATCCTGTATAAGGTTACGGTGCTTTGTCACAATTGTAGGGTTATTGGGTTGAAAAGTTGTTGAAGAAAAGAATTAATATGATTGAAAGGGGTGGTATAGCCATGCGATAAGTAGAATTGTTGTAGCGACAGTAGGTGGTCTGACTTGACTTGAAATCAAAGGTTGATTGTGGTCCGCTAGAGCTGAAAAAAATTGAAAGTTGAAAAAAGTGAACGCTTTGTGCATGCGTTGGTGATGTGCTCTGCGGATGATTGAAATAAACTTTTGAAACGTGTTCAGACCAAAAGTCGAGACTTGTACTTCTGGGGAACTGTGTTCAAAGAGTTTGTTGAATTACGAAATCAAAAGAAAAATTGTCAAGCAGTGCTGTCGTTTCTACTATGGTTTGAAGCAATGGCTGAAATAGGTAGTGAAAAAAGTATAGGGAAGTGATTAGTAAGTAGGATTATTGTAAAACGATTGTTGTATGCCCGGTAGTTGCTGATAAATAAACATTGTCATATAATAAAGTTACTTAAACAAAAATATAGTGAATAAAAAGATAAAAATATGAGTGCGGATAAAAAAAAGTATAAGTGGATAAGATCAAATATGTAATATAAAAAAGATATAATAATGAATTAGTAAAATATAAAAGATGTAATAATGAATTAAAAATGATTATTGAAAGAATTAAATGTTTTGTCACACTAAAATAATATCATGAAAAATAAAATTGTTAAAATAAAGTTGTTAAAATAATGTTGGAATAAAAATTTGATTATATAATTGAAAAGTAAAAAATAAAAATAATTATTCAAGATTTTATACAAAGTTATAATATAATTAAAGATTATTATTGATTAGATAAATGTTAAGTAGTGAAAAATGGAACAAAAATTGTCTCTTTTGAAGAAAAGTTACAACTGTGGTGTGTAACTAGGTCATTTCCCTTTTGGTAAACATTGGTGTTTCTATGTCTCTCTGAAACTGGGAATACGTGATCTGACATGTTCATGGTAATATGTTAAATTGGGTAATGATTGGTAAGTCAATTAATTATAGGTGCTGCAATCTATCCGTCCTGCGAGTTGGACCACTTGTTTCAGGTACAGGCGTACTGGAATTATCGGCGGTGGTAAGCTGAAACTGGGGTCAACATGGCGGCTGAAACTGGTGTCCATCCTTTGATGCCGACCGACGCAGCTGTTGTTTATTGATGTTGGCGGGCGTTGTGAATCATCCTGCTGGCTAGAAAAAAATCTCTCAGCACAGTGGTACTTGCCTATTTGAAAATATAGTTTTCTCGGTGTTCGCAAGCGTTGTGTCTCGACGATGTAGCGGACTTAAAGAAAATGTTATTCAATGATGTCAGGTTTAGATGTGAATAAAAGTGCGACTTTCCGACGTGGACACGTTTTGGTGAGGTGTCACAGGCATGAAGGCGTCTTGGGCCTGTTAAGTGAGAAAAATGTTGTGGTGCGCTGTGCGACACTAGTGAGTGGGTTGAATAGAAAGGTGTCACGTGAAGTCTTTGTTTTTGGTACAGCATCTAACTAGTTTCCGAATGAATAACAAATTTATTAGTCATGGGTGGTTGTTGTACGAAACACATCGAGAATTTTCAGATTGTTATAGAGGTGGTATGTTTATTGCGAAATCTTTTGTTCGCGCCGATATGGAGCTCGTGTGGCTCGAAATTGGATGTTGTTAAATCGCGCGTTAATAGATGGTGGCCAATTGGAGAAAGTAAGGTGGGAATGTGTTGAAGTTCGTTCCGAGGGATGTGTGAATTATTAATAATTATGCATGTAAAAGGAAAAGGACGAGGGAATGTAGTTATGTTGGAATTTTTAACTTGTTTTGGGGAAGGACAGTTACATTTCTAGTTGTGCTTTTGAAGATATTGTATCTTTCGATTTTTGTATTTTTAAAAAATGCGTTTCATCTATGTTTATTAAAATTTGAATATATTTTTTTAATCGTTGCTTATGTTAGTGCGAAAATTATACTTGTAAAAGGGCAATGGAATGATAGTGACTTATAATTTGAATGGGGCGTGTACATAAAATAGTGAACATAACAATGATTTTTTGCAAAGTTTTGTGTATTTAATTAAGACATTGGTGTTTTTTGGTATAAAAATAAGGTATTAAGAGAAACACACACAAATAAGTTTAGAATTATGATTCGAGTAATTTAAAATATAAAATGAGTTTTTATGTAAAATTGAAAGTAATGAATTAAAATTTAAAAGTTGCTTAAAATAAAGTAAAAATTGATAAATGATGGTGTACAAGATTTAAAATTTGAATTGAAATGCTATAAAAATGGTAAAATTTGATTTAAAAGGATTACAGTGAAAATAAACATTAAATTTATGGAGAATCAAGTTGTTAGCATGAGGAGAGAGTAAAGTAGATTTTTTTAAAAACTCACAGTTTTTATTATTGTTCAGTCAGGAGACTTGGTCTTTGGTTGTTGTCCTGATGACGTGGAAGGCGTCCCATGTAGAGCTTGTAGAAGCTTGTGACTTCTGTTTGGCTATGGTGGCATGTCGTCTGGATGGTTGCGTTGTAAGGTCGAAGGTGGGTAACTTCTCACCGGCTTATTTTGCGGGAATGTCGGCTGTGTCGTTGAGGGGAGATTGCTTGGTCGTTTCGTTGGAATGGCGTGCTTGTTCCTCCATCTTTGCTTCTTGGCTCTTCAATCTATCTGGAGAGTCTTTTTACCTTCTTCGTTGTGGTCTCCTTCGTTGTGGTTATCCTGTCGACTCTCTGTAATAATAGGTTGGGGTTTGGTAAGCCTGTTGTAGAACCTCGTCGACTCTCGCTATAAGTTGTGGCAACCGAGGGTCAAACCTGTAGTAACCGAGAGGGACAGCCAGGGCGTGGAGAGTTTTCCAGTACCTCTCTGCACCTTGTAGGACCTTTAACGGTTCTCACAAAGTACAGGCAGTCGTGGTCGAGGCAGAGTGGAAAAAGCTTGGGAATGTCCACACACACAAAACGAAGCGACACAGTTGAAAGAAGGAAAGTTCCTTGAATAGATAAAAAGTTGAGCCAAGAGCAAAAATGGAGATCGAGTAGGTTTCTTACTGTTTTACATGGTCGATGAGTTGGTGACAACCGGCGACACGCGGATGGGGAACTGACTGGAACTGACTAACTCTGTTGCTAAGGCCGGTCTTATTTATACAACTCTTTGGACCAGGAAGGGAACCAGGAAGTATTGCCTTTCTGCACGTGTCCGCTAATCGACACTGGCACCAGTCTGTCGGCTTCCACCTATCTTTAGAAGTTACTTTGTGATTCGCTCAATCTTGCTCTTAACTCAGTTTTTAATCTATTATATATTTTTATTTATTCATCCTCAGTACATTACATATGGTGATGCAAGGACACACGTCACTTATGCGTATAATTAGTTATAGTTTATAATTAGTTCTATATACAACATGACAATCTTGTTATACGTATTACATAATACAGGGTTATTGGTTCAAATTATCATATATATATGTGATGAGGTCCTGTATCTCTCGCTATACTGTGCTAACCGAGAGGAACAGCCAGGATGGGGAGTTTTCCAGTACCTCTCTGCACCTTGGAAGACCTTTAAAAGTTCTCACAAAGTACAGGCAGTCGTGGTTGAGGCAGAGTGGAAAGCTTTGGGATGTCCACACAAAAACAAAGACACAGTTACACTAAGAAAGTTCCGTGAACAGATAAAAGTTGAGCAAGGAGCGAAAGATGGAGAGATAGAAGGTTTCTTACTGGTCTACATGATGGATGAGATGAACCTGGGGTACAACCGACGAGGGCTCACGCAGATGGTGAAGACTGTATTTTTGGCTGAAGACGGGGGCTTTATATACCTTTTCTGAGAAAGGGAATATTTCACCAGATGTGAGAGGGGCGTGGATCGTCTGGTGAAATTCTACTGGCGCCGTGGCAGTTTCCATTTTTAGACCTTGTTGTGGGAATTCTGTTTGTAAAAAGTACAATACATATGATGATGTAAAGACACATGTCAATCATGCGTATAATCATTTGCAGATGTGTTTCTATTATACAAGATAAAAATCTTGTTATAAGTTATATACAATATGGGGTTGTTGCTTTTAATTACTATATATATATTGCTTTTTTATCTGAATACTAACGAATGTACCCGGCTTCGCCCGGTTTTTACCTGAATAAAGGTTTGTCTAACGAACATTTGTTAAAACAATTCTAGCAAACATCCAATCCCTACTGAATCTATACTTGTCAAGATAACTTTGTTTGATACTCTGCTCCGCCTAGCTGTACCCGTTCACATGTTGCTGTGTTTGAGCAAAAAGGTCAGTTTTGATACCTAAAACATAATTTATATTTTCAAAAACGACACGGGATATCATTTAAGAAATCTGCGGAGAGAGCGCCAACGTGGAGATTTCCATTTGTTCGCAAAGGATTGACAATCTAAACCAACTTTTGAATGGCTATGACCTATGGTTATCGTCTGATTTCTACTAATTCAAAAATGAATAAAGGTACGTATCAAGCAATATCAAAGGGAAAACAGGAAACTTTTATCAAGTTGGTATGCTTACAGTACGAAATAATGCAAACGCTTCTATATAAGTTATTGAACATCAATTATAATTCTGCTAATTTAAATTATAAAAAAGAAGGCTAATTAAAAAATTAAGAAAGATAGGAGGATTTAGTCAGAAAAAAATGTCATTAAGCGATGTAGATTTTACTTTGAAAAGTATATACAAAATAATTCAAGTATAACCTTTTAGAAAATTAAGAGACAAATTGAAAAATATTTTTAATTTAGAAGGGTTGCAAACAACAATTATCAATACAAAATAAAATAGTTTAAAATAACTCTGAGAAAGTCATCTTTTAAGCCATATTTGAACTTCAATGGCAGCAGGAGAGTGTGAAAAAAAATAAAAAAATTGTCGGCGTGTTTCAAAAGCGCGTGGCGAGTGCTGACGTAACATTTTTGGTTTCGGTTTCACTTTTCTGCCTGGCCTCTCTTTCGTTACAGGTACCTTTTGTGGAATCCTTTAAAACTAGTTTTTCAATTATTTATCTATATTTAATTTTTGAATTTATGATACATTGAATTATCAATATATAGGTTTAATTTTAGAGCTTTTTTTCTCTGAAAATGGCTAGTAAAACGGTGCTATATTTGCCCTTGCGCCAAGAACCGCATGTGAACCATGACTTGCTGTAAATGCAATAAGAACATTTGCAAAGAACATTCAAACTAGATTTGCCAAAATTGCCAGTGAATATTGACGATTTATTAGATATAAAAGAATTTGTGCAAAGCCTGCGAAAATCTCTGATTTTTCACATGTTTTTATATTTTTATACATGACTTGGTAATTATGAAAATAAAATTTTAAACTTTGCTAAAAATTTAATCCTTATTGTCTATCTACTAAGGTAAAATACAATTTTTATTTTTTGAAAAATAATTTTATCATTTTTTTATCATCATAAAGTTCGAGCTCGGGAAGCTCGGCGCGGGTACCTACGTCCTAAAAACGGGCGCGTTTAACCCTTAAGTACTCGCGCGGGGTCTGATAGACCCTAGACACACTTATTTCATTAAATATCTAGAATTATATAAAACATTTGGAGATCAAACCTTTGGTAGCTTAATTTTATATGACAATGAATCTGCAAACAAATATTAACTTAATTTTGTTGCCCTATAATAACGTAACTTTAATTTTAAAGTCTGGTGAAATAGGTAAGCTGCCTTATAGCTCGGCAATACTTTATATTATTTATCTATGACTTTGAATTAGTTTTGTAGGAACAAGAATAAAATAAAACGGAAATTCCCCCAATTTCTGCTACAAAAGCTATGTTCTCAACTCTCTTTGTATTAAAAAAAAGAGTATACTGGTTTCATTTGTACCAAAAAGTCCTAAGAAATATTGTTGTTTTTTGATGATTGACAGATTTCTCCTTTAAATGTATTATTTATTATACATACATTACAATAAGAAAACACAAAATACAAAAGATAATAGTGGCTATATATAAATTCAATCAAGGCTTGTTGGTCACTTTTTAACAACAACAACTTTTTTTATTAGGTTATCATCATATCCAATCTAACAGAATATACGTATATGTAATGATCCTGTCGACTTTACATGTGGTGTGCCTGTCGACTTACTGTGATTATTGCTGTTGAATGCTGCTGTCGTGGTGTAAGATGGTGATTGCGCAGTCGTGATGTGGTTGTGCAGTCGTGATGTTGATTGTGCAGTCGTGCTGGTGATTGTGCAGTCGTGGTGGTGATTGTGCAGTCGTGATGGTGATTGTGCAGGCGTGATGGTGATGAGTGGTAAAGCACACAGAGACGAATCAAAGGAGAAACCGAGGCATCGGGGAGAGAACGTAACAACCTTGCGGCCAACGGCCGCTTACTAACTCACTTCTGTCCTGCTGCTAACGAACTTTCTAACTAACTTCCGATATGTTGCAACACTCAACCATCTACTCTGACCTTGACTCTGATTGGCTGCGCGGCAAGCCTTTTGTTAGCTCAGGCGTGACGGCGCGCCTCGGTGTCTAGCGTTTGATCTCAGGTTTTGGTTTTCTATAGTTTGACCTTGGTTGCTACGTTCTCTAGATGCCTTTGTATTTATTTAACACACCAATCGATACATACAAAGTTAATGGATTAACATAGGATTGGGTACAATGATTGAAAGTCAACATAGAGTAGGGGGTGTAAGAAGGGGTGGGGAGTATTTACACAGGTGTTTTCATCCTTAAATTACCACATATATATATTGTGTTAGATTTTTTTGTGTTTTGTTGTTGAAAAGAGGTGCAGTCGTGAAAAAGTGAAGATAATTATTTACCTTTTAAGAAGATTTTATTTTGAATTACTTGAAGTAAAATTACACATGAAATTATTTATCACAGCAAAATGGTATTTATAGAATGAATTCTATAATCGTGATTTTAATTTAAAAAGGTAGGGTTAACTATACATATTTACAACAATAATAATTAAAAAGTGGTATATTCTGAATCTATGGTAAAAAAATATAACAGTCAATGAATGAAAATGAAATATATGTTTAAAAAAAAATAAAATATTTGCATTTTAGATCACATAATATATATATATATATATATATATATATGGTAATTTAAACCAACAACCCCATATTGTATATAACTTATGATAAGATTTAATGTTGTATAATAGAAACACATCTGTAAATGATTATACGTATTATTGACATGTGTCTTTACATCATCATATGTAATGTAATTTGTACAAACTGAAGATAAATAAATAAAAATCTGTAATAGATTAAAAGTTGAGCTAAGCAAGAGATAGAAGTCATAACGTCAAAATCGAGATAGATTTAGAATTCCCACAACAAGACCACCCACACTGTTTACAGCGGTTGGAATGCAAAGCCCCCTCTCACATCTGGTGACATGAGAAGCCCCCTTTCTCAGAAACGGCCCCTGTCACATAAGCTCCCCCCCCCCGTCTTTAACCTATAAATACAGTCACTTGACAGTTAGTTCACCCTCAGTGCAAGCCCGCGTCGGTCGTACCTCATGTCGATCTCATCCATCATGTAGACGAGTAAGAAACTTCTATGTCCCCATCTTTCGCTCCTAGTTCAACTTTTATCTTTTTACGGAACTTTCTTAGTGCAACTGTGTCTTCGTTTTTTGTGTGGACATTCCCAAGCTTTCCACTCTGCCTCGACCACGACTGCCTGTATTTTGTGAGAACTTTTAAAGGTCTCCCAAGGTGCAGAGAGGTACTTGAAAACTCTACATCCTGACTGTTCCTCTCGGTTATCACAGTATAGCGAGAGTCGACACTTCATCATCACAAAGTTAATCGACAGGATTCTACAAGAGCTACCAGAACTTCAACTTATTTCATATATATATATATATTAAAAATAAAAAAGGCAGCTCCTGACGAACGCCAACAGCGCGAAACGGTGGCGATAAGGTGGTCCTGGCTAAGACCGACAAGGGCTAACGCCGACGGTGAAAGGGGTGACTGCTGACTAACTAAGCTCGGCTAAAAACCGAGGTTTATATACCATTCCCGAGGAAGGGGGTTGGAGATGTCTGAGAATGTGAACTTTGGACGTCTGCACTCTTTGACCTTGATGGCGACGGGCTGCCAAATTCCTTTTCAGCGTTGTTGGATTTCTCTCTCGATTTTGGACGTTTTTGAACTTCTCAATCTTGCCTTAACTCAGCTCGCAATCTATTACATAGTTTTATTTATTTGTCCTTAGTTTGTACAAAGTACATTACATATGGTTATGCAATGACACAGGTTAATCATGCGTATAATTATTTATAGATGTGTTTCTATATACAACATGAAATCTTGTTATAAGTATTATACAATATAGGGTTGTTGGTTTAAATTACCATATATATATATTTTTTTTTTATAAAATTAAATTTTCCAACAATTATACACCAGAGATAATAAATTTATGTAATAAAACAAAATCGGGTGTTGATGTAGTTGGTCAATTGTGTAAAAATTACACAGTAAGTAGGAGGACAAGGAGATGGCCATTGTGCCTCTTTTTAGATCCCATCAATGTTTCAATAAAGGTTATTTATATAAGGAACACAAATTTGTAAATTTTGAAAAGAAAATCGTTTATTGAAGAGATTGCAATTGAGCTAATAGACCCAAACTTACAAAAACGGGAAAATAAATGTTTTTGCTAAAATATATCAAAATATATCTACACTTGCTTCTACAGATGAGCCAAAACAATCAAATTCCTAAAATCTTATAAATAATTGAAATATATAAAGTTCAAAATTATTTTAAAGGCGTAAGATTATTTTTGAAAATAAACAATTTCTACTGCCCTTACTGCAATGGAAAAATTAATGGGAGGGCCTGGCTCATCAGTGGTGAACCCTCCTAGCGGTTTCGCCAGTTTAATCTACCATACCGCTGTTATATTTCATTTTTGGAACTTCCTTTTATAGTGATATTTTGATAACAGATGGCGCGCTAGTGCATCATATATAAAGTTACAGTGTTTCTTCAGGAAGAAAATTAGCCAGGGTCACATCGTCAGCGAAACGGAAGTGTTGCCAATTTTGTGATGGCTCCAAAGTCTGAAATTCCCAAATAATATGTGCTAAATGCGCTAAAAACATTTATACTGAACCCACAACTACACTTTTCAAGAAGTGTGCAAAAGAATATTTCCGAATTTTATTTATATTTTGAAGGAAATTGTTTGCATATATTGATAGTTTATATTTTTTGCCATATTACCAATTATATCAAATAAAAATAATTTATAATGTATGTTTTTATAATAAATTGATATATCTGTAAACTAGATACTGTATTTTTTGGATGCAAGCAAAAATTATATCTATATATTATTTTTCAAGGATTTTATTCATTGTATAATATTGGGGTCTGCAAGACCCCGCGCGAGTAGTAACGTCAGTAAAATAGGCGCGAGTAAATAAGGGTTAATTAAGGGTTAATAATTCACCTGATTTAACCCTTAGTTACTCGCGCCAATTTTACTGACGTTAGTACTCGCGCGGGGTCTCGCAGACCCCAATATCTACAATGAATAAAATACTTAAAAAAATTTTATATAATTTTTGCTTGTTTCAGAAAGATACTTTACAAATATATCAATAAATTATAAATATTACATTATTGATTATTTTTATCTGGTAAAATTGGTAATAACGCAAAAAATCTAAACTATCAATATATACGAACAATTTCCTTAAAAATATAAATGGAAATCTAAATTATTCTTGTGCACACTTCTTGTAAAGTGTTTTTTAGTGCCCAGGATAAATATGTTTAGGCATTTAGCATATATAATGTTGGCATCGCTTCCGTTTCGCTGACGATGACCCTGGCTGATTTTCCTCCTGAAGAAACACAATAACTTTATATCTGTCAATTAATTATAACATTTTAGGACTTACCTGTTGTGGCTAATATGTAGAAGAATGTGTAGATATGTTTTTAATATATCTTTTAGTGGAAAACATATATTTTCCCGTTTTTCAAGATTTGGATCAATTAGCCAAATTGCTATCTCACGATTTTTTCTAAATTCCTGTTCATTTTATATATAACTTCTGTTGAAACATTGATGAAATATAAGGAGGCACAATGGCCATCTCCTTGTCCTCCTATTTACCGGGTAATTTTACACAATTGATCTCTCTCTCTCTCGCCCTACGGCTGGCCCTCCACGCCCTACCCCATCCTGACCATACTGCCTCGAGGCGTGCCAACTGTGCCGCCTGTGGGTCCAGCGACGGGTCTCTGGCCCAAAGATATTGGAGTTGCCGAGCCGTGCGACCCCTGCTCCGGGAGGTGTTCGCCTCCTGCGAAATGCCCCAGGATTTGCAGGCCTGGCTCTTCGGCGTTGGCCTCCATCCCGAGGCAGAGAAGCTAACAAGTGTGGCGAAGGCTACCATCTACAAGTCCATCTTGATCTTGAGTTGGGTAATGCCAGCCAACACATCGACCTGCCCACTCTGTGGGAAAGAACTCTCGCAGTCCATCGGTGGCGGAGTCTTTCTCGCGGTGGGCGCCATCGATGAAGACCTTATATATGTATATTTATCATTTATTTTATCTATTTATATCTATTTATTAATATTTCATCCTTATATAATCATATTTATATTTATTTTGTATTTAACCTTATATAATCTTATATGGACATTGAAATAAAGTTGTTTCAATCTCAATCTCTCTCTCTCTCTCTCTCTTCTCTTCAGAGAAGATTAGCATGGCCCCTGGGAAAGGATGACACGCAAAATCGTGAAGCGTTCTCTCTCTCTCTCTCTCTTCTCTTCTCTCTCTTCTCTCTCTCTCTCTCTTCTCTTCTCTCTTCTCTCTCTCTCTCTGGGGTTCCCGCACGGAGACAGCAAGGGACAGAGGCAGGTCTAGATGGTAGCTCCAAGAGGTAGAGATAGATCACGGACGGAGGCAGTCAGACCACGGGCGCCGCCTCGCGGATAGAAGAAGGGGTGAGAGATCCGACCGACCGTATAACGGCGTCACTCTGAAAACAACTACTTTGTCTCATTTTCTGGGTCCTTTTATACTGGACTCCCGCATATAGCGGCGAGTCCTGATTGGCTCCTGTGATCACGCCACCTTCTGGCGCCGTTGGTCGTTGTCGCCGTCTGGTCTACCTTTGACTCTTTGTTTATTTGTTACATCCATTTCCAAAAGGTCGATACATATTTTTATATAGATATGGGGTTATAATAAATACCAGAAGAAGGTTGTGAACTACCTAACTAAAAAAAATATACTACAGAATGTGCCCCCGGTGATGAAGGTTTGGTTGGAGGAATGACATGTAATGAATGGTGACCTAACAAACCTATTATAAAAAAATAAAAGAAATAATTTGTATACAAATTAGTTAAAATTATTATTAAGCTACAAGTTAAAAGAGAAAGATGTCGTAATGGTGGTGTATCAATGAAATAAAAATCAAGGTTATAAAAATAAAAACGCACAAAATTAATGATAAAAGATTAAGAGAAAGTATATAAAACAAAATGGTGAATATGGTAAAATGAATCGTACAAGGAAAATAATATCTTATTGCATAAAAGATGAGAGAAAAAAATGAAGTTGATTTATTGACTGAACGTATAATGTGACGCTAAGGTTGAAAAAGGGAAAGGGGGTATCTGAGCATGTTTCTGCAAAGTAATATTCCGAGTATTCTGCAATGCAATGCGAACTTGTTTAAGTGAGGCATTGTTTTCATTAATAGAATGCCCAAGATATTCCGTCTGCATCATTAGCTCAGACAGTGAAAAGAGGTGGGAAGATTGATGGATGAAAAAGGGAGAGGTAGAGGTAAGAGGGATCCCTGTTGTCCATAAATTTTGTGCCCGGTTGAATTATGAAAAAAAGTGAAAATTTGAAAAATTGGTGAATTGAAATGATGAGTCGCGCGATGAGAAAAAGAAAATAAAAAGATCGCGCTGGCTATCCTGAACTCACTATTGGGAATGGTATAGCGAGGAAGGATTGTTCCAGTCGGATTAATCAATGAAAAAAAAATGTTCGGCGAACTGGAATCCCTTGGAAGGTAGTTGGAGGTTTGAGGGATGCGGAAAAAGAGAGGTGGATGTAAGAGATTTATTGCTGTCAATTTTTATTGTGTCCGACTTGTGTGGTGAGAAGAAAAAGTTGAAAAATGAAAAAATGATGATCCGGACGATGAGAGAAAAAAAATCTAACTGGGTCTCCTGAGCACACTATTGGGAATGATATAGCGAGGAAGGGTTTTCTAGTTAGTTTAATCAAAAAATGGCTGACGAACATAATCTCTTGATGGATGTAAAAAGTTGGGAGGAACGGTTCATTGGATAGAGTTAGAGGTTGTAAGGGAAGCGTAAAAAATAACATTTTGAAAATCTATTAAGAAAAATAAAATGATAATTGTTTTATCTGTTTAAGAAATATTATATTGTTAGGTGTAGGTTTTTTTAAAATGGTGCCTAAATAGTTGAAGTTGTAAAATTCTAAGTCTAAACATGATGAAAATATATATATATATATTAAAGGTAATAATATATAAAGGGTTGTTTGGTAGTCGATGGCATTAATGTTGATGTTTAATAAACAAGATGATATTATCGATTAATATTGAAATGTTTTATATACATCTGTAAATTTAAAAAAAAAGTCCAACACCACAAAACTAGTAAAACTGTAAGTATATTTACAAGTAAATGAGAGAAAAGTTAAAAGAAAACAAAAATATTCGTTCCTGAAAAAAAAAGAACATATTTACACACAATGTCTAGGTGTAGGTGCAAGATTACTGATGTCTTTCTAGTTTGGCCTACGGGGAGGCAATGTGGTCCTATGTCGCTTTGGTCCGGTCTGAGAAGTTGGTCTTTGCCAGAACTTCCCGATTATATTATGTGAGACCAGAGGGGGAGCGATCTTGATTCCTAAAATGATGTCATTGTAGTGGAAGATAGGACCCTAGATACGTGTAGTATGTAGTGCATGTCTTTCAGGCGCTAAAAAGATTGCAGAGCGTTTTATGCAGTTGGTCTGCAAAATTTTTAGTTGAGCCTACCCAAACGCCGGTTCGTTACGTTTGGGGAACATCATTTAAAGTATTAACTTAACGGATCTTTTCTCCATGTAACATTACGTTACATATAGGGAAATGAGAGGCGACAAATTTGACAAAAAAAATTAAAAAGAAAAGTTAAAACCCTTTTGATTCCTAACAAGGGAGCCGGTAATGTAGTGTATGTTTGTATTAAATTGTACCCAAAAGCCCTATAATTGAATGATTGACAGGCAAGAGTGTTGAAATAGGAAGGAATATCTCTGCCAATGGTGGATACAAAAGTCATTCCATCCTTTTAGAATTAGGTAAGGAGAGACGAAGTAGAAAAAAAAAACTAGGGGGGAGTTCAGTGTGTCCTTGAGCTGGTTGTCGTCGGGATGAAGATTGGGATATTGTCGTGGCGATGGATGCCATTTTGGGGATTTAATTGTCCTTTTAGGAGGCCAAGATGGCGTCTCCTTTGGTCTCATGTACAGGATCGATTTTAGAGATGATGGGGACCTAATTTTTAAACGGGGTTAACAAAACGATAAACTATCCTATAACATTATAAAAATAAGATTTGTTATAAAAGGGATTTTATATAATTTTCCTATCCGTTTTAATCTGGCAGGTTCCTCTGTTAGAAGGATATTAAATTTAATCTGTAATATTGAAATCGTGGGTGTGAATTCATTGGGAAACACCAGGATGGTTATACTCTAAATGTACTTTATTAATTAGCCTATGTTGTAAGGGAGGTTAGGAGACGTCAACGATAAAGTTAGAAAAACAAAATAGATAAAATATATAAATTCAAAAATATCTTAAACCATTAAAAAATATCATTGACGTTGTCAATATATTAAAAGCTTTAAAATGATGAGAAAGACGGTTGAAGTTATAACATGTGTGCAATAAGCCTAGAGATGATGAAGAATACGATTTGAATTATAAAAAAATATATATATGTGATAAAGTGAGGTCTGGTAAGCCTTGTAGAATCCTGTCGACTTAGATTTGATAAAGAGTTGCTGTCGACTTATCTGTGATGAGATCCTGTCGACTCTCGCTATAAGCTGTGGTAACCGAGGGTCAAACCTGTAGTAACCGAGAGGCGGTAGGAGTCAGGGCGTGGAGAGTTTTCCAGTACCTCTCTGCACTTTGGAAGACCTTTAACAGTTTTCACAGAGTACAGGCAGTCGTGGTCGAGGCAGAGCGGAAAGCTTGGGAATGTCCACACACAAAAAACGAAGAGACACAGTTGTAGTAGGAAAGTTCCGTGAACAGATAGGAGTTGAGCTAAGCAAGATGGAGTTAGAAGGGTTCTTACTGTTTACATCACGATGAGGTAGTCCTGGCTAAGACTGACAAGGGCTCACGCTGACGGTGAAAGGGGTGACTGCTGACTAACTGCGGACTAACTGCGCTCGGCTAAAACCGAGGTGTTTATATACCATTCCCGAGGAGGGGGGGGGGGAGTTGGACTTTAAACGTCTGCGGCATTCCGCACCCTTTGGACCAGATGGCAACGGGCTGCCGAATTCTTTTTCAGGGTTGTTGGATTTCTCTCTCGATTTTAGACGTTTTTGAACTTATCAATCTTGCTTTAACTCAGCTCTTAATCTATTACATAGTTTTATTTATTTGTCTTTAGTTTGTACAAAGTACATTACATATGGTGATGCAATGACACAGATTAATCATGCATATAATTATTTATAGATGTGTTTCTATATACAACATGACAATCTTGTTATAAGTAATTATACAATATAGGGTTGTTGGTTTAAATTACCATAGATGAGCCCCGGGAGTGAAAGGGTTTATCCGGTTTTAAACGGGTAAAGCCTCTCTAACACAGGTAAGTAATTAAAATTTATTTTAATTAATTTAAACTGTGAGGGTTAAAAAGGGCTATAACAAGATGTTTTGTTTGGATATATCTGCAAATTCTAAAAAATACAACTTATGTTTAATTTAAAAGTTATGATATTCATATAAAAGAGAAATTAAGATAAAACCTTTGTTTGATAAAAAATAATGATGATGTTTTAAGAGATTGTTGGCGGGCGTTGGAAAGGGTCAGTGGTTAAAGAATATGCAATTGTAAGTATTACACAGGTAATCAAATACTTAGGTCCAGGTGCAAAGCGAGGATATAGACTTGTGCGTCTTCCGAGGCAATGTTTCACCTGTGATCCTGTATAAGGGTTACAGTGCTTTGTCACAATTGTAGTGTTATTGGGTTGAAAAGTTGTTGAAGAAAGAGTTGTTCCTTAATATGATTGAAAGGGGTGAAATAGAGTCATGCGTTAAGTAGAATTGTTGTAGCGACAGTAGGTGATCTGACTTGACTTAAAATCAAAGGTTGATTGTGGTCCGCTAGAGCTAAAAAAAATTGTGAGTTGTGAACGCTTTGTGTTTGCGTTGGTGATTATGCTCTAGGGATGATTGTAGTAAACTTTTGAAACGTGTTCAGGCCAGAAGTCGGGATTTTTAAAATCTGGGGAACTTTGATCAAATAGTTTGTTGAAATTATGAAATCAAAAAAATAATTGTCAAGCAGTACTGTCGTTTTTCTACGTTGATGTGAAGCAATGACTGAGAAGATAGTAGTGTAAAGTACACTGAAGTGGTTAGAGAAATAGATTGTTGTATGCCCGAAAGTTAATGATAACATAGTCATGTTATATCAAGGTATAAAATCAATAATACAACCAATATATAAAAGTGATAATAATGAAGAAAAAGTGATTTTTGACAACAAATATATCTTTTAGTAAATTAAATTTTATTGCCCTCTATCGTTAAAATTTTACACAAATAAATTTACTGGCAATGCGTTTCTTTTTTTTTTTTTTTTTTTTTTTTAAATCTCTACAGACCTTACTGCAATGATATGATTTAATGAATGAGAGGGCTTGGCTCATCAGTAGTGAACCCTCTCAGCGGTTTCGCCAAATTAATCTCTAGACCGCTCTACTATTGTATTGGACTGGTTTTGTTATATACCCTGCATTTTCTATGGAAGGCAGCTAAATGGTGTTTAGTGAACTATGGACATAAGCTTATAGGTCTGTAGAGGTACATACATATAAATTTCAAGGTATTGCATCGAGCAAAGCTCTTCCGCGCAAAACATGTTTTCATAACCATTATATATTAGTAAATTAAATTTTATTGCCCTCTATCGTTAAAATTTTACACAAATAAATTTACTGGCAATGCGTTTCTTTTTTTTTTTTTTTTTTTTTTTAAATCTCTACAGACCTTACTGCAATGATATGATTTAATGAATGAGAGGGCTTGGCTCATCAGTAGTGAACCCTCTCAGCGGTTTCGCCAAATTAATCTCTAGACCGCTCTACTATTGTATTGGACTGGTTTTGTTATATACCCTGCATTTTCTATGGAAGGCAGCTAAATGGTGTTTAGTGAACTATGGACATAAGCTTATAGGTCTGTAGAGGTACATACATATAAATTTCAAGGTATTGCATCGAGCAAAGCTCTTCCGCGCAAAAAATGTTTTCATAACCATTATATATTAGTAAATTAAATTTTATTGCCCTCTATCGTTAAAATTTTACACAAATAAATTTACTGGCAATGCGTTTCTTTTTTTTTTTTTTTTTTTTTTTTTTTTTTAAATCTCTACAGACCTTACTGCAATGATATGATTTAATGAATGAGAGGGCTTGGCTCATCAGTAGTGAACCCTCTCAGCGGTTTCGCCAAATTAATCTCTAGACCGCTCTACTATTGTATTGGACTGGTTTTGTTATATACCCTGCATTTTCTATGGAAGGCAGCTAAATGGTGTTTAGTGAACTATGGACATAAGCTTATAGGTCTGTAGAGGTACATACATATAAATTTCAAGGTATTGCATCGAGCAAAGCTCTTCCGCGCAAAACATGTTTTCATAACCATTATATATTAGTAAATTAAATTTTATTGCCCTCTATCGTTAAAATTTTACACAAATAAATTTACTGGCAATGCGTTTCTTTTTTTTTTTTTTTTTTTTTTTAAAATCTCTACAGACCTTACTGCAATGATATGATTTAATGAATGAGAGGGCTTGGCTCATCAGTAGTGAACCCTCTCAGCGGTTTTGCCAAATTAATCTCTAGACCGCTCTACTATTGTATTGGACTGGTTTTGTTATATACCCTGCATTTTCTATGGAAGGCAGCTAAATGGTGTTTAGTGAACTATGGACATAAGCTTATAGGTCTGTAGAGGTACATACATATAAATTTCAAGGTATTGCATCGAGCAAAGCTCTTCCGCGCAAAACATGTTTTCATAACCATTATATATTAGTAAATTAAATTTTATTGCCCTCTATCGTTAAAATTTTACACAAATAAATTTACTGGCAATGCGTTTCTTTTTTTTTTTTTTTTTTTTAAATCTCTACAGACCTTACTGCAATGATATGATTTAATGAATGAGAGGGCTTGGCTCATCAGTAGTGAACCCTCTCAGCGGTTTCGCCAAATTAATCTCTAGACCGCTCTACTATTGTATTGGACTGGTTTTGTTATATACCCTGCATTTTCTATGGAAGGCAGCTAAATGGTGTTTAGTGAACTATGGACATAAGCTTATAGGTCTGTAGAGGTACATACATATAAATTTCAAGGTATTGCATCGAGCAAAGCTCTTCCGCGCAAAAAATGTTTTCATAACCATTATATATTAGTAAATTAAATTTTATTGCCCTCTATCGTTAAAATTTTACACAAATAAATTTACTGGCAATGCGTTTCTTTTTTTTTTTTTTTTTTTTTAAATCTCTACAGACCTTACTGCAATGATATGATTTAATGAATGAGAGGGCTTGGCTCATCAGTAGTGAACCCTCTCAGCGGTTTCGCCAAATTAATCTCTAGACCGCTCTACTATTGTATTGGACTGGTTTTGTTATATACCCTGCATTTTCTATGGAAGGCAGCTAAATGGTGTTTAGTGAACTATGGACATAAGCTTATAGGTCTGTAGAGGTACATACATATAAATTTCAAGGTATTGCATCGAGCAAAGCTCTTCCGCGCAAAACATGTTTTCATAACCATTATATATTAGTAAATTAAATTTTATTGCCCTCTATCGTTAAAATTTTACACAAATAAATTTACTGGCAATGCGTTTCTTTTTTTTTTTTTTTTTTTTTTTTTTTTTTTTTTTTTTAAATCTCTACAGACCTTACTGCAATGATATGATTTAATGAATGAGAGGGCTTGGCTCATCAGTAGTGAACCCTCTCAGCGGTTTCGCCAAATTAATCTCTAGACCGCTCTACTATTGTATTGGACTGGTTTTGTTATATACCCTGCATTTTCTATGGAAGGCAGCTAAATGGTGTTTAGTGAACTATGGACATAAGCTTATAGGTCTGTAGAGGTACATACATATAAATTTCAAGGTATTGCATCGAGCAAAGCTCTTCCGCGCAAAACATGTTTTCATAACCATTATATATTAGTAAATTAAATTTTATTGCCCTCTATCGTTAAAATTTTACACAAATAAATTTACTGGCAATGCGTTTCTTTTTTTTTTTTTTTTTTTTTTTTTTTTTTTTTAAATCTCTACAGACCTTACTGCAATGATATGATTTAATGAATGAGAGGGCTTGGCTCATCAGTAGTGAACCCTCTCAGCGGTTTCGCCAAATTAATCTCTAGACCGCTCTACTATAAAAAAATAAAAAAAAATAAAAAAAAAAAAAAAAAAAGAAACGCATTGCCAGTAAATTTATTTGTGTAAAATTTTAACGATAGAGGGCAATAAAATTTAATTTACTAATATATAATGGTTATGAAAACATGTTTTGCGCGGAAGAGCTTTGCTCGATGCAATACCTTGAAATTTATATGTATGTACCTCTACAGACCTATAAGCTTATGTCCATAGTTCACTAAACACCATTTAGCTGCCTTCCATAGAAAATGCAGGGTATATAACAAAACCAGTCCAATACAATAGTAGAGCGGTCTAGAGATTAATTTGGCGAAACCGCTGAGAGGGTTCACTACTGATGAGCCAAGCCCTCTCATTCATTAAATCATATCATTGCAGTAAGGTCTGTAGAGATTTAAAAAAAAAAAAAAAAAACGCATTGCCAGTAAATTTATTTGTGTAAAATTTTAACGATAGAGGGCAATAAAATTTAATTTACTAATATATAATGGTTATGAAAACATGTTTTGCGCGGAAGAGCTTTGCTCGATGCAATACCTTGAAATTTATATGTATGTACCTCTACAGACCTATAAGCTTATGTCCATAGTTCACTAAACACCATTTAGCTGCCTTCCATAGAAAATGCAGGGTATATAACAAAACCAGTCCAATACAATAGTAGAGCGGTCTAGAGATTAATTTGGCGAAACCGCTGAGAGGGTTCACTACTGATGAGCCAAGCCCTCTCATTCATTAAATCATATCATTGCAGTAAGGTCTGTAGAGATTTAAAAAAAAAAAAAAAAAAAAAGAAACGCATTGCCAGTAAATTTATTTGTGTAAAAATATATCTTTTGTAATACTAAAATAATATTATGAAAAATAAACACAAAGCAATAACGCGCCATCTATACATATAAAATAAAAGGATATAAAAGCGCGAATGTTTCTTTTATACATAAAACGAACTTCTACTGTCCTTACTGCGATGAAAAAATATATTGGGAGGGCTTGGCTCATCAGTGGTGAACCCTCCCAGCGGTTTCGCCAATTTAATCCACCAGACCGCTTCTCAGAGCTCTAATACTGTATTGGATCATTCTGCTTTTATATGCTACACTGAAGGATGGAATCTTAGAAATGGTTTTCAAGTAAACTATGGACATAAGCTTATAGGACAGTAGCATTACATTCAAATATTTGCTTCGAGCAATGCTCTTCAGCAAACTATAAAGGCAAGGCCATTAGGAATAAATTAACACAAAGCAATAACGCGCCATCTATACATATAAAATAAAAGGATTTAAAAGCGCGAATGTTTCTTTTATACATAAAACGAACTTCTACTGTCCTTACTGCGATGAAAAAATATATTGGGAGGGCTTGGCTCATCAGTGGTGAACCCTCCCAGCGGTTCCGCCAATTTAATCCACCAGACCGCTTCTCAGAGCTCTAATACTGTATTGGATCATTCTGCTTTTATATGCTACACTGAAGGATGGAATCTTAGAAATGGTTTTCAAGTAAACTATGGACATAAGCTTATAGGACAGTAGCATGGCGCAGATGGCGCATTATTGCTTTGTGTTAATTTATTCCTAATGGCCTTGCCTTTATAGTTTGCTGAAGAGCATTGCTCGAAGCAAATATTTGGATGTAATGCTACTGTCCTATAAGCTTATGTCCAAAGTTTACTTGAAAACCATTTCTAAGATTCCATCCTTCAGTGTAACATATAAAAGCAGAATGATCCAATACAGTATTAGAGCTCTGAGAAGCGGTCTGGTGGATTAAATTGGCGAAACCGCTGGGAGGGTTCACCACTGATGAGCCAAGCCCTCCCAATATATTTTTTCATCGCAGTAAGGACAGTAGAAGTTCGTTTTATGTATAAAAGAAACATTCGCGCTTTTAAATCCTTTTATTTTATATTATGAAAAATAAAATTGATTTTTTTAATATATAATGTTGGATTAAAAGCTAGTGATTATATAATTGAAAGGCAAAAATAAAAAATAAAATATTTTATACAAAAAACAGAATATAATTAAAGATTGTGATCTCAATTTAACATGTAAAATGTTTGATATGTAGAAAAAATTAGAGATTCACACAGGATTAAAATATCAAAATGTTCAATTTAAGGTAGGCCTTGTTCAAATTAAAATATCTAAATGTTTAAAAGTTAGGTTAAGAAATCGACTGTTAATGTAATAAGAGGAATGCGGGACACGCTCCAAATTTTCTGGAGGTGAGATAGGGGGAGAGACGCGGGATGGTGTCGAGTTGTTTAGTCTATCAATCCGGTATTTTTATGACTCCGTCTGGGAATTTGTGAAATTCTGGGGGAAATATAAATGGCTGATGTGAAACACATGGTGGTCGTTCCGACAGCGGATTTTTAGTTGACAGCTTTGTTAGCGGGGAGAGAGGCGTTGTATATACATGAAACGGGGTCGACTAAAGGGCAATTGCCGCTGTTTATCGTCGGGGATTATATTACTGGGGGCTTGTCTACAGCGTTAAATTCCTTCTCCTCTAGTTCTAGGTCTGGCGGTTTCAAAGAAATATTTGGGTTGGTGTACTGTAGATAGAATAGGATTTTGAATTTAACGGGAAATTTTCTGGTCGCTACTTGAGGTTTGTTTTAAAACGATCGCTATTAAATAAATTTGGATTTAAATGTAGGAATGGCTGGGAGGTTTGTGGCGGTATAATTCGGTAAAGTTGCGTTTCGAAGATATCTGGAGTCAAATGTTTGAATTCACTGAGATATACATCTGGGGACATTCGCTGTTCTTTTTGAACATATCGGGTATGAGGAGGTGTAATGTACAGAACATTCTCTGTGTAATATTTTAATTTATTGACATGTATGGTGTCACTGTCTCTATTGAGAGGTTGATTGGGGCGACCTATTCGAACGACATTGGGTGATATTATATCAATTACTGTGTATTGTCCAGTAAAATATGGTGCTAATTTACCTGTGTCGGGGTGTCTATAATTTTTGACCAAAACAAGATCATTCACTTCTAAATGTGGTGTTCTGTGTTGCTTATCAAATGTTTCTTTATCTTTTGTATGCTTATTTTGGGTACGAGAGCGTGCTATCTCTCTAGCTATATTTATTTCGGGGTATGGATTAAGATGAGTTATTAGATTTGGGGTATAACATTGAACATTAAATAGGTGGGTGGAAAATTGTGACAGAATGGGGTGTGTTATTGTACGTCTGAGTGACGCGTTTAACAAGTTGAGTCCAGGAAGCTTTTGGATTTTCTAGATAAGCTAGTCTGCGTTTGCCTGTAATGGTGGCATTTAAGCGTTCTATTAAACTGTTTACTTGTGGGTTATTGCTTGTGGTGAGCAGGGGTTGTATACCATGTGTTATTAGAAATTTACGGAATTTTTCTGAGGTAAAAGCGGGCGCTCTGTCAGATAACAGACATTTTGGAAATCCTTGTTGTAGAACAGTTTTAAGAGTTTGAATGTACGTTAGGGTACTGGTTTACTGGTTAAACTCCCTTTGAGAGTGGTGAAAGCTTGTTGGTAGTTTTATGGTGTATTTGAAAGAGGTAGTTTTCTCGGTTTTCGTAAGTGCTGTGTTTCGACATTGTTGCGGTAAAAAATGTTATTCAATGATGTCAGGTTTAGATGTGGGTAAAAGTGCGACTTTCGACGTGGACACGCTTTGGGGTGAGAAGTGTCACAGGTATGAAGGCGTCTTTGTGGCCTTTTGAGTGAGAAAAATTGTTGTGATGCGCTGTGTGACACGAGTGAGTGAATTGAAGGGAAAGGTGTCACGTGAAGTCTTTGTTTTTGGTACAGCATCTAACTTGTTTCATCATAAACAACAAATTTACTAGTCATGAGTGGTGGTTGTACAAAACACATCGAGATATCTTGGTTGTTAGTGAATGTGGCACGTTTAGTGGCGACGGAGCTTGTGTTACTCGAATTCGATTTGTTGTTAAGTCGCGCGCTTATAGATGGTGGCCAATTGTAGAAAGTGATGGGAAGTGTGTTGTAGTTTGTTGAGAGAGATGTGTCGATGATTAATAATTATGCATGTAAAAGGAAAGGACGGGGGAGTGTAGCTATGTTGGGATTTAACGATTGTACTAGTTTTGGAAGACAGTGACTTAATTTAGCTACTGACGTGGTAGTTGATGGGATTTTTATTTTTAACTGGTTTAGGGAAAGATAGTTACTTTTCTAGTTGTGATTTTGAAGAAATTGTATCTTTCGATTTTTAGATTTAAAAAAAATGCGTTTCACCTATGTGTATTAAAATTTGAATATATTTTTTAAATCGTTGATTATGGTAGTGCGAAAATTATCTTTGTAAAAGGGGCATTGGCGTGATAGTGACTCATAAATTGAAAGGGGCGTTCACATAAAATAGTGAACATAACAATGATTTTTGCAAAGTTTTGAATATAGGATTAAGAAATTGGTGTTTGTTATAAAAATATGATATTAAGAAAAACACACAAATAAGTTTAGAATTATGATTCGAGTAATTAAAAAAATAATGATTTTTTTTTTTAAATGTAAAATTGAAAGTAATGAATTAAAATTTATAAGTTGCTTAAAATGAGGTAAGAATTGATGAATGAGGGTGTAAAAGATTTAAAATTTGAATTGAAATGATATAAAAATGGTAAAAATTGATTTTAAAATGATTACAGTGAAAATAAACATTAAACTTATGGAAAATCAAGTTGTGAGCATGAGGAGAAAGTTTTTTAAAACTCACAGTTTTGAGGATTGTTCAGTCAGGATACTTGGTCTTTAGTTGTCGTCCTACTGATGACGTGGAAGACGCTCCAAGTAGAGCTTGTAGAAGCTTGTAACTTCTGTTTGGTGACGGCGGCATGTTGCCTGGAAGGTGGTTACGTTGTAAGGACGAAGGTGGGGAACTTCTCACCGGCTTATTTTGCGGGATTTTCGGCTGTGTCGTTGGGGGGAAGATTGATTGGTCGTTTCGTTGGACTGGCGGCGAGTTTGTTCCTCCATCTTTGCTCCGCCTCGCTTCTATCTGGACAGGCTTCCTACCTTCTTCGTTGTGGTCTCCTTCGTTGGGGTCATCCTGTCGACTTAGATGTGATAAAGTGAGGTCTGGTAAGCCTTGTAGAATCCTGTCGACTTAGATGTGATAAAGAGTTGCTGTCGACTTATCTGTGATGAGATCCTGTCGACTCTCGCTATAAGCTGTGGTAACCGAGGGTCAAACCTGTAGTAACCGAGAGGCGGTAGGAGTCAGGGCGTGGAGAGTTTTCCAGTACCTCTCTGCACTTTGGAAGACCTTTAACAGTTTTCACAGAGTACAGGCAGTCGTGGTCGAGGCAGAGCGGAAAGCTTGGGAATGTCCACACACAAAAAACGAAGAGACACAGTTGTAGTAGGAAAGTTCCGTGAACAGATAGGAGTTGAGCTAAGCAAGATGGAGTTAGAAGGGTTCTTACTGTTTACATCACGATGAGGTAGTCCTGGCTAAGACTGACAAGGGCTCACGCTGACGGTGAAAGGGGTGACTGCTGACTAACTGCGGACTAACTGCGCTCGGCTAAAACCGAGGTGTTTATATACCATTCCCGAGGAGGGGGGGGGGGGGGGAGTTGGACCTTAAACGTCTGCGGCATTCCGCACCCTTTGGACCAGATGGCAACGGGCTGCCGAATTCCTTTTCAGGGTTGTTGGATTTCTCTCTCGATTTTAGACGCTCTTAATCTATTACATAGTTTTATTTATTTGTCTTTAGTTTGTACAAAGTACATTACATATGGTGATGCAATGACACAGATTAATCATGCATATAATTATTTATAGATGTGTTTCTATATACAACATGAAAATCTTGTTATAAGTAATTATACAATATAGGGTTGTTGGTTTAAATTACCATATATATAATTAGTTGCTGATGGGTGACGGCATTGCTAATGAATGGCACACAAAATAATAATAATAAATAATATTATTGATTAATTGAAATAGTAATGGGGCAGGTAAAATAATGACTTGATGAAATTATAATAATAATGTTATTGCTATAAAAATGGTATCGAATGAGTAGTTAATTCAGTGCGGAAAAAAAACTGAGATAGTGTTACATTATGAGAGTTCTGTTGAGAAAATTCTCCTACCAGATGGATGATGTCTTGGATGGGTATTGTGGAGTTGCTTGCGATGAGGCCTGGAGATCACTTTTTGCGGTGGTTGCCATGGGACATCGTCGGTGCTGGTTGGCGGGGAAATGCCAGGATTCTTCGATGGATCTTGTCTGCTTGTTCGAGCCGATGGAGGAGGTGCTCGTGGCGCAGGAAATGTCGATGGGGGCGATGATGACTTTCTCGGTGCGAGGTACGGCTAGTCCTTGCATGGCGTCTGTTAGGCGGATTACTAGGTCTTCGCAGGGGGGTTGCATGTTTGTGAGGGCATCCGCGAAGTATTCGTCTCTGACCTCCGTCATCCTCTGCATGCTGCTGTCCTCAGTTATCCTGTCGACTTAAACGGGTTCTGTAGTAACCCCGACTAAGCCGACGTGGAATGTACTGGGCAGTCGTGGTCGTGGGTGCGTGATGGGGTTCCCGCACGGGGACAGCAAGGGACAGAGGCAGGTCTAGATGGTAGCTTCAAGAGGTAGAGATAGACCACGGACGGAGGCAGTCGGACCACGGGCGTCGCGGATGCCCTAAGCCTACTCGCGGATAGAAGAAGAGGTGAGAGATCCGACCGACCGTATAACAGCGTCACTCTGAAAACAACTACTTTGTATCATTTTCTGGGCCCTTTTATACTGGACCCCGCATATGGCGGCGAGTCCTGATTGGCTCCTGTAATCACGCCACCTTCTGGCGCCGTTGGTCGTTGTCGCCGTCTGGTCTACCTTTGCCTCTTTATATAGATATATATCTATATAGATATGGAGTTATAATAAATACCAGAAGAAGGTTGTGAACTACCTAACTCAAGAAATATACTACATATATATATTATAATAAGATGTGTTGTTCTGAATATATATTATTAATCAATCAAATCCAGTTAAAACCAATTTCTTTAATGCACGAACCTTTAAAAGTAAAATGTACAAAAAATAACATTCATGAGCTTTTTTTTTTGACACACGAAATTACAAGAGTAAAATTTATACATGAAGTAACCTTCATGAGCTTTAAAATAAAAATTATTTTATGATTTCTCTCAAATTACATTGAAAAGCCACCTCGAGGAGAAACCAGCAATATTCATGTCTTCTGAGCATTCTTACAAGAGAGGTTCTACAGAATCTCCCATGGTATTGAGAAGGGATCGCTTGAAATTATCCGAAATCATTCTAATTCGTTGAACAATTAATAACTGTACTGTTATTCATCAATCTATCTCTGGATGGTATAGTGATATTGTTCAATTTCCAATAAACTTCTACCAATTCGGAAGACAACAGCGCCATATTCAGTAGAAACAATGCCATAAAGAAGATGAATGGGAATAGGAATTTACGAATCCTGTAAGATCGACCTGATCAAACCTGATGTGATCAAAAGAGACGAATCAGTATCTGAAATTTTGAATATAAAGTTTGCCTTTATGAAGACATTTGCATATTAATTCAGGGTTTCGAAATTTACTATTTCCGATTACAATGTAAAAAAAATTAACGTTCAAAAAATAAATTTGATACTCAGTTCCTTCCTCCCTTAACGAGCCCTTCTCTCACAGAAGATAATTATAATAAGGTTCCTTTTTATATTTTAGAAGTACATTTTTATTAAAGATAGCTGTTGTGTTCATCAAAATTTCATAGATTTAAATTATATTACTCATTCGTAAATTTGTTTTAAACAAACACAGAGAACAGTGATGGACCCTTTATGAGCACGGAAGAATAGCCCAAAGGATATTCAAAATATAATATTGTCCTACTTTCAATATTTTAATGCTTCTGAAAATTCGGCTTAGGCAGAAATTTATTTGGAGATTTGTTGCTTTCTTGAGCACAACAAAAGACTGTGACTGGTATCGTTTAGCAAATACGCCTGTCATTGATTTAAACCATTCCATTTTATTTCAGGCTATATAATATGATATAGGAATATAAGGTGCCATTTTATATAAGAAATGGAAGCATTAAAGCAGGAATGTTTGTTTCAAAAATAAGACAAACGTTTACTGTCCTTAGTGCGATGCAAATATTGAGAGAGCTTGGCTCATCAGTGGTTAATATTCCCAGCGGTTTAGCCAATTTATTCTACCAGACCGCTTCTTAGAGACCGTATTTAACTATTCTGTTTATATAGGCTGCAATTAAAAGTGGAATCTTATAAATGGTATTCAAGCCAACAATGGACATAATATTTTTAGAAAACAGAATTACAGGTAAAAATTTGTATCGAGCAATGCTCTTCCGCAAACAATAGGTACCAGGCCAGTTAGGCATAGTTAATTATAAGACAATAACGTCCATATAATAAATGTAAGCATTAAAGCACGAATAGTTTTATTAAACATAAAACATACTCCTACTATCCTTAATGTTTCGATAGTGTATAACCTAAGTCGTAAATGGGGAATATGCAAATACGAAATAAAACAAGCATATGAGTGCATCACATTGTTCAAATCTCTTCTCATCTTCGAAAATAATGATCACTGAAGACTATCTTTGCCAAAATTGAAGTAAACATGGTTTTTTGGAATGGGGCGTTACCATTGTTGAAACCTTTAGCATATCTATGATTATAGGGAGGATAGATAAGTGGTCAACTGGAACGGCCAAAGTCAAAAATGAATATCTTAATAATCGTTTTACGAAACTTATTTTGATTGTCTTCCTCGACTAGAAGAGTTCATTGTTGATCGAATTCCTCACAAAATTGTTCAGGATCACATTTTCATATTTGTTTTGCCAAATAAATTTGAGAAATAATATTTGAGTTGATGAACAATCCCCACAAAAATCAAGTTTCAACTCCGAACCGTTTCCTAATTGAAACCGCACATCTTCCACAAATATATGTCGGATCCTGTTGTTTACCTGTGTAAGATCCTGTTGACTCCTGTCGACTTACTGTGAGATTGGTGAATTGTGGTTAATCCTATTTAGGATTATGTTGAATTGGTGATTGATAGCGTAGTCTTGGTCGAATGGTGGGTTTCCACAGGGGAATAACGAGCACACCTGGATGGGATAGAGAATAGACTTTGCGAAAGGGAGAGTGATGAGACTGGAGAAGGTACCTTTGCCTTTCACATGATCGAGAGGACCTTACCTTGGTTGGAGCCTAAGTTGAGCACACCTTGCTTCTAGCCCGGTCACCTACCATCCTAACTTCTTGTCCGAGATCATCGTCATTAACTCTTTCGGCTTCTCACTGGTGGAAATCATTCTACGTGCTTGCTTCTGATTTACTATTAGTTGGTCATGCTTAAAAGTGATTGGTTGTTGATTTGTCATGCTTAACTGTGATTGGTTTAGTACCTCCATTGTCGCCATGATTGCAATCTTCCAGGAAGAAGAAGGTCTTTGAACTTTAGTTTTATGGGGGTCCTGGGCAGTGACCTTTACTTCCTGGATGATGCAATCCTGTTAATTGTTATTCCCTTTTTCGCGAAGCCTAACTTTTATTAAATCTTTCGACGATACATTGCATAAATTGTGGTGGGGTTACATATTGCTATATACAAATTATCATATATATATAAATATACAGACATTTCTTTGATATATTCCTTAATATGAAAGCCAATGTCTGTTGTATGTTTCGCGATAAACTCAAAAACTATCGAACCATTTGATACCAAATTTTGCATGCCGCTTTTTATAAACCTGAGGAAAATTCCCGGCTTCATTTTGATTATTATTTTTGGCTATTTATTCTTTTCGTTTAAAGATTTTTTTTAAGGCGGAGTAAATACGAGGCGAAGTAACAACACCTGGCCAATTAAGCGACCAATGAGCGCTCTGCAATTTTTACAAGTTGCTTGCGTACATTTTTGAAATATTTTTTATACGAGTGTTACTTTTTTATACAAAAGTATTGAGTATTGAGAGAGAAATTTATATTACTAAGTTACGGTAAGTGCATACAATGCAATTAAAAAAAACATTAGAAAATTAGCGTTACTGTATGTAAATAAAGGCTTTCGTATTTCTATTAATTTTTCTTCTGGCCTTTGTTTTCTTTTTTACTCTCTAAAAAAATGTCTAAAATGCAGTCGCGGTCTTTAGCAAACACATATGTTTGCCTAATTTCCATGTGCTTTTTACAGAAAAATATTTACATGCCAGTATTTTGAATTAAATTTTTTTATAAACCTATTTTTTCTTAATCTTACTCCGAAGATGGGCATTACAGTCACTCACTCAACTCGGGCAATTTCAAGGTTTAATGCGCTGGAGCGGGTACCTCGGGGGTTAGAAGGAAAATATGCCATCTATTTGAACTATATTGATTTTGAAACAACTAAATGGATTGCAAAAAAAATAATTAAAACAAATACATAAACCCTAATATAATACAATTTTTGCCATCACAGACACTTTTTGAGTGAGGTTTATGTGTTACTTCTGTATTGCTATTCTATGGCACTTCTACTATTTATTATTGGTGTACTTTCAGTATGTAGGAAATTGCACTCGGGGGAATTCTCGGGCGAAGCCGGGACATTCATCTAGTATAGAATAAATAATATAAATATATTTTATTGAAGATATTTTAACGATTATAAAGGTGGAACACACACACTCTTCAATACTAAAATTAAATTGTATTTAACTGGGAAACATATAATGTGGATGAACTCTATAAATAAAATAAATAATTGAAAACACAATATAGTCAGACGATAAAATGTGAAAAGATTAACACTACAATAATTTCTAAATGTGTTCACCAATAGTAGAGCTAACATTTCCCGCCGAGCTGCTTGGCTGGTAAAGCTCTGAGATTTAATTAAAATGGACAAATCTACAAAACTTTTGTCATTTCTTAAAGAAACAATTGCGACTGTAAAATAACACCAGGCCCTTCCCTAATTAATTTATCTGCATGAATTATTTTAATTTCCACTTAAACCAGGACCTCTTTACCTTAGCTGAAATAACTTTGCCAATTTTAAACTTTTTACCCATTACATTATTTCAATTCGTTTTAAATTGAATTTTCCTATTATTAATTTTAATATTTTTTATATTGTTTATTATTCTATAATATTTAATACACAATTATTTAGTATGTGTTGTTATCATTAATATTTATAAATGGTTTGCTTATTGTTTTTTATGTTAATATACTTTTTCATATAACACAACGGTATACTTGTAATATTGACTGCCTTTTTTATATTATTTCAGAGTAGCGTTTTTATCTTTAATTATTTTACCTAAATACATCTTCTACGGAATTGTCTTGTTTTTCAGGATTATAGAATCAACAATAATTTAATAGTAACAGATCCAAGTATTTTCATTTCCAGTAAAGAAAAAATTATTAAATTTAATACATTTTACAGATATATTTTGAATTATATAACAAAAAAATATATTTTAAGAAACTGTGATAATTTATATTATGTTGATTTTAGATATTTTCTGAAATTTCTTTCTTTTATACACAGTTCTCTGTTCTCGTTAAGATTTAAGAGCTCCATTTGTCCTTAATATGTTAAACTCATATATTTTTCTCTTCTCTTTTAATAATACTGATAAATGAATAATATTGATGTATATTTGATGCCAATGTTTTTTTTATATTTTTTATTTTCTCTCTTTTTCTCCTTGTTAATATCATATGACTATCCTCTTCACGGCCTAAAATTATTGTATATATGTACATACAAATATAGAGGCATACATGTATGATAGCGCAAGTGTCCCTAGGGGTCCCGTAGCGCTTTAAAAATTGACATAAATAAATCTTCTCTCCAGACACTTGGCAACTATAGAAGTTAAAAATCTATATATATAAAATTGAATGTCTGTCTGTCTGTTTGTCTGTACTCTATAGATTCAAAAACCATACATCCAATCGACGTGAAATTTTGGGATATTATTAGGTATATCACCGGGAAGGTTTTTCAAAAATAATTTCATGAATATCTTGAATATCCTTAGAGTTATTTGCAGATTTGTAGATTTAACTCGCAAGCAGCGCCCCCATTGTGACGATGATAACAAGTTTTCTTATCACTAAGTTTGTTATCTTAAATATTATTTATCAAAAGTAAGATTATCTCAGGATGACACGGCAATGTGACACGGGAAAAAAATGTTCACTAGATAAAACTATGATTTTCTAATGTAGAAAATTAGGAAAGACAAAATTCAGGATGACACGGCACACAGGGACCGGGAAAAAATATTCACTTTATCGAGAGATTCAAATTTACGAGTTTCAAATTATCAAAATATATCTTTTTTTTTTTAAATAAGTTTTTAGAGAATTGTTTTAACAAATCTTCGCTAGACAAACCTTTACTCGGGTAAAACCCCGGGCGAAGCCGAGTACGTTTTATAAGTTTATAGAGAATTGTTTTAACAAACGTTCGTTAGACAAACATTCACTGGGGTAAAACCCGGGCGAAGCCGGGCACATCCGCTAGTCTATATATATATAAAAATGAATGTCTGTGTGTCTGTGTGTGTATCCTCTATGGATTCAAAAACCATACATCCAATCGCCGTGAAATTTTGGGATATTATTAGGTATATCCCCGGAAAGGTTTACGAAAAATAATATCTTGAATATCTTTAATATCCTTAGACTTATTTACAGATTTGTAGCTTTAACTCGCAAGCAGCGCCACCATTGAGACCGAGATAGGCTTAAGTTTTGGTCCACACCTGATGACCTTGGGTCTTTCAGGGCTAATATATTAAGTAAAACTAATTCAAATATTAGTGCTTTAGTGCTATCTCCTTGAGGTTACCGATTTAAAAGTTTAAATAATTATATATATATTTAATTATATATATTTAAATACTATATTATATACCGTATATATATATACCGATTTAAAAGTTTATTTTCTAATTTTAGATTGTATAAGAAACATATTTTATTTTAAGTATTGTACTTTATTTTAAAAAGTTTAAATAATTGTGCAAGACGATATATATGATATATAAAAATCAAAAGAAATAATGAGTATCGTTTAAATATAAAATTCGAATAAAAATAAATGCGTTACTAAAAATTAAATTTCTATTCAATGAATTAAATTTAAAAAGATTAAATAATTGTGCAAAACGATATATATGATATATAAAAATCAAAAGAAATAATGAGTATCGTTTAAATATAAAATTCGCATAAATATAAATGCGATAATCGTTTAACATAATTTGAGTATTTTTCAAGGGACCGGGAAGAAATGTTCACTAGCTAAAACGATGATTTTGTAATGTAGAAAATTAGGAAAGACAAAATTCAGGATGACACGGCACACAGGGACCGGGAAAAAATAATCACTTTATCGAGAGATTCACGACCATGATTTTATTCAACTTATCGAGTATTTTTCAAGGGACCGGGAAAATATGTTCACTAGATAAAACGATGATTTTGTAATGTAGAAAATTATGAAAGACAAAATTCAGAATGACACGGCACACAGGGACCGGGAAAAAATGATCACTTTATCGAGAGATTCAAATATCGAGTTTCAAATTATCAAAATATATCTTTTTTTTTTATAAGTTTATAGAGAATTGTTTTAACAAATGTTCGTTAGACAAACCTTTACTCGGGTAAAACCTCGGGCGAAGCCGGGTACGTCCGCTAGTATATTATAAAAGTGAGAGGGGTGAACCTATTCTCTATCCGTGTTAACATAACTATAAAATCATTTTCATATATTCAACACCCTTGTCAATTTACACACGCTCTACGATATATATTATTATTATTGTATACTTTGTTTACATAAAAGATTAAATCAATTAATATAAACCCTTGCTTTACCGTACTTCAGTTTGTGTGTGGGAAAGGGAACCTTAAGAATATGTTCAACTCCAAAAAAAAAAAACGACTGGAAATATGAAACATAATTTGAATTTGAAAAATATCATCAGTTAAAGTACAACCAAATCTGACACTCTACTTTATGTGTTCCAAGATTTTAGAAGTTCCATATACAAGTCGATGCTTCAAAATATGAAGCTTTAGGTTATTCGCGAATAAAGAGATACAAAGATAATTCAATCTTTATACATTTCCTTTTTGATATCAAAGGTCCTCCTAAACAATGAACAGATCTACAGGTTGTGGTAACCGCTAATGCCATTCGCCTTTGAATCTGAGCTACAAGTCCATA